>OY744475.1:63796938-64396938 GCA_963556175.1 Tipula confusa | reverse complement strand
GTGCATTCTCTGTTAAGGTTGTTTTTTTGATCAACCAAGCCTACATGAAAGTCGTGCCAAGTCATTTCGTCAGTTAGCTGACAGTTCTGATGAGGTAATAAGTGAATTGAATTGTTTTTGGTGAAGGTGCTGAAGGTCGAGATCCATGGCTAATTAAATAAATTATTCTAAATAAATTGGACAAAGAGTCGAAAGTAGCTTGGGCTCATGGAACAGCTGAGGTTAATTTCCCTACATTAAATCAATTCAATTTAGTTTTTTGAACAAAAGTAGCGACGTCTTAGAAAGTATAAGGGCAATACGAAAACCCAAGACACAGCCATCGAAGTGAGTTAAAGCAGCGAAGTACTAATTCACAGTGAAGAAGAAACTATGTTTCAATTGTTTATCGTCATCGAATTAATCTCTGATATGCAAGTCCAGATACAAGTGCCGTAAGTGTAATAGAAAACATCGTATTCATTTTGACAGAATTCGATCATTCAAACAATTTCCAGCGTACATATCTGAAAACTTGCAAAAATGCACAGTGCTTCTTGAGCCTGAAAATCGCAAAATTTCCAAAATCCAGAAAACACATGATGGTTAGCCTATCAAAACTGTGAAATATTAACCACTATTTTCTAGTCGGTTTAATACCAATGTGAACAACTTTTGATAAATATATCATTCATCCAAATTAAACTACTGTTGAATGGTTTAATTTACAGCCTCTAGTTTACATTAATAACCAAAACAAGAATTTGATGAAAATTCCAAAGTGTCGTACACAAAATAAAAGAAAAGCGATGGTGCGGTGAGGTTTAATAAGTTTCATAGAATAGAAAAGTCGTATCAATAAAACTCCAAGAAGAGGTGACTTTTCGTTCGTCTTTAATACAAATATTTTTAAATGTGTATTTTTAAAACACGAAAATATTATTAGTCCTTAATAAACTGACACCTTACACCACCCAGACGATATACAAAAAAAAAACGTTTTCCCAATACCCTACATTATGATACGGTTTAAAATACTTAAATGACATCATATACCATCTTTAAAGTGGTATCATCTTATATACAGGTTGAGTCTGGTAAAAAGAGGTAAACAAAACTAACCTTTTTGTATTATTGATCTCCCAGTAACCATTAGGTTTACGACGAAGTACTTCTGTACAAAAGTGGTATGTTATTGACAAGCTGTATCAAAAGTATACCAAGGTTATTCAAGATTTCGACAAAAATAAAAACAAACACTTTTTACCAGACTCACCCTGTACTATTGTGGTAGACTAGACATAATTTTGATTGAATTACAAATTTTTAATGATGAACCCTTTTTTTACCGTGTTGATGATGAAATGGTGAACCAAAAAATATTTAAGACGTTTTAAGGTAAACAGCCGCATATTTCGTTTTTCATTTGTTTAAAGATGAATTTTAAATAATTAAGGATGGAATCGTTTATTACATGGTTAATTTTGAACACTTTTGCGTTTTAAATGATTACCTAATAAACATACGCCGTGTACATATAGCTAAGACACATTGTATCTCGAATGTTTTTTTTTCAAGATGTCTCTAGGCATTTGGCCCTAGAGAAATCGTAACACAACCCTCCACCTAATGCCAACCACTCTAAGTATACCACTTTTATTTACCTCGCGATGACAGTGCAGGTTTTTTTCCACGCAAGTTGCAACCTTATGATAAAGCCTTCTTTCATTTCAGGTTGTAAAGTCAAAATAATTGCCTTTTTTAAATTCTTTGTTATTTGCCCTGGTAGCATATACAGCTTTTAGCCGGTCATTCGATATTAGTGCTTTCTCTTATATAAAAGAGCATTTGACATAATTCCTTAAAGACGGCTGACTCGAAGTTTCTTCTTTGATCCGTATGAATTTCCAGCGGTACTCAAATTCTGCTAATCTAAATCTTCAAATCAGTTATCGCCATTGTTTTCTGATTTCAAATTGAATACACCTCTGGCCTATTGCTAAAATAGTCCATGAGTACCAGCCACCGCTATTCTTTTGAATGGTGCTCTGACATTATACTGTTGCATGACTCCCCGGCTTTTTCGCGCGGATAACTTTACTGCCAAATTTGTCAAATGTGTGTCAGACCAATTGAATCACTGTGGCATCTTTTCGACCTTGTTGATTTTCTAAGATTTTCCGTCCTTGCTGCAAAATTCTTTAAATGCTCGTCGAAAACATTTCCCATAACGATGATATCGTTCAAATATGCTAGGAAGGTTTTCAGAAGAATCCTTTCAGTACACGTTTCATTAATGGTTCAAATATCGTTAGGACAAAATCCAAAAGGCATCACGTTGAATTGCCTTAGGCCTTTTCCTACAGTAAAAGCCGTCTTCTCATAATCTTCTTCTTGGACTTCCACTTGCCACTTTGAAGGACTAATGATGAAAACAGGCTTGCAACCGGCAATGTGTCTAGCGTATAGTTGATCTTTGATAGTGGTTGTTACAGCATTCAACTTACGGTAATCAACACAAATTCACATGCTGCCGACCTTTTCCTCGACTAATACCACTGGCAAAATTTATTTATTTATTGAAATTCATTGACTGCTGTCTATTCCCTAAATAAGTCATTTTGGACGAAATTTTTGCACGAATTGAAAATTCTAAACTCCAGAAATCACATGATGGTTGGCCTATCACAACTTTGAAATGTTTGCCACAAATCGAAAATTTCTAAAATCCAGAGAACACATGATGGTTGGCCTATCAAAACTTTGAAATTTTTGCCACAAATCAAAAATTTCCCAAATCCAAAGAACACATGATGGTTGGCCTATCACAACTTTGAAATGTTTGCCACAAATCAAAAGTTTTTAAAATCTAGAAAATAGAATACCACAAGTTTTTATGTTAACGAAGGGAAGTAGATTAGGATGGAGTACATCACTTTTATTTCCAGTACAAAGTTGATTTGCGGAAGGTTGGAGTAAACGTCAGACTCAACTGTAGAAACGAGGAATCCCCAATGAGAACCCGATAATAAGTCAAATAGTGAAAAGCTCGAAAGTGGATTTCGAATGTATTCATTTTCATTTTTATTTCCGGGGACCGTACGTTGGGAAGGAAGAGCAAAAATGTCATCAACCTAACTGAGGAAACGAAGAATTCCGCGGGTATATATCTGGGAAGTTGGTTAAAATTAAATTTAAGGAATTCCGACTGTTACTCGTACCACGATGTTTCCGTTTTCACTTTGGCTTCTGGGAGGCGAGTATAGATGGTAAAAGGGTATAAAAGTATTTCGGCCTTATAATAGTCAACACAAGAGTTTAAGAATAATTTCTCGAAAGTAGGTCACATAACAAAACGTCATTAAGTAGGTTAAAAATAGAAAGGAATTGTACATGTTGTTACAGGAATGGCGGAAGGTTTTTAAACTACTTCTAAGAGAAACTTGATGAGAAAAGGTTGTGAAAAATGAAAGACTCAACTATGTGGTTCGAGTACGAGTTATTCCAGCTGTTTTTTCTTGGATGTAGGCCAACACGTAAGAAGTTCTTGAAGTTAGTCAGGCAAACAGTTAAAGTTTTATTTTATTTATTCAGTGTTGCACTCTTTTGACAAGTTCAGTACCTAATGATGTGACAAATTTTAGGTCAGACTGGTAAAAAATTTTAAAATTTTGTGGTACATTTAAAAATAAAAAGTTCAGTCAACACCATCTCCCCCTATTAACAGTGATATAGAAGGTACCCACATGATAGAAAAAAACAACAACATAAAATCAGGAGTGAGAGATAAAAAGTCACAAAGTTTACCATCCATAAATCAACATAAATATGATTTTCATTTATGATTTTATATCATTGTTTCATATTTTCAATTTTTTTATCCATCATGTAGCATTTCACACAAAAACTAGCAACAAATTTTATGGAAAATTATTTTCAATTTTTATGTTTTATGCTTGCTCGTTTTTTTGTTGTTGTTTTCTTTTTTTTCAAAGTCATTATTGTGAGTTAATTTATTTTTGATTATATTGTGAAAATTTATGATTTAGAACGAGTACATAATATGTATACATGTAGAGATTATTAAATTATTAGTAGATGTAAATAAGTTTGGCACCTGTGGTCGAGACGAGAGGTAAAAGCGCACTCAGTGACTTAATTAAATGATTTATTCTGTTTTGACTATCAATAAGCAGAGTTTCTTCAAGGTTGCGCCTGTGAATTTAATATAAAAGCAAATGCATTTAAGAATCTTTTAGTATTTTTAAACAAAAATGGATTTAAAGATATTCCAATCGACAGTAGACCACTTTTAAAAACTCCAACCACAAGAGACTACTCAATACAGTTTTTTTGCGTTTTTTTCGCCGGTGTGTATCATACTGCCATATTATTATATGGAATACATGATATTATTTATAATAAGCATTGTTAAATACATTTGATGGAGGACGTCAACGAATTCGGTACACCTGTTGAATATTAAGCATTTCGGTTTGAAAGTTACACGTGTGTATATAATTAAGCGCCTTCTTCGCAAACCCAATCAGCCACTAGCTCAAATTTGTAACCGTATTTTTGAGCGCAACAAACTTAAAAAGTTGGATCTAATGGAAGATTGGAAGATAATACTCAATACCTTATTTTCAAGAATAAGGTTCGAAACACATATGGAAAAACTATGTACCAAAAAATTATTTTTAAAAACTTTGAAATAGACAATGGGAAAAGCAACCAATGGTAACAAAATACAAATCAATTGTTAAATTTCAACATTATGCCGATTTCGATTCGTTTTTCCCCTTTTTAAAAAAGCAATCTGAATTTTATCTGCAAATCAAACAAAAAAATTAATTTCCCCAATTTTAGATATGTATGCATAATTTTTTACGTATAAAAAAATAAACAAATCACTAATGTCATTTAAAATTCGCAGCAAAATGACAGAACTGTTTTTTTTGTGTTAGTAAAAGAGGGGTAAATCTGTTAAAAAAAATCCTGGGTGGTTATTTTGTGGTGCTATATCACAGTTTTATATCACGAATGGAGAATTTTTTGGTGATAAAAACGTAAACAAAAAAGGTCTACAAACCCAACCCTGCAAAATGAATTTTAAGGGGAAATTTAATGAATCGCAATGTAAACTTTTGACGTTTATTAATAAAAACGTTCTGTCTACTTTGATGTTTTTACATAATTACCCTTCCAGCGCAAAAATGTATACATCAAAAGTGTACAGTATACGAACGGTTTACATACTTGTGTAATTTTTAACTTTTTAGTATACATTTTACTTCTGTTGTTTTTGTTTTTACATCTATAACACCATTCCAAACTTTGTGGGATCGTCGTTTTGTTAAATGCTCGATATAATCTTGTGATAAATGATGCTTCTAAAATACTAAAGCTATACTAAAATACGTTAAGGACTTCCCATCTGTTGTGTTGCTTCACCTTTGATTAACTTGACTAGTCGATGTTAGTGAATTTTCAGTGCCTACAGCTGACATATTGGTGAATTTTCTGTAAAAACATCGATCATATACTGTATTTTGATAGACATATGTAATAACATAAAATCGTATTTAGAGGCATATCCTCCATTTGGTTGCAAGTAAATAATTTGCACCGCGTAAAAATGGCGGATTTGCGACAGCTGAAACTGCGATTGTAAATCGACATCCTCGACAATGATCGCTGATTTGTAATTCAGCATTTTGCTGAATACGATTTGCTATTGTCATTTATGTCATCCGTCACATAATTCGTCTATAATGACAAAGCGAAACTTTTTGTAAAGCGATATTGCACAAAAAATCTATTATCATCACAATCAAAAGGACCCTCACGATCACGAAATGATTATCACAATCATTATAATTTTAAAATTTATTTATAAAGTCTGAATTATTTTAAAATATATTTAAAATAAAATATCTAACGTGTCAAATGATAAAATTTCAAAAGTTTGAGGTTATATACTGTGTTATATAGATTTTCTACCTATATATCGGGGTCGCAAAAAATACGAAAATACGAAAAATTTAACAAGTTGTGGCTGTCATTTTTATCGAAGATGTCGATTTTATGATTCAAAAACGATCGAGAATGCACATTTGTCATTATCAGCTCGCAAGTTACTAATTTGCTTGCTAGAATGTATCGAGAATATACCCAATATCACTAAATGTGATATAGCACCACAAAATGACCACCCAGATAAGTTTATTTTCCTCAAATCCATTTATAATTTTTATGTTTTTCACGTTAGGGAAAACATGTTTTCCCGTTACAAAAAAAAATGACATTTCTATATTTATTTCTTACGGTGTCGCATTTTGCGTGAAAAACTTTAACTAAAAAATTGCCCTATTGGTTCACGAAATGACCGCATTAGACGCCAACGTAAGTTTAACCGTAACTCAGAGCAAATAAACTGTAAATTACCTGAATGCCACGTTTGACGATTTTATCTAACCAAAGTGTTTCAGACACTGATATTTCGACCGATTACACACTGTAATTTTTTTAATTATGGTCGCCCTTACACTTCTTTATTAACTGAGTATTGACCGATGGATTGGTTCACAAAAAGAACGAACCTTACATCAGCAGAAGTTTAATCGGAACACGGAACAAAAGTACTGATAATAACCTGAGTCGGGCATTGTTTGAAAATTTTACCTGACCAAGGAGTTCCAGCAATCAAATATTTCATGTGACAGACAAACACCGACTCGGTCCTCAGGAATCAGTATCGACCACTGCGTTCACTGAAAGCCACAGCAGGAATTTCCTCCAATATGCAACACCTAAATTGCTCAATAAACCCGTCTTGGATATAACGGATGATGACAATATACGTGTAGTACAACCAAGATGATGGCTGTTTGTCAGTCGCCTCCATAGCTCAGTTTGAGATGTGACTTTTAAAAAGCTACATGTGATAAAATAATTGATGCCAAAGATGTAAAGATATATATGAAATGCAATATGCTTATATATCGTATAAAATCTCTGGCTTGCTGGTCTATTCATTAGTAAAGCAATTTGAGTGGGGTCAGAAGAAGTTGGTTTTTCAAAAACATCGATGAAACAACCATCATGTACTTCGATAAAAGCCAGCCAAGGTCAACTTGATAACGATAAAAATTTCACAATTTACTTCCAAAATGTAAATAAAATGTCATCAAAAGCAGCACAATTCCAAAATTTGGTGCTAAAAACGTAGTTCCTGCACACATTATGAAACCGGCTGCCTAACCACCCGAAAGGCAATTCTGGTTTCATAGGATTATCTATACTCACTGGTATACCAAGGTGCGGCCTCGATTCCTACAGCTTGAGTCGGTAGAGGAATTGGTCGTGAGGTTATTGGTACGTGAGTATAAACCTAGTTTACCACACAGAGATTGGAATGGGGAAGGAGATAGCATTGCTCATCAATATTTGAGTGGAAAAGGTTATGGGGATTTCGGATCTAACGCTTGTGACACATCTTTCATCTCTAGGATGAATTTCCCATAGTTGTCTTACATTGGTTATCTTAGCAAGACATTCTAAGTCCCCTAGGCCCTAACATTTGTTAGTAAGACTGGTATATCGGCTAAATGTGCCGGCAGAAAGAGAGGCCAGGGCAAAACCCTATTATGACTCTCGCTTCAACAAAAATTGAAGCAACCGACCTCACTTCGCCAATATTAGTTTGCCCTTCTTCGTTAGTCACCAAAGGTATACTCACCCCCTTTTTTCTCTGCTTGTAGCACCTCGTGTTGAATCCTCAAAAAAAACTCCAAGAATTTGATTTTAGCTAGTTTTTATTCCCTAACTCTGACTCCCCAAACTGACTCCCCAAACTGACTCCCCAAACTCTGACTCCCCAAACTGACTCCTCTAAGCGTGTACGATCCACCAAGTATTAGATCAGGCAAGCTCTAGGCTATGCCGCGGTCGTACGTGCAAAGATTCACAAAAAAACTGACTCCCCAAATCGATTTAAAAAATCAAAAGGACAACCCTTACAAAGAAAAACTTGAATGTTATTACGAGTCTATTCTCCTTTAAAGTGCTGCGTGCGGCGCTACGTGCTATAGGAGCCAAAGGTGGTCAGCAATTGTTGTTTATATGTCATAATGCATATTCAACTAGAACTAGACAACTTTGATTAGCAAATAACTATTACTACTTGACCACCTTTGCCGTAGTTTTAAAAAAAATCGCTAGGTGTCAGCCACTTTGCGTTAAAAGGCGAATAGTAAACGTAAATTTAAAATCGGTAACCAACGTTTTGATATAATTGTTAACAGATAAAGTACGAAGATTCCATGTCTTGTATTCACGTAAAAAAAATAAAGCTTGATCCTACTCTAAATCAAAATGTGAAAGGTTACCCGGTTAAAATGACATTTGATGGACAGAAGTCTTGTGATCCCCTTAGCGATGTAACGTCAATTTCTTCAACCCAAACATATTCACTATATCAACACGCTTTTATGCGTGTAAAAAGATCTACTACAACTAACCTTACAGACGCCTAGCGGAGCAGCACGATTAAAGAAATTGAAAATCACAAGCAGGTAGATGTTGTATACTCTGACTTTACCATAGCCTTTGACTCCATCAGTCGTTGTAAAGCGCATGAGTGCTTGTATAAATTTAGATTCTGCAGCCGTTTTATAGCCTGATTAAATTGGTACCTGGTCGACCGCATCCAATATATCGAAATAGGAAACAAAATATCCAAATCAATTGCGGTCACCTCCGGTCTACCTCGAGGGTCCTAATATTTGCCGACAACCTCAAAATACTAAATTAGCGGTACCATTTTACAAAATGTTTCCGAATTTAAAGACCTAGGGGTTTCTTTTGTTGGGAATATGAGTTTCTCTAATCACATAGATCAATACTTAGCTAGAGCTAACTAAATGTTTGGATTTATGAAAATTTTGAAAGTTATGATCACTTGGGGGAGCCAATCCAGTGAAACAAGCAGTCTACTTTCTTCGGATATTGTAGGGCGTTTTGAAAAATTTGTATTATCCCGAACGCAGTCAATAACCAGATGATACTGCAAAAGATGATTATAGGCAATAAGAAAAATGATAGAACACCTCTTATTTGGAATGGTTGCAAAGCGTTTAGTCAGTGTAAACTTGACCTATCAACATCCACGTTATTATGCCATCCAAATGCGCCACAAACTTTGCTAGTTGACACGTCAGACAGCAGCAACCTTTAGACTTTTTCTCAAAAATGACGATACGCAAAGCAAATACAGCACGTACGATCGTGAACAGTTGGTGATATACCTGGGTGTAAAGTATTTCCGGTATATGATCGAGGGCCGACAGTGTTGTATTTACACCGACCACAAGCCATTGGTCTTTGTATTTAAGCAGCGGTTGGACAAGGCTTCGCCAAGGCAGATCTGCCACTTCGATTTTGTGTCGCAATTTTCCACAGATATACGACATATATCTGAATCACGAACGTATCAGCCGATTTTTTATCACGAATCAACGATATTACGTACCACACAACCGATTGACTACAACGAATTGACGTTAGATCAACAAAGATGCAGTGAACTGGCATCCGTGTTGAACGACGATAACCTCACATTGAGCATGAGAAGCTATAAACGTACCAGGTTCCAATCAGCCACTATGTTGTGACGTCTTTGATGGTAATGTTCGTCCTTACGTTACGCCAAGATTCAGGACTACGGTAATTGAGGGAGTCCACAATCTGTCACATCCGGGAGTCAGAGGTACCCAGCGCCTAGTGCAGGAAAGATTCGTGTGGAAAGGCATATGTAAAGACTGTCAGTCGTTCGTAAAAATTTGTGTGGCGTGCCAACGATCGAAAGTCACAAAGCACAATCGATCAGAAGTTCAAACAATGGTGCCTTAATAACGGTGCCCATTGACTTAATGGGTCCATTGCCAACATCTAACGGGTATAATTATTGTCTCACCTTAAACGATGGTTCTCACGGTTCGGAATTCTAAAAATTATCACGACAGACCAAGGTCGACAATTCGAATCGAGTTTGTTTCACGAATTGTCTAAACTACCGGGTATCGAGCATATTAAGACAACGAGTTACCACCCACAGTCGGACGGGTTGGTGGAAAGATGGCATAGAACATTGAAGTCAGCAATTATGTGTCATCAACCGTCCAACTGGTCAGCGGTTTTGCCGATAATATTACTTGGTCTGAGATCAACGTACAAATCAGACATCAATTCTACACCAGCAGAGATGCTGTATGGGCAAACATGACGACTGCCGGGGTAATTTTTCGAAAGTGATGATAAGACAACGATACCGCAATCAGAGCTCATCAGCAGTTGTCGCGAAGCAATGGTTTCCCAAAGGCCAACGAGTACTACCCATCATTGCAAAAACGACATTTTCCTACATAAAGATATTCATCGGTGTACTCACGTCTTTGTAAGACACGATGAAAACTTCTTCGGAACAAAGTTGTTCCATGAATGTGCGTATGGACGAGTTGATTATGAATTTTACGATCATATCGCGCTTACATTACTTTCTGTGTTGATTAAGTGGCTTTGGTACGAATACTTCTCCTCTGAGTAGTCCTTTCAGATACTAGAATTTCTGAACTGTATTAAGGGTGCGTGACTTCTGTATTGTAGATTTTCTCTTCTCGAAAGCCAACAAAAATGTTAAGCCATTATAAAAAAAGGACATTAAAACAATTCAAAATTAGTTAATTTATTTTATTATTTCCATTTGACAATAAAAAAGGAAACCACAACAAAAGAAAACGCTAACAACTCAGCTTACAAATTTTTTCATTCTTACAAAAATAATAGCCGAAGACTACTATTTTGGTAAAGCAATTGTTGCGTGTGGATGTGTATACCTATTACAAGTACATAGGTAGTAAATGAAATGAAATTCTTAAGGAATAAAAAAAAATTAAAAAGAAAATAAAAACAAACAAAAAATTCGCGTTATACATTTTTAAAAAATAGATTTTTCTTACTTTTCCGTACAAATCAAATTTTCTCTTTACTTTTTTCAAATCCAAACAAATCAACCGAGTCTGGCGAAACATTTTTGATCCGACGAACATGTTAAAAATATTTTCATATGAGAATAATTCGTACGACGACAAATTTGGTGGTATAAAATTATCATTATTCATCATAACTTTCGAAATGTTTCATTACTAAATTTCTTATCACGTGTGCCCGTGTCCCAACGATACTGTCAGAAATTTGATTTATAATTAAAAATTTGTTTTTATTGATTTTGTTTGAATTATTTTACAAATATTTAAGATTTTTTTTGTTTTTTTTTTTTTTTTTTAATAATAATTAATTTATGGTTTAAAAATAAACGCGCGCGTATCTCTTATCCCGATTGATTCTTGTTTTCCACATGTGATCATGCGGCAGTGTGATGGTGTAGTATATGATTCACATTGAACATGAAAGGGGCTTTAATTTGTTTTGATTTAGATAAATTTTGGTCACAAATATTGATCATTGCGAATTATGTTCATTTTTTTTTATATTTTGCGTAAAATGTTGAAATAATTTCGTGATTAATCGAAATATGATCAATCAATTGAACGAAAGTAAAATGATAATTTGATTTGTCGCCAATTTGTTCGCCCGTTAATAATGTAAGCACATCGTTCGACGAATGATCCTTAACGATGTAATTACAAAATTGAATTATGTTCAAGAATGTGGCTGATTCTCGATCCAATTTTTTATTTTGATTTATTTTAATCGATGCAATTAATAGATTTTCCTCTTCGCGTTGCGCCCTCAAATGACGATTTCCCTTGCGAAATTCTTGCTCAAGCCAACGTATCGCATTGCGTGCCCCATCAGAATGTTTCTTCAGATCGTCCAGCTCGGAAAAAACTAACACAAACAAACGGATTATTTTTTACGTGAATCACAAAACAAAATCATTTCACACTTACCTATAGTTGGAATCAAGACAACGAACTTTTTTGTCCGAACTAAATTTTTAACGATATGTGTAAATTGGGTTAAACATTTGGCGTCCAATACAAGGTACGGTGTTAAAAGTAGACTATGAGGTTTTGTGACCTAAAATAAATTGAAATAAAAAATTTAAATGTGTTTAAATTAAAAAATTTGGTCACATCTACTTTACAAACATAAA
The DNA here is from genome assembly GCA_963556175.1 of Tipula confusa. Classification (NCBI taxonomy): domain Eukaryota; kingdom Metazoa; phylum Arthropoda; class Insecta; order Diptera; family Tipulidae; genus Tipula; species Tipula confusa. The sequence goes on along the minus strand of OY744475.1, from coordinate 64,384,781 downwards.
ACGGATAGGCCTAAGAAAATTAAAGAATATTTTGTTAATGTAAAGCATATAAATAGTGTATATGTGTGTGTGTGGTTTACTGCTTTTAAATACGGCCTCTGCTTTTATAATTCGCCATTTTAACTGGTCCTAAAACAGTTGTATCTAACTCAAATCAAAAAACAACAGCTGAAACTATACTAGTTAATGAAGACACCCGTCTTTAAGAGTGAATGAAAAAAAGGAAACTGCAGAAGGAAATTGATTTAAAAAGAAATATTCTGATGTCCTTTTTATTAGTCTTTTAAACTATGAAATTTTTGCCACAAATCGAAAATTTCCAACAACCAAAAAACTCACGATGGTTAAAGCCTACAATAGCTGACAAATTTTTGCCACATACTGGAAATTTCTAAAATTCAGAAGACTCATAATGGTACGTCTATCAAAACTGTAAAATGTTTTCCTCCAACTGGAAATTTCCAAAGTTCAGAAAACACATGACGGTTAACTTATCCAAGATTAACGGGATAACCTATCCCGATTCACCTATCTGGAGGGTGGCGAAGGAACTCTCCTTTTCTCCTGTTACTCGGAAAGCCTTCAGGAATCCTAGAAGGACTAACTGAAACAAATACGGGGAAGTGTTAGTACAACTCTTACCGACCGATGCTCCGAAGCCCCCAGCCACAAGCGCCTGTAATTTGTCCTTACACTGCTTGCTCCAAGAGAATACCTAAGGGGAAGAAGAAACCGGTATGGTGGTCCAGGGATTTGGGAATCCTTCGTATAGGGTGTAGGAAAGCATTCAACAGAGCACAAGGCTCTAGGGAAGCTCAGGATTGGGACTCCTATAAGGAGCACCTTAAAAAGTATAAAAAGGATTTAAGGAAGGCGCAGAGGAGGTCTTGGAGACTATTCTGTGATAAAATGGAAGGTGTTTCGGAGACCTCGCGCCTCTGGAAAATCGTATCTACGATTAGGCTGTGGACAACGTTTAGTGGGGAATCATTGGCGCTCCTATTGGAAACCCATTTCCCACGTAGTGTGGATGTGTCGACGGAGCTTGGTAGGAATAGGGAAAAATTATCGTCGGGCTGCCCGGAGGAAATCGTGTGCAAAAACCAGATCCTATGGGCACTAAACGTCTTTAGACCATATAAATCGGCAGGCCCGGACGGTATCATTCCAGTGCTATTGCAAAAAATGCTCGTCTAGCATTCTTCCATGGCTGGAGATGATCTTCAGAGAGTGTTTAAAGCTGAATTATATTCCTAGGAAATGGACGAAGGTTAGGGTGACTTTTATCCCGAAAACGAGGAAGAATTCACAGGCCTACCCAAAGGACCTAAGGCCTATAACTCTATCATCCTTTCTGTTGAAAACATTGGAAAGACTGATTGACGTGTACATACGTGCAAAAATAAAACCCAGTAATTGGGCGACTTCTCAGCATGCGTACTGGAAAGGAAGATCTGACGGCTCTGCATTCCCTGGTGCGAACAATTGAGAAATCAATCCACTCGAAAGAGTACTATATGTTAGCCTTCCTCGATATAGAGGGCGCGGGTAGTTAGAGGAACTCCGCAAGGTGATGTCCTATCACCTCTTCTCTGGAACATAGTAATCAATGGACTACTTTTGGAACTGGAGAGGGAAGGAATAGGGGTGATAGCGTATGCAGATGACGTAGCGATTGTGATCTCGAGTAGGTACCTAAGCACGATTAGGGAAAACATGCAACACGCGCTCTTAATCATTACAAAGTGGGCTAGCAAATGTGGCCTGGGTATAAATCCATCCAAAAAGGAGCTTGTACTCTTCACCAAGAAATATAAAATTCCGGTAGTCGCCCCTCCTACATTAAAAGGCACGGCACTGGCGTTTACTGATAAGGCAAGATTTCTGGGCATAACTTTGGACAGTAGGCTAAATTGGAAGCCCAATATTTTGGAGAGACTAAAACTAGAGCTGGTACACTGGCTCTTCACCGCTGTAGTCAGACCGATTCTGATGTATGGGGTGAGTGTGTGGTGGCCAGCACTAGACAAGAAAACTTATAAAAATATGATAGAGAAGGTACAAAGAACGGCCTGCTGGCCTATAAGCGGGGCGCTGAGGTCAATCCCTACACGTGCTCTGGAGGCTTATGCTCTCTACCTTCTCCTGTCGACATCTTTGGTAAGCAGAGAGCGGCAACTACGGCTGCACGATTCTCTGCCGTGTTTGAGTGGAAATGTCTACAGACGGGCCACTCGACGATTGGCAGTTCGCTTAAGGAGGACTTGGCGAATAGTGACTACACAATACCGATTGTATGCTTTGAAAAAGGCTTCCGGACCCTTATTCGCTCAAGGCAATCCTGGGGGAATAGGTCAACAGAGGAAACTGGAAGTATACAATTCTACACTGACGGCTCCAAACTAGACGGCAAAGTCGGAGCTGGAGCCTATTGTGACAAATTAAATGTGAATATATCCGTTCGTCTTCCTGGTCACTCTTAACGAGATGAGTGAGCATCTTAATATCCAGATAGTCTGGGCCCCCGGTCACTCGGACGTTTTGGGGAACTGTAGGGCTGACGAACTGGCAAGGAAAGGTACAACTCTCCAATTGAAACCGGAAAGAACAAATCTGGGGAGGCCTATAGCAGCGCTTTTTAGGGCGCTTAAAAAGGAAGCGATAGCCTCGGCACAGAAGAGATGGAATAACACCATAACATGCAATGTAGCGTGGAAAGTCTGACCGAAACCGGATTTGCAGCGCTCCAAAACACTACTATACCTACGTAGACGTGACTTAAGTATGGTCATGGCAGTGCTCAAAGGACACTGCCTCATTGGAGAGCATGCGAGGAGCTTTGTGTGAATGGCAAATGACTTCTGTAGAAGCTGTATGGATGAGGAGTAAGAGACTGTGAGCCACTTTCTCTGCTCATGTCCGGCGCTATCTTACAGGAGGTACAAACATCTGGGCAAGTATTGTTTAGACGGCGTTATGGATCTCGATAACTCCAATGTTCAAGATATCTTACGCTTCATAAGTAGCTCTGAATGGTTCCAATGAAGGTGAAAGGGCAGCAGGATCCTTTGGTATCACAATGGACCGTCACCGGTCTAAGGGTTCGTTAGCAACCACCCTAACCTAACCTATCCAAACTGTGAAATTTTTGCCATAATACGGAAATTTCCAAAATCTAGAAAACACATGATGGTTAGCCCAAGCTGTGAAATTTTTGCCACTAATTGAAAATTTCCAAAATCCAGGAAAAGAATCACCGAGACTAAGATTAAGAAACGGAAAAAGATTTCTTGAACTCGCAAGAGAAACGGATAACCAGAAGACCAGCAATGATATGAAGAAGAACTGTGCCACCAGAAGCGAAAGAACTTGACAAATCATGTATGGAAATGAACGCAATAGCCGCAATAGAGTAACAAGGTCCAGCCTAGTAAACGTCATATGCTTCTAAATTAGAGATAAAAGAGGGAAAAAGTACCCATATATCTCAAAGCTTTCTATTGCGGACTCATTTTGGTAACCACCTATGTGGTCTTATAAGTTGTAAGACCCGAGCCCGTCCTTTAGAAATTAAAAAGTTTGGTTTGCCTTTAGGACGTCGTAGTAGATTTTTTTATGAGAAAACAGTGTGCTATCCACCATGGCAAGCGGATGATTTTAGAGTGACGGGTTTCCGATAAAATTGTTGTGAAAAACGTCCCTGTCTTTGGGTTCAGTAACATTCATGGGCGCGTGAATACAATAATTAAGGAGAAGGCTAGTCTAGTGATTAAACGTCGACTGGTTTGAAATCCAAAACAGACTGTTTAACCTGCTTGATCCTTTTTAGCAGAACCATAAAATGTCTGAGATTTTCTTAACGACTGCCAATCTTGAACCGTGTATCCATTAACGTTAGTTATATTTTGGCGGTATCCATATTTTCTTACGTGACATCTGAATGTCCCCCACCACACAAAGCGGATGGTTGATTATAAGAATTACTCTACATTTATTAAACATAATTATGACATAGCATTTTATGTATTGTTGAAGGAATACCCATTAAAGTTCAGATAAAATTTGTAAAATTAAAAGGAAGGCTATTTGCATGCATATCAAAAAAATTAATGCTTACCTTAGATTCCAAAGCCTGCACTTCATTACGCAACCACATTTGTGTCATTAGCTCAAATTTCTTATCAACCTTCTTAATATTAACATTATTATTTCGCTCATCACTGCTTCCGCTATTGTTTTGTTTCACATCCGCATTACCACCATGCTTAACGATTTTAATTTTTAAATCATCGTTGGAACAATCACTTTTCGTATTACTACTCGCACTATTATGATTACTTTCGGTTTTGCCAGAATTATAAATTTCCGATTTTTGATACAAAGTCGTTTTCCCATTACTTATAATCGCTTCATCCTTCGGTTGGCCATTATCAAAACGATATCTACGATAGGATTTATTTCGTTTACGGCTCGTATAACAATTCCCACCGTTACGTTGGTATTTCCTTTGTCGACCATTTAAAAAACGACGACGACGCTTCGATTCACCTTCGATAAAGTTACGCGTCTTCTTACAAAAAACGTAATTAAATTTATTTGATTTCGTAATAAAAAAACCAAAGTCAACCAGTTTCAGAATACGAATGAGACTTTCTTCGTTCGATGTAATTTCCATGCGTGAGGAAATTTCCCAATCGAGTACCGATTGATTTGTTTCGAATAACTCGAATCCATTCAGCATTATATCCTCGTGCAACGGTATCGATTGACGTTGATCGAATAACGAAATTAAATTATCCGAACGAATATTATCGAAATTAAGTAAATTCAAGTTGAAATATACTTTGCGGGTAAATATATCGATATTTAAATAGTTAACGAGCTTGATAAGCTTATGAATGAATTCCGGATTTGTTTGATAGCAATTGATGAGAATATCGTTGTTATTACGAAGCCAATCGAATAATATCTTAAGCGAACTTAGTGTATGATCGGTTTTGGCAAATTTGAGTATAATGCTTGGATCTATTTTCGAGTATTTTGGTAAATATTTCAATTTATCAGCCATCAAATTGTCCATTACATCATTCTGAAAATCAACACTTTCTGCACTTAATTTTTCTTCCAAAATTATGATATCGTCGTCCTTATTACAAATGACAATCTCTTCATTTTCGATTATAACATCATCGTCGGAATTAAAATCATAGCTGATTATATTTTTAGTGGTAATAAATTTATCCTCGATATCGTCATCATTCTCGTCGTCGGACGAAAATGAATCTTCGGACAGTTCGGAATCATCACTCATATCGTTTTCGTTTTCATCATTGTCCGACTCAAAATCCGATATTAATTCTTCGCCAGATGAATTTTCTGATTCATCCGATGAACTACGACGATTTACACGTTTACGACGTCGACGATATTTAGCTGGCATTTTTTTCTTATTCAGCTCCAAACTTTTTAGTTGCTCGTCCGAATTATTGTTAACCACATCGTTTTCACTGTTGCTGTTCGATTTAAAATCTACAATATCGTTTTTAATACGTTTACCGTGTGTATTATTTTTTGAGTCGAGCACCATTTTATCGTACATATCATAAATTTTATCGTAACGTAATGAAAACATTTTATTCGCATTCTCATGCATTTGGATGAATCTCTCGATATTCGTTACACACAAGTCAATTATTTCGGACGTAATGGCTAATAGTAATGCGTTTAAATTTGAAATTTTACTCGATTGACGATTTTTTAAATTTCTAATCGTAAACAATATAATCGTAACGAATTTGAACAGTAATTTCTCATTATTCAATCGATGTATATTACGTTTGAACTCGATAAAATTGTAATGGCATAAACTATTCAAATCAACAATATTTTTATCGTAGAAGAAAATATCAATGATCAAAATGAATTTTGACATAAAATCCTTTAGAGTATCGAGCGACTGAAGACCCTCAGATTTTTCAATAAAATCAATATTTTTTAGAAAAATTTTAAGTAAATTATCTTCGCTCGAAACAAATGGATGTTTACATTGTAACGAGAATAAATAATGATAGATCGAATTCAAATCATAATTTTTCGTTTCGTGCAAAGTTCCTAATTGATTTTGTGCCATACCAATGGTGGGATTTAATTTAAATGCTTCTTGATAAAAATTGGCCGCCATTTCGAATGTTGTTTTATTTTGATTTTCACCATCATATCCAACCACATTAAAATCATTTAGATATCGATGTGAATCACCCAACGAAATGAGTAAAAAATGTATGGTTTTAATTGCATAGTCACGCGATTCCGCCGATAATTCGATGCCAAATTCAAATTCGTCGATCGCCTGTCGATCATCATTCGATTCAATCGTTTCAATCAAATTTAAATTAATCAAATGCTCTAAATTCAATTCAAAATATTTTTCAATTTTGAATGCAATCAATTTAAACAAATTTATCACCTCGCACAAAAACGATTTTATCTCATTAATTTCGTCTTGTGTTAATTTGAATTTTTGTTTTTTAACTTTCGATATCGCATTATAACATCCCTGGCGCCATAATACCTCACGCGTTTTTTTACCATAATTTTCATAATCCAAGAATATCATTTGGACACATTTATAACGAAGTTTTTTACGTTTTTGTAAAATTTCAAATGCAAATATATCGTCGAATGTTGACGATTTACACGTTTGGTCGTCAATATTTTTTGCAAGAACGTAGATGTACCTGGAAAGAAAAAAAAAGTATTTAAATTATTTAAAATTTTATCGAACACAACATTGTCGAAAAATTAGTGGCCTTATGTGTCCGTTTACAAAATGGAACAAAATAAAATTCTAATGATAACGTAAAATGTTGTGGACAATCATTTTTTATTTTTTTGTTTTTATTACGTGATAAGCATTTTTGCGATTGTTCATCGAATTATAAATTGTGCATATCACATGCAAAATTAAAAATTAAATCGTGTACAGTAAAAAATTAAAAATTTGATAATTTATTTGCATTCGTGGTAGAGCCACTAATTTTCATATACATTTATCTCCAAAAATTTATATATGTATTTTAACGATATTATAGTGAATATCATGATGATATGTGGTACTAAAAATTCGGTGGTCCGATATTAAACCCAAAAATTATTGGTTTGATGAGTAGTGCCATTTTTTGTCGAGCAACCAATTTGAAGAGAAACGTGACTCCTTGTCCTAGGAAATCATCCCAAGCGGATTTATAGACAAAACCCTTTATTAAATATAAACTTTAAGTTTCGGCGAATAGTCTATGAAAGTTGTTAAAAATAGACAGCGAAGATGTAGAGTCCTCCCACGAGGAATTCACTCTGGTCATGCTTCGATTAAAAATGTACTTTTCTCTTTGAGTTGATTGCTTTGTGGATACTTTTTATCATTTAAACCAAATTCGATTAGTAAGGCAAAGTGAAGTTATGTCCGATTAAAGAAAAGTTACAGCGTTATCCACTAACTTTAGAAAAGAGATCACTCAAAATGCGATAGTTAACGAGACCCTTCCTAATGCTTACAAATTTCTGTCTTAATATAATATTAAGACTTTGGTAGTCTAGTATCACTAGACTACCAAATAACATTTCATCCTGATAGATCGATTACTAATCATGTTTTTCGCGCCTTATGACGTTCATAATCCTAGACTCCTCATGGAACATGACACTTAAAAATGTTAAGATGTTAAGTGTTAATTCACTCTACTTCAGAGAAAGTTGAGAGAACACCTGCAGATAATACAAAAAAAACATCTCTAGCGGTTTTTTTAAATCATATAACTACATATAAGTGTAATTAAAATTGGCACCAACTGAAATACTAGACTACAATTGGACTTGTAACAGATGCATAATTCCCAATCATCAACACAACGGAGAGTGTAGTGTTCTGAAATAACAAAATTTTGTGGTAATATATCACAAATATGAAAAAAATAAAATTTGACCGTTACGTTTCTTAAGAAAGGCGACCGAAGGGAAATAACGAGGTATTGCTCATGGCATCCCAACTAAACTGATTGAAATCATACAAAAAATTCACCTTAAAGATGGGAACAAAGTTCAAAGGATTACCTCGATTACCTCAACGCCATTCTGAAGTTGCTGTCAAGAAATAGATCGTATGATTGCATCATGCTAGATATATAGGATGTCCCAATAATCGGTTCAGATTTGACATATCGGTCAATATCAATATCTATATCGGACATATTTTGGCTCTGGCAACACTAATGTCATTCTTTCTTTGACAGAAACTCAGTATATTATTTCTAGTTAACGAAATGAGTCGCTTCTACAAAAGTAGAAAATGTTGGAAATTTACTTCCACAACAAAGACAGTTGGTTGCAAGAAAATGTCGTACAAAATTTGGTCAAAACACGGGACTCAAACCCAACGGTATCAAGAAGTTTGTGCATAAAGTGCTTGATAAGGGCTACCTACTCGACAATCCAATACAACGCATACCCGTGGTCGTCCAGCCGAAAATATCGACGCGGTTGCCAAAAATGTACACCAACGGCCGACAACCATGGAATCAACTACCGCCACATGTTAATATCTTTTTTGTGGCCATATCTTGAAGATGTTGGTTTGGACGACCTTTGGTTCCAGCAAGATGGTGCGCCATGCCACACATCGGGCGTTACAATCGGACAAAGAGCTGTGATTTGACTCCTTTAGATATTTTTTGTGGGGTGCCGTGAAGGACAAGTGTTATACGGACAATCCACAAACAATTGAGCATTTGAAAGCCAATATTAAAGCAACCATTGCCGAAATTGATCCGCAAACAATCAAAAATGTGCTCAGATATTGGATCGACCGAATGGAGTACGCCAGCCGCGGCTTCAATTGGAATGAAACCATTTTCCATAAATAACCAGGAGGATTGTACTTTCAAACATAAAAATAAATTTGGAAATATATTAAGCCGTTTTTGTTTTATTGAATTTTTAAATCTGAACTTCTTACTTGGACACCCTTTATATGCATATACGGATAATATGCTGGATATATGCCAGCAAACTCACATTCCACTTTTTGGGCATATTCCATGTCACGAATTTAATATAATTTCAAGTTCAATTGATAAGATATATCAAAACTCTCGAATATCTGAAGTGGTTATCTTGGGAGATTTTAATATTCTCAAAGACACAACTTGGTTAGAAGTTTCACAACCAAGAGATCAAACAGGTAAATATGATGAATTTTTGCGGGGATGAATAGTCTTGTCCTACTTATAAACAAACCAACTCGGTATTCATTTTGACTACCATATCTAATAAAAATTCTATTGATGTTAATGCTCCACTAGGTCTTTTTGATCATGCGCTGGCCTCAGCAAAGTTTCCGATTACTCCACCTAGACTAATCTGGCGTTACAACGATGCAGATTGCCAAGTCTTAATCTATTTTACATTTCTTTTGATTGGACAGGTTTTTTTTATTAGTAAAAATGCTGGTATAGCAGGCAAACACAAAACTTCGGTGATTTTAAAAAGAATAAAGATATTAATGTTTAGCTCTTATAAAAGGAATAGGCTACACAAAACTCAATGGTTTAATTCAGAATGTAAGTCCGCTATCTCCGACAAAAATATGCCCATTTAAATTACCTATATAACCCTTTTAATGCCATCATAATGCCTTTATTGTTTTATAATAATAACTTTTATAAAACCACGATTCAAAATGCAAATTTATTATCGTCTAACTTTGCTTCCGCATCGACTCCCTTTTCTTATTATCCTCACCAGCATGCACTAGTTTCCCAAAAAATTTTTTCAAATTCGAGTTTTTAGTTCTTAGAACTCTTAATCCATATAAAGCAACTGGGCCTAATGGATTACTATCAATTGTCCTAACTATAATTTATTTCTAGGTAAACCTCTTAGCAGATTTTGTTTAAAATGTTCATAAAATCTGGAATTCTTCCCTCTATTTGGAAAACAGCTAATATTCAACCAGTTCGTAAAAAATGTGACAAAACTTTTTTCCAATTAGCTATTGCTTTGTTGTCGACCTTATCTAAAGTAATGGAATCTATAGTGAATTTTCACATTATGAACTATCTCGAAAGGCATGGGCTTTTATCAGATTTTCCTTATGATTTTTGTAAGAATCGCTCTTCAGATGATCGTATTGCCCATTTTTGAGAAAAAGTATAGAACAATATGGTGTCATACTTTTAGATATTTCAAAAGCAGTTGAGTCTAGATAACGGAGTTAATCTCAAAATAAAAACCCGCAAGTCGAAAAAAAACGAGAAGACGACTGAAATATTTACTTGGCTATTTCAAAAGTAGAAAAAATATCATAATCAGTTCGGTATTAAAAAGAACGAAAAACTCCTTATCTCTATATTGATGATATCGTGTTAAGTGGAAGAACAAAACAGTAACACCTCGATAATTTCAATAAGATAATCCAAAAATCACGGAAAGAGTGGTTAAAGCTGCGGTGTTTGGGACGGGAGGAACCGGGTTTGAATTCCAACGGGGGAGGGTTGCAAAAGGGATTTTTCATCACCTGATTTCGATCGGTGATGACGATGAACACAACTATGACCCCTTGTTGGAATGGAGAATCCATGGGCCTAACCATCGTCCATATCAGTGCAGGCTGGCTGGAGCAATGCAATGTGCAGATGGATTTAAAATCAAACCTGTATTCGTGCGTCCTCAATTTGGCTGGTGACGGCGTAAGGTAGGACGTTAAAAATTAACTGCGAAAGAGTTGGGAGAGCTTCGGCCCCAGAACAGATTGCAGAGTTAAAAAGCTAATCTTCGAGTCTCGTTGGATAAAACAGAATTCTTAAAAGAAGAAACCGAATGTATCGTATATATTATAACTAAAGCAGGAATAAAGGCAAATCCAAGAAAGCCATATGCGATTAAGAAGCTTAAACCAACAGGCAACATTAAAGAATTTGCATGGATTCCCCATATAAACCACATATTACTGATGATTCCTATTTCGCAAAAACCGTGGAACCCCTTACTATCATCTAATAAGATGTTCAAATAACAGCAAATAAATCAGGGTTGGAAGAATTTTTATAAATTAGATATTATGAATTTTCCTATTTCTATTTTATACTTTATACAATTTTGTATGTATTTGTTTATAATTTGATCTATACATAGAAATGGTAGAAACGTTTTTGTTTAAGTGCATAGAAATGGTTTTTACTATTATTTTTTTGGTCATTGTGTTACCAACTGTTGTGAAATACAAATGTGTATAAATTCTCATAATCAAATTAAAACGTGTTTTTATTAAGTTTATCATCTTTAGAACCCAACAATCAGGAAAATCGACTTAAAACCTTAACTCTCGGAAAGAATTACGGTCATCAGACTTATTATTATTTGCCAACTTCAACAATCCGCACATTCGCAAAAGATAATAGCAAAAATCGACCAGCTTATGAGACATCAATGGTACTAAGAAAAATTGTTTACAACAAAAGAAAAATCTTCTTTTTCTTTTTACAACAAAAGAAAAATTGATAATTTTGTGGGACTTAGACAAGCTTCAAAACTATTTTTACAGAGCATAAAAGATTAAGATAGTCACAATCGAAATAATATTAGCAAATGTAAGATAGTAGAGAACCATCTTTCTGTATCAAGTTGTAGGCGTAATTCAACCTAGCTGTATTTCTTAACGAAATTTGATCCAAATCAGATGACGAATTACACAGAAACCAAAGGCGCAAATAGAACTAATCTCGTATGATTTTATCCAGTATGTTGTTTTGTGTCGTTTCTTGATACATCATCTGATCAGTCGTCAAGAAATACAACTATTATTCACTTGCTCCAAAAAGGTCATACGTTTCTCCTGGTTTAAATCTAAGGCCCCTCGGGAATCTTAAGCCAGTGTAAGTTATCAAAGACATTAGCCTCAACAATTATGCATTTTTTCAAGTTGTTAAACGGGTATGTTATCCTTAGAATTCCACCACAGCATCCATGGCTTGTCGTAGGAAGCGACTAAACAAAGGTTGGATTGCTGGCCTAACTACTCCCATCCGTAAAAAACTTCATTGTTAACAAAATTAATAAAAGAAAATAAGGATACCGCTCAAATTTAACCCGACCACCGCTTATGTTATCGGACACACTGTAGGATTGACATGTGGAACGCGCAGTGTCTAAGTAAACGCGTTTGATAACACTATATCAGTCATGAAAGAGTATCGCTTGGAACACGTTGCTCTCCAAGAAACTCGGTGTCCAAAAAGTAGGACCATGTGCCGCAAGGCTATAAATTTCTTTACAGTGGAGTTATCCTCGGCAATCTTGGTGTGGGTTTTCTTCTTTTAGGCCCAAGTGAAAAAGGCTGAGAAAAAAGACCCACCCTCATAAGACGTCCAGAAGTTAAATTGACCATGTGTTAATTCCTAAAGGAAGGTCTCAGGTCATTTAAGACCTGAGATCTTATCGGTCGGCTGTCAAATTTGTCGACAGTGATCAATTGGTCACTGCAAAGCTAAGATGGCAGTTTTCGTACAAGTTAGGGATCGCAGGTAAACGTAACTTACGTTTCAACTGTGAAGTGAAGGTCTGATAAACGAAGATGAGAAAGCACAATATCAGAATCTTGTTAGCAGTAGCATTATGGAAACCAACCACAGTTCTGATGATGTATGGATCCTGAAGAATCATTATGATGGATAATAAAATTTGAGAAGAATAATGCTCATGATATATGGCGCCAAACACGACGATGACGACACTTACCGAGTTTTACTCAACCACAAAATTTAATGACAATTCCTGATCTCGTTCATGAAATAAAAGAACAGCGAGTACGTTGGCTCGGCCCCTTCTGCGAGCTGATTCTAAGCGAATGGTGCAGCGATCTCTAAGAGATAGCAGGCGCAGAGGGCGCTGTCGACGACGATGGCTCCTCGGGGGTACAGAAAGACTTGTCTTTTTTAAGCTGTCTAGAATACGAAAAACAAGCTCGGGATCGAATACGTTGGAGCTAGACTGTTAACTCGGTACAAGCCATTAATGGCCTGTAAAAACCGTTTTATTTCTATTATTAACGATTGGAACTAACTGCTGTAACGAACTTCGTAAAATGAGCGAAACTAACCGGGGTGCTGGCAATAGAATCCAATATAAAAGGCAAACAGAGTTACACGACGAGTTAGGCGAGAATGTGTACTATCCCCAATGTTGTTATCAATAGTGTAAGACATTGTAATGCACAGATTAAACGTTGCAAACCCAAATGGGTCACCATCAGACCACTAAACGATCTTGATTACGCAGATGATATATGCCACGTAACACGAAATACGCCGATATACAGGATAAAGCTGAAATGTTGACAAAATTGGCACAACAAGTTGGTCTCAAATTATTATTAGAAATACCCATAATCAAGAAAACATTGAAGAGGTCGAAAAATTCGTATACCTTGGAAAATACGCAGAAAATCACACGAAGACCCCAGATTTGTAATTAAATGTCTCAGACGATTAATAAGATGATTTTTGTCAAACAAAATCACGAACGAGGAACTCCTCCTGCAAACAAGGTAAATCGATATAGAGAAAGAAATTAAGAAACAAAATAGAGACACACACTTCGAAAGCCTTCAAGTGACATTGCCAGGATGCCATTAAAATGGAACCCGCAAGGAAAGAGGAAAGTAGGAAAACCACTGATGACATGAAAAAGAACTAAGCTAACTGAAACAAAACACTAGTTTTGACATGGGATAAGTTAAAAGCACTAGCCCCTATTTAACACTCCTAAAAAATGGCCCATATTACCAATATAGTGAGATGATCCAGTCTAATAGACGCCCTATGTTCCTAAATTTAGGATATAAAGGAAAAAAATCAATAAAAAGTTAAACGTCAGGAAAACCAAGACGATGCAGATATGCATTAAATATGTTACATAGAATCTGAAATACATTTCCTTTCCCACAAGACCAATCTACGAATATTAAACTCGTGTGTAAAATCAGTACTACTGCATGGGTGAACACCATAACAAGCATGGAGATGGATTGGTCATACACAGAAAACGTACCAAGTGATATAACAAAGATATCAATGTACTCGAAAATGAAAGTCTGAAGACAAGCAATGACTTGGAGAACTGTGCTAGCAGAAGCGAAAGAACTTGGTAAATTATTGATAGGCATGAAAGCAATAACCCCTAATTGTGTCAAATGGTCTAGCATAGTAGGCGCCCTATTCCATTTAATTTCAAAACACCATGTGCTCAAAAAATATGGAGAAACTAAAGCAGTTCTAATATTTTTTAAGATTGAACACAGTGAATCTTAACTTAGGGTTAAGGATAGAAAAAGAAGGTTAAATTTACTATTGATAGTGACATAAGGATCCTTTGTTTTTCGCATTGCACTGAATTAACCACATGGAGTTGTATTCCTAGTAATAAAAAGTTGTATTCCTAGTAATTTAATATACATGTACCCAAGTTTTACCGATCATTCAACACATTAAAACGAATTAAACAGATAAAACCATGATAATCTGTAAATTTTGTGACACAATAAAAATGCTGAGTAATTTCGACAATTTAATTGTAATGTTCCCGGATCTATAAAGTATATGTGTTAAGGGACATATATGTGGAAAAACCATATGTACTCACTTGAAAAGTTGTTTTATATTCTCGTGACCAGCGTTATCCATTTTTCGTGGTTTAAGAGATAATGATATTTTTGATCTCGACACAATTTTCCTTCCAACACTTGAACAAAATTATTAATTTGTTTTATGATGATCACATTAATTTCCAAATTTTCCACAGGAAATCTATCTTCATTTCACCATTTTCATTTGTTGGGTTGATAGATTATTTTCACTGTGCCTCTCGACCAGCACATACAATAGCACTGAGGTACGTTTTTTTCTTCAATGATAGTTTGTCGTCGTCGTAGTCTCGATGTTCTCGAAAATGAGTTTTTTCCTTGGTTACTAGTTTTTTGCGTTTTTTTTCTCTAGTTTAGATGTAATATTTTTTGACTTTTTTATTTTTGATTTTATTCGCGAATTTCACAAAAATATTATATGAATAATTTTGATGATGTTTGTTAAAAAAAAATTATTTACGTTCGATGATTATTTTTTCGGGTCGTTACTCGTTGCTGCTATTCGGTCAGGATTTAGATAAAATTTTTGTAGTTTTGTTTGCAATAAAATCGATAGCAATGAAATTTGATGTAGATTTTAAAACATTTTTCATATTCATGTAAAACATTTAACAAATGAACAAAACACTTTAGATTATATTTCACAATTAAAAGTTAATTATTTAGCACTCGCGTTCGTTTTTAGAATTGCAATAAAAGATGAAATTTTCAATATTAAATTTTACAAAAGACAATTTCTCGGTTGTGCGTTCACGAAATCGTGTGCGATAATTAAAAAGTGCGTCATATTCTACTGTCGTCGCGTTTTCTAGCAAAAAAAAAATAAAAATTCTTGCACTTTTTATCAATGTCATGTGAGTTTAACATATTTCTAATAGATGGCAGTGTGTATCAAATTCAGCAAAATTTAATTAACCGCCTAAATGACGACGTTTTATAAGTTAGTAAGCAGCCCACGTTCTGTACTTACAATTTTCTTTCAGGAAAATAGAATATTTTTTTTTTTTGAATAAAACACTCGTCTAAAAACTCTTAATTTACTAGATTTTTCCTTTTTTTTTGTTGTTTTTAATTAAAAATAAACTATTTAAGAATGTTCAGCAACTAACAAATTCATAGAGGATCGATTTAATGAGGTTGTGGAAAATGTAATAGTAAAAAATACAAAATATAATAATAATAAATAAATTATCGAAATTATCGGAAAACATACATCATTTTTTTATACCCCACGCATTCTGCGGAACAGGTATTCGTCGTTGTCCCCCTTCGCGCTGTATAACTTCAAGGATACTCATAGCTGGAAGCCACGACTGCAACGAAAAAAAATGGCCATCATTTTGAAAACAGCAAAAATATATAAAACAAATAACTTACCCGATCCTTAAAAGCCGTGGCCACAACATTCCGATTTGGTTCGGCATCGTATGCCACCGATTCCACACCAAACATGCTACATAGTTCATGTACCACTTGTCGCTTATCACGATTCATGATCGGAAACGAATGACTACGCGACTTTTGTTTACTGTCCTTCGATAATTTGACCAGCTCGGTGAGTTTATCGTGTATTGTCTCGATAAATTTAGGATCCTTTTTGGCCCACGACCGAAGATAGTCCGAATATTTGGGTTGAAGTTTTGACGATGTATCGGGATTACGAATTTGAAGCGCTATATCGAGTCGTCGATTTCGATCGACAACACGACATTCTTCGGTACATTCCAATGTCTTATTACTACTTGTGTTAACTCGCACGGGACCAAATATATCGCTAAGCTCGACCGATTGGCCACGTTGCATTTCTTGCATCGACGATGCTAAATTGGCGGTAGCAATTCGTCGAAAATCTTTGGCAAAATCGTGACATGTACGAGTTTGTTTGCGATGACCACATTGGCAGGTGACTTCAACAGTTTCACGACATGGTGTGTCGGGACATTCGTTTTCGTGACATGGGGCATTACATTTATGCGCGCATGTTGTGCGTATTTTAGTACAATTCTGTTTACAAACTTCACCCTCGATCGGACAAGCATCCTTGTGACACGTTCGAATACATTTGTGCCTCTTGCACGGCAGTGGTTTATTACACGGCATTCCGCAACTAAAATCTTCTTGGCTACACGGAATAGTTTTCCGCTGTTCGTGTTTTCCATAACACGATTTAGTGGTTAGTATCATACAGGGTGGGCAGACGGCAACCGAATGACAATTATGCTGGACAGGATGATCGCACGGATGTTGCCGTGTGCATGGATTTTCACACTCAGGCCGTTTTGTTCCACAAGGCACTGGTGGATATATAACATTGACACCACATTCACAGTATAGTTCTTCGAAGGAACTGCGGTAACAGGTTGGACAACGTCCTTTATGACATGGTTTGTCGCATTTATGTTTTCCGCACGATAACTGGTGGTTACACGGAATCGGACATATATGATCGATATCGATACAACACTCTTGATTACATTTATGCTTGCCACAATTTCGTTTCTTAGTACATCGCTTCTTACACCGCGCATCATCGGCCCGCGTTTGAAGTTCACGACATTTTATCATTTGATCCATTTGTCCACATCGGCATTTAACCGCTGTTTCTTTGTTACACGCCAAACAATTACCGGAATGACACTTTCCCGTGCACAAATGTGGCGTACGTCGAGGACCACACGAAAGCGGTTTTTTACACACTCGATTACATGTTGTAACAGGATCGAGGCACGATTTACGTTGACCCGCAACAATTCTTGTCTTTCCGCATGGGCACGACTTAATCGTGTCCGGAGCTAATTTACAATCACCACATTCGTCGGGATGACAAATTTTTTGGCAACGATGATTTTGACACGACAACATTCGATTACAGATTTTCTCGCAACTATAATTTGCCAAACTCGCATTATCAATGTCGCACGGTACCTCCCGTGTATTTTTATTACAATAGCATTTGAACGTGAATTTATGCGGACACATTTCACAATCGCCTTGATGACATTTCAATTTACACTCGTGCAGTTCACAGCATAACAATTTCTCGCAAATTTGTTCGCACACAATATCATTTTTTTGATTACACTGCATTATACGATTCGATTTGCCACATCCACAATATCGGGTAACGGTTGCTTGACACGGTGGACATGGTCCTGGATGGCACAATTGCGTACAACTATGTTCACATCCGTTTTTACGTTCGCACAATTCACCACAACTGTGAGCCAAATCGTTGTAATTATTTTGCGGATTTTTTGCCTTGCCACAAAAGCAGTAGTAATCGCGGGGAATATTTTGCGAAACATTTTGACACGCGGGACACCGCCATCCGTCATCCGATTTAGAACTGTGAGCCCATTTTATGGTACAATTTAAATGCAAAATATGATAGCAATTGCTGCACGACCATATCGATTGGTATGGTTTAATATTTTCACAGCACACAAGACACTCAAGCTTACCCGAATCGATTTCGTGCGATAAATTGTCACGTTGTGATAATTTCTCAATTTTTGGGTCGGGTACTGATTCGGCTGACGACGACGATTGAACACCAGATTGTGATCCAGACTTGGATTTTTGTAGTGGCTTACCATTATCTTTTTTGTAAGTATTATTCTTTGACCGACTATTGTTGGTGTAACGCGAATTGTCTTCATAACGGTAATTATTATATCGGCTGTTGCTATTATTATTATTATTATTATAGTTATTGTCATAACGGGGGCGATGATTATTTCGATAATTATCACTCTCGCGATAATCATTTCGATTATCTTTATACGCTATCCTCCTGTTTCCCGATCCTCTTTGGTTGTTACTATCGTTTCTATGGTGATGATCAAGATCATTTTTATTCACCGAATTTAACGATAAATTAGATAACTCATCTAAAGTACTCGACACATCTTCGTCCTGAGCACTTTGCGAACTATTTTCATTCGAAGGGGTTGCACTTTCTTTATTCAACCAACTTGGCACAAATTCGGCAGCTGTTGGAACCAAAGTCGAATTTTCAATTTGAAAACTATACTGTGTCGTTGGCGGGACATATTGAGACTGGTAATTTTGTTGTGGCGTTCTTTGTGACTGAGGTGGTGGTGGCGCAAACTCATTATTTCCATAGTAGTTATATTGAGGCACCCCGTTAACAGGATAATAATATTGCGGGTCGACATTATTTTGGAACTGACTAAAGAATTGGGCTCCATCACAATATGGTCCATAATAATTTTGTGACATATTTTATTTATACAGTTAATTATTTCAACGTTATTTGTATTTTTTTATTTAAAAATTGTGTAAAATCTATAATTATAATAAAAAAAAATGAGGTTAGGTTGTTTTTATTGAATTTCACCACTTTGCGTGAATTTCGCGATTTCTTCATTACATCACGACTTGCTTACCTGCCTACAGGAATGTGATTTTATCTATATATTACTAAGTTTTAACACAACTATAACTATTAATAAATACTACAATACTTTAAGCACTAAACTATTAACTAGTAATTAGATAAATTGTAAATTTAATTGAATTTTAAATATAAGAAAATTTGTAAATTATTTTTTCAACTTCTTATTGAACGAAAATAGTGTTTGGGATTGAAGTTTGCGATAAATGTGTCAAATTAGAACAGTTTAGTACAATTTTTTTTTTCGATTTTCGAAATATCTAAATAGTAACGTTGGCGTTACACCATCCGAATTTATCACCGATTTAATATGATTTCTCTAATGTTTAACAAATTAAAGATTTTATATAACTGTGACGTTTAAATGTGTAAAATGCGAATTTAGAATTAACGGGAAGAGTTGGTTTATTGAAAAGATTACTAACCTCTAGATTGCCTGATTAGATTGTACATAAGTAGAAGGTTACTTGAATATTATATCAACTGTGTAATAACTTTTACGGTCGAATATATACGATAGCCGGTCATTCAGATGAGTACAGACCGATAACAATCCGGCCTAATCTCGTAATTGAAGAGAACTCTCAAAATGTCATAAATAATCGCTCATATTCATCCGGTTTGGGAACGATGACGAACGCTTTACAGCTACCTTTAACTGTCGCTGGATTTGCCACGTGGCCATCTGATCTTTTTTTAACGTTGTAATAGGCACTTTAATTGATGAGACTGCATTCAACTGCTTCACTATTACACCACCGATACTTTATAAATCCGCTGCCTCTTGAATAATAGACGAACTGAGAAACCACGGATATCGAGTGACCGAATATGACACAAGATCATGACCATTAAGGTAAAACGAGACCTATCATAAAATCTTTGCTTAAAACCAACACATTTTCACGGTGTATTGCCTAAAACCAGTTTTTAACGACATTCTCGCTCTTTGGACCTTTAATACGTTGTTCCTGAAATGAATCGTACAAGTCAATGACAAGAATCGCGAATCGATTTTAGGGTTACCATTAAGTAAATATTTTAACCATCACTCCACACCGCAATTAAAATAATAATTTGAAAAACGCCCTAACAAATATTTCTTTCCGCTGAATGTCTACATAAATTAATTTATTGTAAAACTGTGCTATCTGTGCTAATCTTGACAGTTAAATATTTTTGAATTTTGACAATGGATTATCTTTATACTTAACATTTAAACTACTGTTTGCAAATATCAAGCAAATCTCACTAATTAAAGTTATGAACGAATTCAACAAACGTATTTTGGCTTTTCTTATAAAAGATAGCGACTGAATTTGCACGTTAACTTTACAAACAATCCGTGTCAAAATTCAAAAATATTTCCTAAACTGTCAAGATTAGTACAGATAGCACAGTTTGACAATAAATCATACAAAGTAGACATTCAGGAGAAAAAAAAATATTTTGTTAGGGCGTTTTTCAAAAAATTATTTAGAAAATACGTTATCCCAAGCTCGATACTTCTCATTGACCAAAAACTAGGATAGACATAATAAGATAAATCCATCTCCTGTAAATGGCGAAAAAAATAAATTCTTCTGTCAGGACCTCGAGATTATTATGGAAATCTATAGGATGTCTTCAAATTTATCGTCCAAGTTTGTATAGGCAAACATATAACAAAACATAATGTGCTTTCGGTAGTAGCAGGCATCTCCGAACCAACCGATATTTCGTCTCCGATAGTTGTTCTTGAAAAACGATTTATTCGAAAATTGTGGTTAATAAAAGGCCTAGTAATATCCTTAAAATTTCACCACATCATCCTTGGCTTGTTGTAAGCGGCGGCTAAATACCAGCTGGATCGCTGAACTGACAATCCGCATCCTTAAAACAATAGACTGTTAAAATACGAACAAAACTAAGAATTGATAACACTAAAATTCATGTGGACCCCGCTTACGATCATGGATTAGCACGTGGAACGTACAGTCGCTAAGCAAACTAGTCACGTTTGATGGTACTGTATCAGCCATGAAAGGGTATCGCGAACTCGTTGCTTTCCAAGAAACTCAATCCTGTCAATCATTTGTGTTCATGCGCCAACTGATGTAATTCAGCCACCCAAATATAAATACTCATTTTACAACAATTTGGATGATCCGATGGGATCAATTCCGGAGGACGACGTCAGAATAATAATTGGTGACTTTAATGCTAGAGCTGGCAACAATCAGACTGACTTATGTGAAAAGATCTGTACTCCCGACACGATCTAGCGACCGATAATGGGGAAAGAATGATATACTTTGCGGTCGCGCATGACTTCATTCTGGCTACCACATTCTTTCCTCATAAAAATATCCACTAGGAAATATGGACACACACTCGTAAGACGTGCCGAAGCCAAATTGACTACGTATTAATTTAACGGAAGGTCTCGGGTCATCCAAAATGTGACATCTATCGGATGTCTGCCAAATTTATAGGAAATGATCATCAATTGGTCACTACAAAGCTACATGATCATGGCAGTTTTCGTACAAGTCAGGAAGCACTGAAATTCAAACCTTCCATTTCAACTGTGAAGGTCTAATAAAAGAATATGAGATATCACAATGTCAGAATCTTGTTAGCATATCTTGTTAGGTATTGAAAACTTCAGGCAACTCTAAGTATGGTAAAAATCAAACCCAACAATGATTGATTTGATGAGAAGTGCCGTCTTCCTATCGAGCTACAGAATATAGCCTATAAAGAAGCGTGAATATGTTGCACAATCCCATGGAACATCAAAACTGTCCTTGCTATATAAGAACCGTTTCGGATCCCTTACTACTCATGATAATTGTGCACAAGAGGGGATATAAAAACGCGTCTTGCCATTCGCAACCGTGCTTTGTATGCCTTTTGCCCAGCCCTAAATTCTTAATACATTGCAAATTCAGTTGTATAACGATCCTTTCTAAATATTAAGCAACGTCTCTTGACAACATCATGGGTGTGACAGTTAGACCCAGTCGGATGAATATGAGAGATTATTGATGACATTTTGAGAGTTCTCTTCAATCACGAGATTAAACAATTAAACCGGATTGTTGATACGATACAATCCGAAAAGTTTAGATTTTCAAAACATTCCAACCCTACCTAGACTTAAAAAAAAAATCTCTTTCTTACGATTTATTTTTCATTTTCTTGGAAATACAAACACACAGACATACAAAGTATGCACAAAATAAAGACAAGAAATAATCAATTTAATTCCACTGAACTCAAATTCCACTATCATCAAACAAATTTCCCCTCACTCAGTCATGCCATGGAAAAGAAAGTTCAAAATATTTTTTTTTCCGGAAAATCTACATAATTTTTTCTCAGTTTCAAACTTTTACTCTCTACAAAAGCATCATCTGTCGTCTACAGTCTGACAAAATATTATACAAATTTTTATTATTTATTTATTTTGCTAAAAAACAAAGGCAATTATTTATAAAAATAAAGTGCAAACTATACTATAATATTATATCATTAAAGGAAAAGTGGTTGGAAAATTTTATTAGTTTTTCCACTGTGGTGGGTGAAAAAAAAAGTTCATCGTGCGATTATATTGAATATTGTTTTTTTTTTATTTATTCAAAGATTATATTAATTAATAAATACTTACACGGGAAAATAAAGAAAAGCCGGAAAAACAATTTTTTTTCTCGTACATATTTTACGGATTGTTGTGATACACCGATACGAACGAATATTGTTGGAGTATTTTTTCATTATAATATATTGTGAAAATTTGGAAAATTTTAGTGTATATTTGGCCAGTGTTTATGTAATATCCATATGAAAATTATAAAGCACAAAACTTAAAATCGTTGTTGTGGCTGTGTGCGTGTGTGTGTGCGGGGGTGTCTGTGTTGTGTTTTGTGCGGAAAGAATTTATTAAATATATCCGTGTGAGGTAATATTAAAATGGAAAAAAATTCGATTGAAAATTTAAATGTATCGACAGAATACATGAGTGGTGGAAATAGTGGCAGTGAAAATTATTTAAATCATGATAATAATCAACATGAATCGGAGGATACAGGAAATGAGGAGTATCCCGAATGTGATAATAATTTACAATCGAATTTAAGACGTCGCCGAGGTAAAATTATATCTTGTGCCAAGGAAACGATTGAAAATGGTAAATAAATAAATTTTCATTTATAAAATTTCGTTACATAACTTGTGAAAAGTTCATAATCTCCACCGCCTATATATACACAACAAATATGTATTATGTTGTTGTACTCTACTACACATATAATTACAAACGTAATTGGTTTGTTGTTTGTTTGGAAAATTTCCAAAAAAAAATTTTTTTTTTTTTACAATTTTCATAATATCAACAATCCTGAAGTACTTGAATTTGTTTTTATGTAAATATGTAAACAAAAAATATCACATATCATTGTTGCGAGTGGCATATAGAAAAGTTTTACTTTGGTCACGTTTGATAAGACCTGAAAGCATATTATATCGATTTGAAGCAGAGTAAATCTGGTATATCTCCTTGAGACCCATATACATAATTTATAATAAACAAATATTTGTTTGTCTAAAGACATAAATCAATATAAGACATTTTATTACTTAGCTCTAAGAACCTAAAGCACGAATAGCATTAATATATCATGGCTATATATACATACAAAAATATTATGCTGAATCATAATCTAGTATTAAATTAAATTTAACAAAATATAATATGTTCTAAGCTAGTTACAAAGTTAAAACAATCCACAGGCTGCGGTATAATGATAAAATCCAAAAATAAATTGCACTGTCTGGTGGATTATATGATGTAATGAACTTTTTTGGCTCTATATCTATTCTATGTTTACCTAACTTTTTTTTTACTTTTCATTATATGTAGATTGCATGTCGTCCAAAATTTATATATATATATATATATATATATATATATATATATATATGTATATATATATATACATATATATATATATATATGTATATATATATATATACACCCTGTAGTCCGGGTTTGCCATGCTAATCCGTTAAAGGGTGATTCCTAGATTTATTCTGAGAAAAAATCGTATTTGCGGGGTTGCAATTTTTTTTTTAAACTATATTCACTATATAGGAGACTCGGTCTACAGAAGTTGTAGTGTTAATATTATAAAAATTGCTTTTTGATCAGTAAGTAACACAGTAGGCGATGATTATCAACTGCTTCGTTTAAATGTCGTTTAAAAAACAAAAATTAAATATTTTCATTAGTTTTGATGAAATTGTCTAGCATGTTGTGTCAGTGTTGTGAATCGAAAATTATAAATAATTTAAGAAAATTAATGGTATGATGGCACAGTGCTTAGGTAAAGAGCAATGCATCGCGAGCAATAAACACCAACGCAGATTCCCTAAGCCTCGCGTTTCTGAAGCGAATTACAAATATTCATAGAAGACTAAATACGCGAGTGGAACCCCATTATGCTTCTCCAAATTAATTGGATGTCAACGTTGCCGATTTGCTTGGGCAGATTATAAAAAGCCCTGATTTCTAAAGTGGTTTGTTTTCATATGGCTCAAATTTTTTATCATTTAATAGGCTTGTGCAATTCCAAAACATAATGTGATCTCGTGATATGAGACATGATATTTGATATATCAATCAGTGTAAAATATTTAGTTAGGGCTCCTGTTGTGTCCACTAGGTTTCTGATTGGTATCATCTGTAATTGTTTAGAAAATGAGTCTATTATAGACAAAAAGCTAGTTCATGCTAAAGATGTCAATGTGGAGACTTTCACGTGGTTCTTTTGTGGTTTAGGCGATATTTTTTTGTTATATGGCTTTCTGTCATACTTATGTATGTTGAAAATATCACAGATATTGAAGAAATATTTTACCTAAAAGTTTCTTGAATCTTTTGATATAGCGTTTCGGGTGAGAGAATCGCTGATTGTCTACCATTGTGGTAAAGTTTTATATAGTTCGTAGTTAGCTTCGCTTCCATTTAATAATCTATCTTTATCGGCTCCCTAATGGCCGCTTTTTCGATGTTCATATTACCGTATACTGAAATTGGTTTTAAAGTTTCGAAGTTGTTTATTTTTTATTTTAACTTCGGTAGTTCTTTTGGAAGTTCTAGGTCGTTTTGCTTTGTATACGCCGGACTGAACTGTAATATTTTTATTCAATTCTCCGTACCCTGCTACTACTGTTTCGTTATTTTCTGACATATTAAAAGTTACCATGTGCGGTTATAAAAACCCTCTGCTGGGTAATAGGGTAATAGCGGAAGAATTTGAGTATTTTGCCGTTTAGTGCTATTGGGTTTCACTTATCGTCAATTGTGGCATTCATTATGGCTATGGATTGAGACCCTACAATTCCACGGACAATGTGTGAAATATTAATTCGAAATATGTTTGGGCTGGTAAATTATGCCCTTGGAAATTTATTTTACCTTTTTTTCTTAATTGGTGAACACCTAAGATGTTGTTTACTATAATGTTTCGTTTTCTTCTAAAGTGAAGTTTCGTGGGATTGCTATTTTGTTTGCGCCTTTATCTATTAGCAGCGTTATTGTGCGCTTTGAATGTTCACAATAGTAGATGCTAAAATAATAAATGATGCTAGCGCGTCTTCTAAGATAAAGTCGTTTATAGCTGGCCATGAATTCTTGTAAGTGGCGTTTTGTCTAGCCTGGTTCTGATATTTTGCACAATCTCTTTAGTTATTTTAAAGTATAAGCATTTACAGTCATATTGTTGCTTTGCTTTGTCACTCAAAGCTGCGATTTGTATAATAAGGAGGTTCTTGTCTATCACCTAATGCCTCCGTATGGAGGATCTCCAGGAAGGTTTTTCGCTACATATGTTGAAACTCGGGACTAGTTGACCTAACAGGAGTCTCTGGTTCAGTTCTGTACATCTTGTGTAAAAATAGAATGGAGATTGGAGCCCGTGTGGATATTTCCAGGCACTTAATAACGTCATGATTTCATATCTCCAGAGTTCTCGAGGTCTGCAACATTTGTACAATGATAAACCTTGCCCAGACCTACTATCATATCCCTATAGAATCGACGGTCATTTCAAAAACTGCGATTTCGACACCTTTTGAACTTTTCGAATTTTGTACAATGACTTTTACAAGGACTTGACTACTATTTTATGTATATTTGGACAACGTGCTCATTGAGTCTCAAAATTATAATGAATATCTCGAACACATCGAACTTATCTTCGTTATATTTGAAACTTGGCTTAATAGTTCATAGCAAACTTACAAACGCTACTTTATTCATTCATCCATCATGGTTGACGCTTCCGATACAGAGATTGGAGCAGTGGTTTAGCACTTCATTTAGAATACTTGGCAACCACTCGGTTTCTTTTATGTATACGTCTCAATGATACGCAAAAAAGATGATGTGTTTATGATCGTGATATTCACGACATCTTCTTGAATGTCTTCATTCCCCTAAACTTTTTGGAAATAAGTTTTTGATGATTTCATTAATCTTTATCATCTTGGTGTCAAATCTATATTGACACAAACTATATTGACACAATAGGTCATTTGGCCATCTATTAATAGAGACGCCTAGAAAATAACTTAGAACTTTAAAACACGCCAAAGGGCTAAAGTCTCACGACGCGCTAAATCCACCCAGTACTTATAAATTAACTTCTCAACGCTTTTCGATAACATAACCTTGATATAATTGGCTCTTTACCGGTTTCTGATAATCAGCAGTATAGTGGCATATTGATTGTGTTTAGAGTGTATATCTATACTCGCTGGCCTGATGTAGTTCCAGTTCCTGATGTAACTGCGGCAACCATAGCTTTCGCTATCTACTCACATGAGAGAGGCCGTTTTGCTGAGCCCGAGTCCATTGTCATGAATCAAGCATCAAGAATCATAACTTTAAACGAACTATGACTATAACTTACTCGGTTTTGAGAGAAGGAGATCAACTACAATCCAAAATGTATAATGGTTGGATTGAGCGACGGCATTGTGTCATTAAGTCTACCAATTTGTGCTACGATCAAATTGATTGGACTACTATTCTTTATCCAATCATACTTGGAGTATCTTCTTGCAGTGACGAACTAAAAGCTACACCCGCAGAGCTAGTATGCGGATGTACGATTTGAGTTCCGGGAACGGTTTTTGATTCTATAAACGATCAAATTTTACAGTCTGTCTTTGTAACAAATATCAAGCGTCACTGATGCAGTACGCAGATTAAAGCAAAAATCTTCTACTGAACCGTATTCGGTTTTCGACCATACCCCAAAACTTTTCACTTTAGATTTGAACGGACGGCAAAAATTTTCATCAATCGTCTCAAATCTTGCTATTCGAACTATTAACAGGACAAAACAAACAAACGTGGAGTCGAAAGTTCGCAAACAAGTTCGATTTGACTTTTTGCCAAAACCCGTAAAAACTTCGTGGTTCCTTAAATGACACTTTAAAGAACAAAGCCAATGGACCTGGTCAATTTTCCAAATTAAAATGTCAGTTCTAATAATAAGGGGACGAAAGAGACAAATTGAGAGGGTAATGCAGAGAATGTGAGAATTTTGCTGCCAAAAAATAAAAACTATAGATATATGAAGCAGTATACACGCAGCGTAGTGTAGTTTTTAATAATTTGGCTGTTTTGGCAAACAATTTGGCAATTTTTACACCAATAAAATAAATTAAAATGTTTATTGACTTTAAATTTTGTTGACTTTACCTACTCCAAACTCATTTTTACCGCATTCGAGTGCGGGAATCGAAACACAAAAAATTAACACGAACAGAGTAAAAATGCGATGTAAACCCAAATTACTTTAATGTTTGCTTACTTATTTTAGACGAGTTTGAATCATTTAGATGGCGACTTTTGATAAAGTGATCCTCTTAAAATGGGCAAAAGCTTTAGTTCCTTTTGGTGTTACAGTAATTTAAAGAATAAGAACTGCTTATGCGCAGAAATCACGTATTGGTCAATAATTAATTACCACCGATTGGTGGATATAATATTTTATTAGGACTAACCTATACTCTACTATGTATATGTGCTGCCATAATTCCTGCAGTTTTGACAGTTTGTGATGAATTATGAAAACGTATACATTTTTTATAGCTGTGTTTTTTTGATGTCGAGGGTAATATCACTTAATATTTTAGAGGGTACATTTTGTGGAACAACTTTTCGAGGCTAAGCCCGAATTTATAAAAGGAGTCACTCCACTACCCAAAAAAATTGTATACTCTTGTCAATATTTTAAAACATTCATTTGTTTTTTTGTGGGTAGTTAATCCAAAATAACAGTGCAGTCGCCTCCTTTGTTTTGTAAAACCAGACTACTAAATGGAAACCTCTCTAAAACAAATGCAGTATATTGACACAATGCATATATAGATGCTGCAATATGAAAAATGGATACAATGAATTCATAACCATAAAATTATTCTATAGAATAATAAACTATACTAGTTATAAAACAAAACTATAATGTCTGTCGTTATACAATCATAAACAAAAAGTACATAAGTTTATGTACAATTAAAAATACATTAAATAATGAAAAATTATGTTTATGTTTATCTTTTACATGTACGTACATCTATGTTGAGTTATTCAAAACCTCATAAATTTAAATCATATACTTGAGATTATATGAAAGGACACAAACATTAATTTGACTTTTTGATGACAGTTTTGATTTTATTTTAATTAGAAGTATCTAGATTAATTTATAAATATGTAGTCGCGTTGAGATTGGAGATCCGAGTTTTGAAAACTATCCGCAATGGATATAAATCTGGTACAACTTGGATGTTCTATATTTCGCAACATTTGCGTTCACCGTTTGATAAACGATTTATAAATTTTATGGTGTACAGTAGATTTGGGACACACTAGTATATTTGTCTATTAATGTAGAGAGAGGATATATAGTGGTGCGGTGGCCATCAACATAAAATGTTATTGATTTTTTTGTGTGACACGCAATCCCGTAAGGCACATATTTCTATATTAGTATTGCATCATTTGGGTTCGTGTATTGATGAAATTGAAGTGTATTATATGCAATTAATTAATGTTCAGGGATTAGCAACTAGTCGTAGAATCAGCCAAAAGAGTGCTAAATAGTTGAAATTGCTCTGCTTTCAAAACGACTTTTTCCTCTGCTTAAATTTCTCACAAATGTCAGAATTTTGACGAAATAAGTATATTGGACAATTAGACAATGGTACAATGGTTTAAATTGGCATTTAAAACAAACTAAATAAGAAGCTGCAGTTGTCTTTCCAACAAGTAAATCACAATGCAGCTGTGGCACAACTTTTCTACTCTAAACAGTATTTTAAGTATAAAGGTGCGAACATAACATCTGATTAATATTCTAGGATTTTCATCTATGCTCTTTATCCAATCAAATCATCCATAAAAAAAATCACGCCTCAATCGAGTTAATTATTAACCAAAAAAATAAAACTAATGAGATATTAAAATTAGCTACTGCTGTAATCAAATTTACTTCAGTGTTTACACTATACCATCTCTATTTGATTTGGTTATCAACTGTAGTATAGAACTATCGCTAGATGTCGCTACTGGTATCGATTTAAAATATCTAATCAAAATATTTTTATATGCGTAATCGCCTAAATGTCATATATTTATTCTAAATGTTGACGAAATTCTATTGACCCGACATCTGGAACATCAATGGGTAAACTATTTTTTTTATGATGGTAGTACTATATTTATTTATATTATGCAGGATACATTTCAACTTCCTGTCCTCGTTTATTTCTGGAAAATATGTGTTGATCCTACGTGTATTAATCTGAAACTTTTTGACTTAACAGCATCTTGTCAAAAATTCCAAACTGCTTATAGGCCAGTAAGAGTAATTTTTGTTAGAGTTTGTGTAATTGATGGTATGTTTTCCTCCGTAAACATTAACTGATAGATGCGCCAATCAGAAGATAGTAGCGCTAACGAAGACAAACGGAAGACGAAAGGGAATACGAGTATCTGCACAATACATTAGCTAGGCTAGAATAACTATTGATTTTCATGGATAGACGCTCCCACACCTTGGGCAGGCTTTAGCTTATTGAAGGATTAAAGTCAGCAATCCTGACGTGCATGATAGTTCTGTTTGCTTAAACGACTAGGAGTTAAGAATGGTTAATCCTATCGATGGCATTGGCAACAGTAAAATTAACGCAAACCAGCACACGATTTTCACAAAACTATCAAAATGCAGCTACAAAACGTTTCTACCATCCAGAGCGAAAACTATAGATCGGAATCAGGCGAAAAAAATGTATCGAATTTATGGCGAAAGGAACTCGGTCACATGCAATCAGTCAAATTACATGAACTTCACTACCCACATTATTTTTTACAACGCCACTGTGAAACTGCCACTTAATGACATATTGATGGTTGGTGCTAGAATATAGCCTGATTACTTTACGATCATCACAAAGCTTCGAACTCACAAATACGATTTCACAATAGACATTACCAAGATGCATCGCCGAATAAAACTTCATGAGTAAGATGATTCGTGATAGTTTTGACAAAAATCTTAAGATATATACCAACTCCGTACCAATTGGCTTTTAAAGTCATTAGTGAAAATGTTTGCGTGGATGTTGTGATGACCGACTCCAACACGATTGAAGACAGTATCAAAATACGAGATAAGTTAACCATGCTTTTAGATAACGGAGTATTCGAGCTACGCAAATTATGTTCAATCCATAACTTGTACATATATTATGGGCTAAGGAGATGCCGGAGGAAATACGCATCGTACCGTGCAGCCTGATCAAATACCTCCTGATTATTTAGAAGCCATGGCGGAGCCACTACCGTACTGACCCGGTTGTCACGATCTCAAAAGAGAATAAATAAGGGGCGGGAGATGGCTACATTTAGGTATAGTAATTGCTGGTGTAACGGAGGAACTTCTCGCTAGAAATCTGGTAAGGAACAGCCAGCACGCTCACGAGGATGTAGATTTCCTTCAATTTTTCTATTTTCAAGGTACCAAACGAATATTATGATGTGTGCATTCCAAAATACAGAGGCCATAAACGTACCGGCAGATAGTTGCACCTATATACGGACGTTTTAGCCACTTTCACCACCTGCTATTCATTCAGATGTTTCCAGAGTGAAATGGTGAATTTATTGTCATATATACTGATGTAAAAAATATATTTAATTTCAAGTAAACTGTGCTAAACAGCGATCTGCGTTATCGATGTGTTGTAGTTTATGTTCCATAGTGGGCAAACGCGGCATCCATTCTTTGATCACGGTTTTTAGAATTTGTTAGATGTTTTCATTGAGTCACTGGTTAATTTGGGCGATCAGAGCAGTAAAGTACATTTGTGTCGGTACGACTGCGTTTGAAATCAGCAGACCACCGATAATTGTTTTCAATGGAACAGAGTCCTAATAATACTTTTCAATCCATTTCCGCTGCTGATTTGAGTTTTTCCGTTAAAAAACAATGCTTTATTATCACACGACACTCTTTATTTTCCATTGTTTTCAAAATTGCAAAAGTAGCGCCACTTAAATCACTGAAACTTAGTATGGTATGGTTCGATTGATGTTCGATTTTTAAGAAAATTTTGACATATATCGTTTGAAGTTTGCTACGTTCTAAAAATCATAAAATTTAAAAGTAAAAGCGCCATCTCTGGGTTAGTCTCGGACTTTTTGGAAATAACGCCTTCCGTGGTTAAATCAACGTGTGGCCATATGTAAAATCCATCAAAATGTAGTCACGAATGCAATAATTAAACATTGTAAGTTACGTTCAAGATGGTTTTAGAATGGCTGCGGCGATAGTCATAGTAATTTTTAAATACTATTTGGTAAACTGAGTAAGCACAAAATACAGGCTACATATGCTCCTGTATTCTTCATTATTCCCTCGGTTATCGCATTTATAATCGATATTAAAATTGTACAAAACCATTAATCGTTACTAATTGTCGCAACAAACGCAAAATTACAAAAAAAACGCTAGGGACCGCATCGTGATAAGTAACTTTTTTTTTGTAAACCATCACTCCACTCGACTCAAGTATAAAGGTGTACGTACGCTCGCATTAAAATTAAAATACGAAGTTAAATTATGAATTATAATATGCGTGATTTCCTGTTATCAAAAAAGCGTACCCCATTGTGTTTTTGTCGTGAAAGAAAAATCGTGAAAATTTTGGCTTTGTTATAAACTTAATATGAAAATACCGATTTAGAAAAGTTTATGTTAAATATACATAAATATATATGATATTTTGAAGGAATATTAATGAAAATATTTGTTATAATCAATATTATTAATTTTTATAATAATATGTAAAGAGTTTTCCGATATGGGTGCTGAAATGGTACATTACTGTCGTATCCTAAAATCGTGCACAAGTACGTTCTAACACAAGTTTACCAAATGCTAATTTAAAATGACTATGTCTCTAAAGCCCTTGCGGTTGGGGCACTCCTATACCTCGTAAAATACTTCTAAACGGGCATGCATTAGAATTCCACCACAGCATTCTAGGCTTGTCGTAGAAGGCGACTAAACAAACGTTGGATCGCTGGGCAGACTATCCGCATCCGTAAAAACGTCACTGTTAAAATAATCAACATAAGGAAATATGGATACCGCCAAAATTTATCCCAACCTGGAGTTAACGATCACACAGTTAAAAAACTCGTTGCACTCCAAGAAACTCGATGGCCAAAAAAGGATACCATGTATCCTAAGGCTATACATTGCTTTACAGTGGAGATGACCTTGGCAATTTTGGTGTTGATTTTCTTCTTAGGCCCCAGGCGAAAAATGCTATTTTGGATTTCAAAGCAGTTGATAATCGTTTAGATGTAAGTTACGTTTACGCATGCGATTAGCCAACCTGTCAAGCATTTGTCTTCATGCACCAACTAATGTAAGCAAACCCAAAGGTAAAGACTTATTTTACAACAAATTGGATGATCTGATGGTATCCATACCGGAGCACGACGCTGAAGAGCTTGCAAAAGTTAGAATGACTTACGTGAAAACTAGCGACCAATGAACCTAGAATGTTGATTCGGTACCGACCAACAAAGGCCTGTAAAACCCGTTTATTATACTGTTATGGACGAATTTATGGTGCCAGAATTTTTTTGACACTCGGTATATTGACTATAGTCAATTATACATTTTTGCCTCCTTCATCCAAACATTACTATACAGGCATAATATTTTATTTGAATATTTGAATAAATATTGAAACATTTTGTCGCCGTCTATTTCGTAAATTTTCCAAAACTGCTGATTGTCATACAAAAAGAAAATTAATGCTTATAGGCCATTGTTGGTCCGGGCAATGCTTTTTATCCCAATAGACAAAGCGTTCAAGTTGTTTTGGCGGATTTAGTACCGGTCGCAAGTTTATGTCAGGAGTCACAGTCTAGGCGTCAACCAAATCGGCCTCTACAACCAGCAAATGACATTGTGGTACAATTTTTACGGATCCATTCTCACTAGAAAGTGCCATATAAATACCCCACACCCAAATAGCAGGTACATTTTCCATTCCGTCTTTAATATATTACATTAAAAATAAATTCAATTACATTAAATTTAATATTTGATCATCAGAATATATTAAACCAACAACAATTTTATTTTGATGAAGATTAATTTTTATAATCAGTTTGTTTATTAACGCTTAACTATTAAATAATCAACAAAAAAAAACACAACAAAAAAAGGTCTAATAAGTTTCTTTATTATATTAGTAAATATTGTGGATATATATGATGTAATATAATGTAAGGTGTGAAATAAGATTAATCAATCAATCATAAACGACTGTATATGAAACTATTTTAATGGTAAATGTTTTAGGTAATTTGTGTGGGAACCTCGTTAACGATGTATCGATATGAATTTTATGTGTTGGTATAAATTTTAACATAAAATGACCGATATTATTAGAAGAAGAAAGATTGATTGCTCAAAAAGCGCTTGTTAAGTGATCAATTTGAGGAATTGAAATTAGATCAGTTAGAAGGCATTTTACTGAAGGTATGACGAAGGTCCATGTATTTTTTGATGTGTACTCACAATTCATGCGATTTTTATTTTCCAGAAATAGTTTCTAGAACTATTTTTCATTTTAGTTCGATTTCGGAAACAAAAATTAGCTTTCGCAGCTGATGTGGAAAAAAATTGTCCAGCAAGTCATTATGCACAAAAAATCCTGTTCTACCGCTTAAACACCGTCATTTATATAACTGCTTGAGCTACGTTAAGCTACAAGGTATTCCAAACCTGACAAATTTTGACTGGTGGGTTTCTACCATCATACTGGCATAATGTTAGTTCATTTACGTGCTAGATGTCGCTACTGGTATCGTTTTAAAATATTCAAAATATTTGTATATGTATAATCGCCTAAATGCAAATAACTTATATTACTATAAAAGAAATCGCGTCGAATTCATGTGCCAACATGATATAGTTCGTAGAAAATCATAGATGGCACTAGTAGTAGTTTAACGAAATGTTTACATTTTTTATATTCAACGAATTATTAACGAAACAAAAATTTAAAATCTAAAAAAAATTAAATTTTATAATCGGAATTGGAAATTATTGAAGTAAATGGGCTTATATTCATATATAATAATAAATAAATAAAACAAAATTTAATTTTTTTAATTATTTCATTTCATTAAAATGAACTAACTTCGTTAATTTTTTTCTTGTTATGAAATTTTGTGAAAAAAAAATAAGAATAATTGTTTGACGCGCCATCTCTTGTTCTCGTTAAAAACGTTTGTTATGTCATCTAGGATTTTAGTACGAATCAAAATTTAACGAAATCACGCTGCCGTTCGCATTTACTTTGGAAATGTTCACGATTTCCCTTATAGTAATATAAATTATTTGCCTAAATGTCATATATTTATTCTAAATGTTGTCGATATTCAATCGATTCGACCCGACATCTGGAATATCAATGGGTATACTGTTTTATTCTTATGATGGTAGTACTATATGCATTTATACTATGGTACTGGGTTGGCTGCTCAGTGTGCCAAGACTCTAGAAAACTTTTATCGTAAACCAACTGTTCGAAAACTTGGTTTGGCCCACACTTTTTACGCGATTTATTAGATCACTGTATGAAATTATCTGACAGTCAACTTCGTAGTAACTAACCTTCGGGTTATTCAACCTCTAATTTCTTAAGTACCTAAAAAGTCGCTTCCAATCGATAGAAGCAACCAACATCCCAGCAAGTAGATTTCAAGAAAATAAAATCACCTTCACACACTCAATAGCTGTTATTTCACAAATACCAAGAAAAAGTTTAGAAACAAATTGTTTGTAAGGTACCACATGACTTAACAATATGGCCCACGTTTGTAAAAATTCCAGTAATAGAAAGATCTAAACTTATAACAGAGAACGACCTATATGCAGAATTTGTTTAATCGCGACGCATAGTAAATGTCTCAGCAAAGAAAACCTGCATGATATGTATTATGGGAAATCATATAATATGCTACTACACACGAAGGAAGTTACAACTTCTCTCCACACTGCCAAGAACGCTACCGCAATAAATAATGGAGTACTTTATTCGCTACAGTCCTGATAAAGGCAGCTACTCTTCTTGGATAGATGCAATGCAACTATACGCTCTTTAGTAGATCCAAGGCCACAATCGTTCATTACCCAAGAAGCAGCAGAGTTACTAAATTTAACAAAGTTTCGTGTAAATCTGCAAGCCAATGGAATTGGTGGATGATGACGAGCAATATAAAATATAAGGTGTTCATTACAATATCACCATATTACTCATCAAATTTCAAGCAGGTGGTAGAAGCGTTAATTTTACCAAAATTGACTGAACGTCTGCCAGCTAGAAGGACCTAATATCCAAACTAATTTCAAACACAACAATCTTCAAACTCGGTGTCTTTGACTATGATATCTCGAAATAATCTTTATTTAGAGCTGCGAAAATTCTGGGAAATTGAAGAAATAAATCAAATTAAACAATTCACTCAGAAGAAGAAATATTGTGCGAAATGTCATATAATGACACCTGTAGTCGAATAGCAGATAGAAGATATGAAGTCACTATACCAATATAGGACAATATTAGCATAGGAGATAGCAAGAGCCAATCCATAGCAAGATTGCTACAAGTGGAGCTAAGATTAGAAAAGTACCCGCAATTAAAACAAGGATGACACTACATTTTAAATGAATACATCCAACTAGGACATATGGTCCCAATAAATCCAGACGCTGTTACAAGCAAGAACAACATATGCTTTCTTCCGTTAAGCAATCCAGTACAACAACAAAGGTTAGGGTAATATTTAATGCATCAATGAAAACATCCAATGGACTAAGCCTCAATGATACACAATTATTGGAATAATAGAAAAAAGATATCGAAAATATATACAGTCAGATTCTTGTGACTCAAAGACAACAAAACCTACAAAAAGTTGTTTGGAGAACTTATCGACAATCGCAAATCAAAGAGTCCAAGTTAGGAACAACAACATACGGTACATTTTTTGCGCCATAACTAGCCATAAGAACCGTTAGACAGCTCGCTTTAGATGAACAACAAACATACTCAATTGCTTCAGAAATTCGTTTGAAGGACTTTTATGTTGATGATGTTCTTTCTAGTGCAGATACCCATAGAATATGTCATAAATGTTAAATTTATTTATGAAATCCATTTGTTAGTAATGTTTTTATTTCAATTATTTAGTTTGTTGTGAACGCGCCTTGTTAAATAATTGAGTCACTATATGAACGCTTCTTCAATCAAAATGATTTTATTGAATTGTACCGGTATTTTTTCTCTTGTTTTTTTTTCTTTCATTAGTCTCAACGTGTAATGTAATAAACTTATATCAAGCATAAAACTATCGTTTATTTTCATCACCATCACGCAATAAATTGACTGATGATTACGCTTTTCTCATCAGGTTATGGGCCCAGGACTAGTGTAAATAAAAATTTTCTGGTAATTGTTATTATTTTGTGGATTTGAGTGTATTTACCGAAGTGTGAAAATGACGATGGACAGTAAATATGCGATTACAAAACTAAATAGTTCGAACTATACTTCGTAAGCAAATTCCGGATGAAGCTGTTATTAACAAAGGAAAATGTATAGGACCTGTGTACGTCAAAGGATGCACCGAATCCCTTGGACGATTGGAATAAGACAAATTCGACAGCTTATTCTTTAATCGGGCTCAAAAACATCAAAGGAAGCTTGGAAATCTTTGAAGGACTACCAAGAGAAAAGTACAAATAATAGCATGGTTCGAATTATGAAACAAATTTATGCGTTTGAGACTAGAAGAGGACGGTGACATGGGATTGCATATTGGTCGTATAAATGAGCAGTTTCAACAAATGTTTGACTTTAGGTCAGAAACAAAACCAGGTGATTGGAAGGCTGCAACAATTTTGGGAAGTTTACTGGATAGTTATGACACGCTAGTAACTACATTGGAGTTGCGATCTGAATGGACGGAAAAAGATAGGTTTCAATTGAGGTTATCAATTGGATAGGTGAAAAGAATAAAGTGACAATCCAAGATGTGTTATGGGTCCCATCAATAAGTAGAAATTTACTTTCTGTTCGCAAGCTAATTGCCAAAGGTTTTATTGTTTCGTTCACTTCGGATCAATGCTGTGAAATTGGTTTTGGATCAAAGCAGGTGGCAATTGGAGAGATGCGTGATAACTTGTAAAGTCTAAAGGAAGTTGAACGAGCATAAAAGGTTGATGGACATCAGGGAAAATGCGCACCATATTGGCACAAAATTATCGGACCCCGTGAAAACAAAGTGGTGAAATCATTGGGATCTTCTGGATTGTTCAAGGAAAATAAATTTTCAGCATGTGGCGGTGATTGCAGTAAGATTTTGTGTCATATGTCTTGAAAAAACGACTGGGCACCACGCGGCATAGATCCTGATAAGCTGTGCGATCATAATTTATGGTGGTCAGGGCCAGATTAGCTCAGAAGCAATGCTGATCTTACATGCTATACGGTAATAGCCGATTTAGAGAAGAAGCAGGTCCGTTTTGTCTGCGCATTCAGCACAATAGAAGTAAACCTATCTATAATTGAAAAACTCTCTATACTTTCACAAAAACAAAACGAGTAGTCGCATATTGTTGGCGCTTTCATTAGAACTGTCACCATAAGAATAATAAG
Organism: Tipula confusa; assembly: GCA_963556175.1. Taxonomy (NCBI): domain Eukaryota; kingdom Metazoa; phylum Arthropoda; class Insecta; order Diptera; family Tipulidae; genus Tipula; species Tipula confusa. The sequence goes on along the minus strand of OY744475.1, from coordinate 64,346,367 downwards.
AGAAAAAGTGCTTTAACAGTTCAAGAATTAAAAGAGGCAAAAATCAACATTGTAAAAGTTATGCAATCTACAGACTTCGCAGATGATATTAGAAAATTAAAGCAAAGAGGTACAAAAGCAAAGTTTTATCCTTACTTTGATTTCTAGACAATAATGGACTTATACCTTGTACAGAAAGGTTATACATGCTTTTTTCATCTGTTTAAAACCGAAGGCGGTCTTATAGAACTGGTTAGTGATTTGACATCAGAAGGATTTCGCTCTTCCCTCAAACATTTTATAGCACGAAGAGGAAAAGTCGCAAATTTATATAGCGATAACGAAAGCACATAATTATCTGCAGGCCATCTCTCACCATTCAGACGATATTTCGAGCAAGTCATCGGTTCAAGGGATACAGTGGCATCCCATTCCACCAGGATCTCCACATTTTGGCTGTCTATGGGGATAGAGTCGTTAAATTGAAAACTCAGAACGGAACTCTCAAAAGATCACTCGTATAAAATTAGACCACTGCCAACTCATTGCAGCAACGCTACTTTGTATGCAGTATATCTTAAAATAAGAGATATTCATACAGGACAAAATCGAATTACTAAGGGCTCTATAAATTACAAAAAGAGAATTGCCCAATTTATGCTCATATGAAACGAAAAATACGCAGATAATTGCACCGCCGGCCTTCCGTTTACAGAGACGCTTGTAAGTACTTAGCATACACGACACCTTCATTCTACTTCACAAATTCTACTCGCCATCATTCGTCTACAATATTTTATATTCAGTACAAACAATCTGACTACAGTACGTTCTTGTGTCATCTGTAGTCGTCAACATCAATTTGTTGACGTTTCGGATCACACCGTTTAGACCATTTTTTACTATTGGCATTGATTTAACCAGTCCTGTAAAAGTAAAATCTAGAAACAGGACGAGGTGCTAAAATCTACAATGGATATAAAGCAGTTTTCGGCGTTTTGGCTTGTTTTTCAATATCCAGGTAACGTCTTCCATTCCAGGTATATTCTGATATGGATCTTAGAAACCCAATTATCGCCTGATAGTTGACAGATGCAGTCCGATGAATCTTTTAAAAAAATAAAATATTCGCTTATTGCTGAGCTTTTATATCCTTATGTCATCAGCCATCTTTCATCCCATTTCTAACACCCATCATGAAAGCCAGCTCTATCATTAAAGTTTATTTGATAGTTTAACTTTTCGAATGGTCCACATTTTACGTTTTTAACATTAAAAATATTTCTTAAAACGTTACCAACATCGAAACATTCCATTTTTAATTAATTAATTATGAATTCAATTTGAACAAGAATGACATATACAAAACTTTTTTTTTTTTTTTAATTTCTTCCCAAACTAAGTCGTGGTTAATATTTTGTTCGCTCTTGTCATGACAACATTTTCATTATCATTATTGTGATAAAAATAAATAATTTTTCGTACCCTTCACCACTCCAATAAAATTAATTCGTCTTAATATTATTTTGCTGTATTACCAACAAATTAGAAATGAAAATATACAAAAAAATAAAAAATAAAATGTTGAATTCCCAAGGCAACAGTCAAACTTCATATTTGGAAAATGTAAAAGAAAACTCCACAATACAAATTTCCTTAGTCATGCTGATTGTATGTTTCGGATATAAGAAATACTTCTATAAAGGGTGTTCGATTATGGGCGGTCGTACTTTAAATTAAAATTGAACAAAACTATCATTATCTTGCAGATATTAACTTAAATAATGGTTGGACTTTTAAACCTGTGGAACTTTTCCAGAAATCCTAATATTTATGCCACAAATCGAAAATTTCTAAAATCCAGATGATTAATAATTATAATAAACGACTTTTACAGGCCAGTGCTAGTCCGTACCGAATCAACAGTCTGGCTCTATCGGATTCAATTCCGAGCAGCTTATTCTTGATCAACTCTAGGTCTGATCAAAACCCTGTACAACTTTAGCTTGACGGCATTTGCAAGGTTTTTTGTCTTTAGCAGTGGACGTAAGGCATACAAAGTATACGTTTTGAGGTATCAGAAACTTGTCACTGCTTCAAATGTATGGTCATTACTACTAAAATCCATTTTGATACAACATTGTGACTGCATTACTGTCATTTTACATAAACGAACATATTTGTCAAGTATTTCCAGACATCGTAAAGCAAACCATAAGCTATCCCGCTGGATTGAGTCATAGGCGTGTTGGAAATCCAAGAACACCTAATGTATACGTCACGAGATGTTTCGTAAAATCTTCTTCGTGACTGACTATACTTTACTATGGAATTGTGGAAGCCCGACATGTGAAACTGTCTGGTTATAAATTCGTTCACAAGTGGTATTGTATCTTGATTCCGTATTTGAGCTGTTCGCGATGCTGTCTTAACGGCGGCGTGAATATTCATCATCCTTCGTCTTAGATTGGTTAAGTAGTCCTGTTTTGCGGCGTATTCAATCTCTGGAGAACCAAATCTTATGTCACATGGCAGTCAAAGTTCTCTACCGCAAATATCACCATGGATGGCGAGTTCCCTGTAGTATTGTGTACGGCACGACGATATCCCATCATAATCAGTGGTATGCAACGGTCCCAGTTATCCTGGTTGGCATTATCTTATTTACGCAGATTTTCCTCCAGTGTTCGATTAAACCATTCTACCATTCCATCTGATTTATAGGGTATAATGGGGTGATTCTCGTTTTCATGATGTTGAAGATTTGACACAGCTCTTGAAATACGAATGACTCGAAGTTTCATTCTTGATCGGAATATAGTTCTAGTGGGGCTCTAAATCAGCAAATCCAGTTATTTACAAATGCATCAGCAACGGTTCGAGCATCTTGTTTATAATTGGAGACGCTTTTACCCATTAACTGGAGTATAGTCGATGCACACCAGTATGTACCGATCACCATATTTTTTTTACTGGAAATGGCACTGCAATATCCATTGCTATTGGTTCAAACGATGCCCAAACGTTATATTGCGGCATTATGCCCCTTATTATCGTCTGTGGTCATTTGCTAGCCGCTCATATGTTACACGCTTTACACCAATCTTCCACGCCCCTCCGATAGTTGACTCAATAAGTCAAATGGTCATCTACCTTCAGCTATTCATTTGATTATTGGTATATTATAGAGTCGTCTTATTCCGACTCCTGCCTTAGCTGACTCTTTATCCAACGCTCCTCCACGTTTACCCTGATTTGTGCTACTGTTGTAGAGCAATTTTTATCTTGACACAGTGCTTGCATTGGTCTGCGCTGGATATTTATTCTGCGTTCAGTAATATGCTTCATCTATGCTCGGTTTTAAAGGGGTAGGCTTGCAAACGCAGCAGTTTAATCCATCTTGCTACCTGTTTCTCTGGATTATTAAACTGTATTAGCCATTTTAATGCCACATGATCGATCCGAAGAATAAAATCATATAAGGCAAGGCAGGCTTTGTGCAACATCAGCAAAGTTTGGTACAGAAATCATCGTATAAGAGCACAGTCCAAGGAAGCTCCTCACCTAACGAATATTTTGTGGAGCTGCCTTGTCTAACTTGCTCCATTAATCGTTCGAATTAGCAAGTGCATTGCCTGGTACGAAAGGCATGACTTTACATTGGTACAAGACATTCCACGTAGTAATCGCCATTTTCTTTCTAGCTTCTGAGTATATTGCTATACTTCCCAATATCGACTTTAAAGAACCAACGTGGTGAAAAATTTGGATCCTGACAAACTATTCCAAGGTGTCATCGATGCATGGTAGTGGGTAACTGTCCTTTTTGGTTATTTCGTTCGATTTGCGATAATCGACACAGAACGTTGTAGAGTCATATTTTTTTTAAATAGCTCTACCGGTGAACTCCACAGGCTCTTAGACTGCTCAATAACACCATCGCGTTCAATTTTTGATACCAATTGCTTTGTCTCTTGTTGTTTGGCTAATGGTAACCCGTAATGTATCCCACATCATCATCGTTGAGACCAAAATATCAGCTAATTCTCCTAGTGCCTCTGAAACTTCGAGTGACTGTTCCTATGGTAGATGTTTAAGCAGCAAGCAAATGATCTATATTCTTTTTGGGTGTATATTGTGACTGAGAACTTTGTTAATGACAGTGGCAATTTGCGATGTAATCGGTGTGTTCTACTTTGCCAATTACGGATCCACTGTTGATGACATTTATGTTCGGGATCACAATCATTACTCGCACTGATATTTTTGACATACGTTTTACCGGTTTTCTTCTGCACAGTAAGCTATTTGTCGTGACGTTTATTGGCTCCACTACTCCCATCGTGCTACCCCAGGATCGTCTATTCGAGCATATATATATGTTTCTTCGCTGATAAATCGTAATATTTGCTACCAGCCAATTTTACGGATCCTCTAAATTTAGATAAGAGAACAATCAAGCTGTTCCTCCGGCTCCTCGCTGTGTGCCCATCTGCCACATCCTCTCAGTTCTCTTTCTTTAGTTTGCAGGCTGTGTTTTTGATCGCTTGGTCATGGGCCCCTTACAATCCCACTGGAAGTGTCCAAGTTGTTGGCATTTAAAGCACAGCAAGCAAGATCTTGATTGGCGTTTTCCATTAATTCGGAGCTTCGATCTGGGTGATATCTTTCGCGTCTAGCTTTCTTAATTTGATTGGATCGGTAAATAAACTTGCTCTGACCGCTTCATATTCCAGTGCCACTGCCAAATTTTTATTCGTAGATTTCTTTTTTGCGTTGGTTCTTAAATTTAGTTTTAAATGATCATCTCTTACAGCATTAATAAATGAATCCACTGTCAATCCATTTCAAACATCCATAGGAGCTTAAATACACGCTTGTCTTGCAAGTTTAGTATAACCTCTCGTTCAACGTCTTGTAGGCTTTCTCCCCTTGCTGTTGACTCCTATTATGCTGCTGGATTTTACATTACTCCTGAGAGTGAGACTTTGTTCCATCCGACTCATGATTTTTTCGCAGCTCATTTCTGTTGTGGATATAATTATAAGTCATTCGCTGCTTTTTCTTGTATAGTGCCAAGATGAGAGCGTTAAGTTGTTCATCCATGATGCCACACGGCTGCTTGAAATTGCACCTTGAAATTCTCAAAAAGGGTCTCGCCGTCGAATGCAGCGAGTTTTACAATTCCTTTGTGACCTGTGGCTGGTGCCTCCTTTACCACGGCTTTAAAAATGCTCGGCTGGACAAGCCTTTCAGTGTTCGAGGAATACTTCTTAAAGGAATTTTCACGGTAATCCTTCGACATATCCGTAGCTTTCAGGACACTCCGCAGTTATGTTATAATCCACTACAAACAATTTTCATTTACAATCAATCGATTTTCTAATTTGAATATATCAAAACTATAAATAAAAAAATAGATTATAGTTATATATGAATTATATTTGAACTTTAAGCGCGCTTAGCGCATTCGGCTGCCACATAAAAAGGATATTAATAAAATCAAAATACAAAAAAAATGTATGATACGCGTTAACGGTTCAATGGTGGATTATCGGAAATAACATTTTTTTATGGGTAGAGTGGGATGATGATTACATTATTGATCGAGATGTACTCGTTCCGTAGTATAATATATATCCCATATAATACTCTTAAATCTCGTACACAAAACCTAACCCACACATTGTACCGCATATATACACACGTTTGCGGTATACAGTACAACAATCGATTTATATATCGTTAAAAGAACAATACAAATCCATTCTTTAAGGTATTTAATCCAGATCATCCCAATATTACCGTATAGCCTTTCATATATATCTTTCGATTATCCGGTTAAACGTTATATAATCGATAGAACTAAACACAGATTAGCTACTACTACTACACATTTTTTGGTCACATTTACAGGACATGCGATATAAAAATGTACTGTCTACTCAAAAATAATTACATGCGTAAATCTCCTACTAAATTGTTTCAAATCCGAAGTTTTAATTCATTAAATCTTACAGTGTATTATAATTTATGCGAATAAGCCAATAAATCTAACGATTACATAAATTTCCCATCCTTGAAATATTTTTAGTGTGAAAAAGAGGCTAAACAATTAAAACAAAATTCTATGAAATATTTTTACTTTTTACGAGACGGTAAATCGTTCATTTGTTTTTCTTAATTTATTGGTTATTGCTCTCCGATTATGTTATCGGTTCTATATAGATGGTTAATCTCTACAAAGTTTTTTCTGGGGCCGAAGCTCACCCAACTCTTTGGTTAAAGAGTTGGCTTAAACACACTGCGGTCTTGAGTTCGATCCATGCCGCTGACTATAACGCTATGACCAATTGTGTGTTAAGTTGTTGGTTGGGCTGACCACCTACAACGATCACCAATAATGTAAAAATATAGTCTGAAAGGATGTGTCAGCATGTTTATAATCCTTTTGGATTTTTCGAATTAGAAGTTTGGTTATGGGTTTCTTGGGTGAAATTATTATTGGATGATTTGTCAAAAACGGCATGTCTATAAGCAAGACTCTGGGTGACCACCAACTCTATGTACCCCAAACAGTTTGAGTGATATTAATGGGCTGATTTGGTTGACTGATTTTCTATTTTGTAGCTCACAAATTTTTGAAAGAAGAATTTTTTCGTGGGTCTCTTTTTCAGTTAGAAACAGTTTATTACTTCTGATTGCCTTATATGTGCCTTATATGTGCTATTTTATGAAACGATGCGCAATTGAAGCTCCATTCTTTGAAGACATCACGTTCTTCCATGGCGGTATGAATCACAAATTCATACCGCCATGGAATTACAGCCAATATTGGCTGTATTGGCTAAGATTATTTTATGTTATTTAGCCAATGAGATCCGTTCCACCACAGAGAGTCGAATTTAAGTTCATGTGGGAAAATCCATTTTGATGGAATGTCGGTAGGATTTTTTCCCGCAAACAACATGACTTCAGTGTGATCGACTGAATGATGCCAATATTTTCGATGTTCGGTTAACAATAAAGGATGGCCAGAGACGTGAATGAGACGAGAGTCAATCTAATACGATCGATGAGTCTGTCCATAAATATATTTGCTGAATTACTATAGACTTGTTTTGGTTTTTACTACATCCATTATCTTGGCCAATAAGAGTTCCAAGCGTGGCACAGGTTGTTTATTGATTGGAGAAACTTTTGTTTTTGATGTCAATAATCTCGTATGATGTTCTCTCATTTCCGTATTGACCCTGTAATATATAACAGCTGCGTATGCGTTAAGACTGGCGTAACAGAAACCATGTAACTCGATTTTTGAGTTACATGGATTCTGTTGTGATTTGAATTGCTTTTGTTTCGTCGACTGCCCCAGTCATCAAATTGTCTACATATATATTGTTTAGTAGTGCCGTTGAAGTAGTTGACATTTTCATATGACCCTCTTTAGGCGTTTCGTTTAATGGACATGTAGCCAAAAATGGAACAGATGCTAGTCCATAAATAACGGTCAGCAAACGATAATGATGGAATGGAGCATAAGGAGTTGGGACGCCGTACAATTGTATGGTAGCATGTGTCGTCTTGATGATATGCGATATGCGTATTTGACGATACATTTTCTCCAAATCAGCTGAAGGCACGAAAATATGTTTTCTGAACCTGAGTAAAATTACTATAGACTTGATTTAGTGGTTGGACCAACTGCAAGGCAATAATTCAGAGAAACCCCAGATGAGCTTTTAGTAGAGCCATCAAATACAACTCTTAATTTTGTTGTTGTGCTGGAATTTCGAAGTGCCCCATGTAGATAAAAACGTGAATTGTTGATTTCTTCCAAAGGGATTTCTTCCATAAAGTTGAGTGACTCATAGCGACATTCCATGGTTTGTAATCATTAAATAGCTGTAGTTAAGGAAGATCCGATGGATTTTGGTGACTTTTTGAAATCTACCTTAACTTGTTAGTTGCAAAGACTCAGAGAATTTTTGTTCACAAAGTAATTCTTCTCGAGACAGTCATTTGTTACTAGTCGTTATGGACACTATCTCCCAAAATTTCCGAAGTGTTTGATCGATATTGACACAGGTATGATCAGTTGTGGAAGCTAACATGGAAATTAAATCAGATTTTGGCGAATTAATGGTTTTTCCAGCAGCCAGCAGCAAATCACCCAAAAATGTTTTTTTGAAGCATTGGTTCATGAGAACGCCAACGTGACTTGGTTTATGGACGTGTGGATCGGCCAACTTGACTCCAAGCAGACTTTTAATATGAATATTAGTTAAATTTTGGGGAGGAATTTTTGACGAGATCTTCGGTATCACTAGTGCAATGATTGAAAATTCTGGTTCCAAGTCCGGTTTAAAAAACTTAACGATTTACATTAGGATAAACGAGTATTCTCCTTTTTAAGTTTAATTTTTGTGTACATGCTTCCATGATGAAGCTTGCTTAAGATGAGCATGAGCTATTTGAGTCTAGTATAGGGCTTGACAGCCGATAATGTTACCGAAAAAATCTAACACTTTGATAATTGCAGTAAGCTAGATAGTCTGACATATTTTGCTGTGTGAATAATTTACAGCGACTTCATTTGGTGTGGACTTTGATGTAGGACTGGCTTGTGAACTCTTCATTTGGGTGCAATAGACTGTGTTTGAAACTGAATGTTTCCGTCATACCATGCATCTACGATGAGAGGGGAATTTGAAAATAGAATGACGGCTTAGGCAATCGAAACATCTTTGACATTAAATTCTGGGCATTGGAATAGTGAACGTTTTCCATCGCACAGAGCACATTTGTAGTTTGAGTAATTTGCCACATGACTATAGTTATATTGTGTTTGGATGTATTTCGCTTGGTAAGAGGTGCTTAATGACTACGAGGCATCCATTCGTCGAGCTGTTTCCGCCCAAAGTTTCCTTGATTTTTCATCCAACTTCTTTGTTAAGATGTATATGAGCCAGAGATCACGTGATTCAGTAACGTCACCCAAAGCTCTGACACCACGAATCACTACGCTGAATGTTTCAATGATAGTACTGATAAAAAAATTAATATCTGTGTGCCGTTGTCAAAGGCATTTTTGAATGTGCTTTTTTGAACCACTTTGTATCAATTAGTACTGCTTTATTAGTACTGCTCTTAATTAGTACTTATTTTGAGTTAGCACTTTGAGGTTGCCACGTAATTATATATAAAAATGTCTACTTATATGACCAATTGCTTTCCACTTCGCAATAATTGAAAAATTTCAAATTTTATTTCTTTGATATTGATGAAATCCAAATAATAAATCACTCTTATGCTTATGATTTGAGAGGTGAGATATTGGATTTTGCTGAATCCGCCATTACCAAATTTTTTAATGTACAAAACACGAGATTGAATTAACAGTTTTTTTGATAATATGAAAAAATCCACCTTGAAAGATCAATAATACTATTATGAAAATTCATGAATTTGTGGGCTAACACCTTGCCAAACTTTAAAAGCCATAATTTCAAGACTAGCATGAGTGTAATCTTGAAGCTTTATATTAGATACTAAAAAAGCATGAAACCAACCAAGAATAAAGGAACTTATTCTACTTGGAATGGACAGAAAACTAAGGATAGTAAATACGGCTCTGCGCGGACAATTATGAAGACTTATTTTTCTCAATTTAGAAAATTAATTATTGAAAAACTTATTCGTTTATGTTATTCAGTTTATGTCAAATTTATTGGAATTACTTTTTGGCATGCAAAAGCCAATTATTTATAAAGCTGTGTAGATTCGAACTATGGGAGTTGCAATTAACCCACTCGTAGATGATTTAGTCACAAATACTAATACATTACTAATACTTTTAACGGTTCTACGCTTGAGAAAACACTAATTTGATCACCCTTTACACAACCATCCAAAAAGTAAATTTATAATTTCGTCAACAATGACAATTTTTTTTCTCGATATCCGATCGATTTTTATTTAAATTACAGCAGATTTTCTTTTTACAAAAGGAAAATTAAAAAAATAAATAATAATTAAAGGAAAATGAAGAAAAACCAAATGTAGCAAATGTTTATGCATCAGATAGCACATTTAACGATGAAAATACGTTTTAAGCCGATGATTGTTATCACTTTGGTATTGTGGCTGGGAGGATAGCATTAAATCATTAATTACCATATTAATATGATGTTTAATGATTAAAGAATTAAAGCGATCCAGTCAGCTATATAAACATAAAAAATTATGCTTCGTAATATTTTTAAGGTGTAAATTGTGAATAATGAAAATTAATTATTCGTTTATTTAATTATCTTCGTATGACGTATAGATAATTTATGATACGAGCATAATAATATGTATAAAGTTTTGTTGCTAAATATAAATAAATCACTGGATTACAAAAAAAAAAATGTAAATTTGAAGCCACTATGCGATTTGCTCGATCATCTGCAACTTATAGCGCGGCTTTCACACCAAACAAACTTTTTGTTCGATAAAAATCGTTGTTAACCAAAAATCATATTTTAAGCTCTTTATTTTTTTAGAACTATTATTTTAATTAAACTATAAAATAAAATTAAAAATTGAAACCAATTCGATTTGAACACTAATATTATATTTTAATATCTGCCAAAAAGTTCGACAAAGAATTGAGTAACCGAACATAAAATTTTATTAAAGAAGCGCCAAGTCGGCAAAAAGATCGCGGTGTACATTAAAACTAAAGTAATCTTCATCGGGTAATTCTACAATTGACGTGAATATACTTTAAAATTCACACAGTAACCTTAATTTTTTCTTTCAATTGTGACATATTTTTCTTTAGATTTCGTTGCTCTTGGCAACTTTACTTTTTCAATAACATCTAGGTGGCACGTAAATCAAAAAAAAAACAAAAGTTCAAACATATTTACTATATATTTATTTCGAGTAAAAGCTGGGTTAGTTCATAAATTAATAAATTTTTTTGTAGCTTACAATCCAAATTAATATTTATGCACACAAAGAACCAAGCTATATACAATTTCCCAGATTCTGAACTGTAAAAATTCTCGTGAAAGCAACAAAGTTTTATAAAGTTATTTATAAATATTTAAATTTTATGGCACTGTAATAAAACTTTAAAGTTTTTATAATTAGCAAAGCATTATGGAATGAAAATTGAAATTTATTGGACAATTTCATACCAGAATTACATTTCTTTTTAATTTAACTAACTTACAGCATAGTAATATAATTTTATGGGTGAACTTTAAAGCTTGAAATGGTAAAGTTTAACAAACTTTGTGTTGCATATATAAAGCAACATTATGTGATTTTTTTGTATCTATAATCAAACATTTTGAAGATTCTGTTAGAACTGTTGCGTTAGCTGTTTGGTTGAAGCATTAATTCGAAAGCCATTTGCACATTATGGGTGAACTTTAAAGCTTGAAATGGTAAAGTTTAACAAACTTTGTGTTGCATATATAAAGCAACATTATGTGATTTTTTTGTATCTATAATCAAACATTTTGAAGATTCTGTTAGAACTGTTGCGTTAGCTGTTTGGTTGAAGCATTAATTCGAAAGCCATTTGCACATACTAAAACAACAAGGCATTGCTGGTGCGTACGGCATGTCTAAAACGAATTAATTCGATTTGATCTCGAGGTTGTTCCTTGTTCGAAAAGTTTTTATTACCTGACTAAACGTAATTATTAGGGACGTTGAAGTGTCCATTTTGTGTCGCTATACGATTGGTTAATGCTTGTGAAGGGAGCTTCCCAGATGATGGAAATCGGAAAAACACAGAATAACAAGAAATGAAATCGAACATATATGATGCAACTAAAGTTATGCAATCATTTCAATAGTGAAGTATCCGCCCTTCAGGTAGTGTCTAGACTGGTCAAAGTGCGACAATGTTTTCGTTCGCGAGGATAAAGTCATTAGGACGGATTGGCACCACCATATTAAGGTCCTAATCGAGTGATAAGAAAGCTCCGGAGATAACTCCGGAAAAATTAATTCTAAAATAATTCCTGTCAATGATGAAAAAAAGCGCGTATTTGGAATCACCAATTGGGATTCAGAAGTAAGCACTTCATCACTTTTTTCATCATACACAAATACTTGAACAAAAACTTCGTTTAATCATGCTTCCTATCTACCCACTCAGCCAAGGTTTCAATCAACCTTGCCGTCTACCATCCACGCTTTTCTATATGTGGCATCTCTCCTGCCAGCATAGCATAGCATATTCTTCACGCTCCTTGCTTTTACAATGCTCAGATCATCCTTGTAGGTTCTTTTTCTTTTTTTGCCATGATGTTGATAGGAACTACACCAGTTATAACTAAAACACAAGGCTTAGAAAACGTTCAATATAGATTTTCTTTCTATATTTCTCAATCTTAAGAGTATTCGCCTATTCCACACCAGAACTTATGACCAACAATAAGTCTTTGTTTATCAGCCACTGGGCCTTCGAAATTTGTCATCAACCTACTTAGAGCAAAACTTACTTTGGTTCCTTTTTTCTTTGTATAGTGTGCCCAAAATGTTCTCCTTTGTTTTGTGTAGAGACTCACACTAAGATATTAGACTACAGTCCGTATCTGCTTGTTTTTTGCCTAAAGTAGTACATTTGTCACCATTTAAGTTCTTCTAAGCAATACTATAAATCCTTTTTTTCCATTGCTAGAGTCAAATTATAATTGCTTATCCAAGAACTAGTTCTGCGCATAAGTTATAGTTAAGCTTTCATTGTATGTCGTCTAGTCTCGAGCGATTATTACTGTCACAAAATCATCTGCATACGTCACCATTACATACGTCCGATATTTCAATACACAAGATGTCGTCGTATATGATACAATCCACTTATCAGGGTCTATAATATAACCTTTAGCGACAACTTTGTTACCTTTTACTGACATTGGCCCTCCTTGGTCTCGAACAAAAGCTTTTCAATAAAGTAATTGTGTATTATTCGCAGTATTTGTTAAAGCCCACAAAATAATCGGCCACGTTTCAGAATAGTGATTTTTAACTGTGCCATATATAGAAGAATTTTACCATCTTTTCTACAGCACCAAAATTGTGGAGCGGTTTTTTTTGAAACCGTACTGTTTGTTTGAAAGGTATTTCGCTACTTTTACATTATTAAAAGTACATCAGGGTGCAGAATTGAGCGATTAGTTTTATTACTTCCATGGGAACTCCGTCTGCATCTGCAATAAATAAATAAATTAATTACAGAGCTGACTGCTTGAATTCCACGGTTGTACTCCACAATCGTGTAAACCAGGCCTCATGAGGCAATGTCCAGGTTTCGTTTCAGGTCGGTGCATTTGAAGCGCTTACTATTGTTTATTCCGAGCTTAAGTTCTCTTTTGGCCAGTCCATAATCCTCATGTTCTTGATCTGCCCAAAAATGTCTTTTTTTTTGTCGCTCAAAGTGACAAAAAGTTTCAGGTGCTGGCATCGCTTCTTGGGGTTTGCTATATTATCAAATCACCAGTCAACCGTGTTTTTTCCCGCTTACGATTCTTTATTTTTGGCATTAACACGTCACATGCTTGATTTATTAATTTCATTGTGCTACTCGAGTTTTATCGGGAGATCAACTTCTTGTAATACTGTCATTTTTTCGGCTTCGATGTTTGCCAAAAAATTTTCTTCACTTATAGTTTTGATAAGTTCCATTTCGTCAAACGGTTTATTTTACGTTTTTGTTTTTGAAGTTTTAGCAAACTGCTGAACCGGGTACCTGTTGTTCTGGCCTTATTTCATGCTAAACACAGAAACAATCTTTGGATTAGTCTTATAGTCCTTCTTAACCTTTCTTCCATTATTGGAAGCATATGCCCAGGTTTTTGCTATTGGATCCTTTGCAAATGATCTGATAATGACCATAGCAAAGCAGGAATAATACTTTATCACTATGGTTTTGTACGGTCCCTTGTAGTTTTCTATTTTTATACGGCTGGTTTGAAGAATCTTAGATGCTTTTAGATCATCGGTCTTCATGAAGGCCATTCCCTCAAGTGTTTGGTTTTATGAGTGACACATTTAATCCTCTAGTGAAACCTTCATGATCTAGCTGGATGACTTTTTTCACTTCACCTTCAGAGGACCAATAATTTAGATCCCTGAGTTCAAGGGTTGTTTTTAACTCCAAGCTACGCACTGCGTAACCATCTCCCCCAGAGTACCTCTCAACGCTTTGAAAAAATGCCACTTTTCAGTTGTTGACCCAAATTTCAATAGGTTATTGCCCATCTTGGTTGAAGTACAGATTTAATTTCTGTGGCTGAAGCTTTCGGATTAAGTTTCTCCCTTACCGAGCAATTGGCGCAGTCCATGTCATCGTCCATGTCAGTACAGGCTGACTGGAGCAATGCAATGTGCAAATGGATTTAAAAATCGAACCAGTATTCATGCGTTCTCGATTTGGCTGGTGACGGCGCAAGGTAGGACTTTAAAAATTAACCGCGAAAGAGTTGGGAGAGCTTTGGCCCCAGAAAATATTGCAGGATGCAAAAAAAAAAACTTGAATAGAAAAATTCACTAATAAACGCTGATGAGGTGTAGTCTAAGGTACTTTCTGCCTGACAACGATATTTGCGCATTTGACCATGTATATAAGCTCTATTGCAATAACACGAAAAAACATGCAGTATTGCGACACCACACTGATCGCGTTTGATTGAATATAACCTTTTCTCCAAATTTGGTAGCCGACCTATTGATAGCGGTTCATCATGCTTTCATATGGCAATTCAGCTACGATATGTTGATGGGTTTTCATGACAGCAATTGAAGGTTCTTCACACTTCCAATGTTATACCTCCCAACCAACCTTGTGATGCTAAGACGCTAATGAAAGACATCCAAACAATTAGCGTCTTAGCATCACAGCGACGTGTAGCAAATGAAACTTCATTTCGATTAAGTTTAAATTCAAAGGATAATTCGGGAGCCAGAGTAGTCAGAAAACGGATATTGACATACTACAGCCGCTGAGTATTTGAAACTTAAAAAATATTATTGGTACATGCATATAGACACTTGATTGACGAAAGAGGATAATCAAAAATCTGAAGAGCCTATATATGTACAGTAATTTACAACAAACATAAATGTCAAGTTTTTCATCTTTATTTGACCACTCTTGCTAACCTGCCCATATAATTCACAAGCATATGTTAGGCAAATATCTTATATTTTACAATAAACACTGACAATCATTACTTTTATAATTCTTACATCTTCATCGCAACGCAGCAATGGTTCTTACCTTTTCCAATATTTTTCTTAATATTTTATTTTGTATTCATATATAATTTGAAGCTATTATGTATAGGTATACATATACACTTGTCACAATATTAAAGTTCAACAAAAGAATAAAAAAATAACGCAAAGTGGCATGTATTAGGGCGCTCACCTTTATACAATAATATTGCCATTTCCATGTGCCACCCACGCTATATATACATGTATGTATTTCTTTCGACGTCTATTACAAAAATATACAATCAAAAAAAAAATAAATTGGGGAGGGGTGGGTAAACGAAGAACTTTGTATTAGAAAACAAAATTTGAATTTTCACTGACGATGAGGGAAGAGGTGGATATTATTTCGATTTATATCGAAAGTCTATATAAAGCATCGATACAGACAAATATTTTGATTTCAAGGTATTGAAATATTTAAATGTTCCAGAACTTTTAGGACACTCGGCACAGAATACATAAATAAATAATGAAGCCCATTGTCTCGGTATCACAATCGATTTTTGTTTTCTCTATTTAGCCATTTATATGGTATAGTGGACAATCAGTCTACTCGTATTTATAATTGATTTTGACAAGTTATGGTGATTGCTTTCTTTTACAACATATAATATGTAGAGGAAATGTTTTATGTATGATGTCACATCGATCGACTTAAAGATTGTATGACAAGTAAATATATATATAGTTATACCATCCTCATACCGAATATATTGTACCAATCACAAAACTAATATTGTTACACATATATACATAAACGAAGCTGAGGAAAAATCATGGAAAATCGTTTTCTTTCTATTATTACTATTATCATGATTATTATTATAATATATACACAGCCTGACAAATCCGTATCGATATAAAATGGTATATACGAATAAAAAACCATCATCATCGTTGTCGTCTTGAAACATTTTCATCCGTATCTCACTTCAATACATAATACTCTTGTTATCAATGCCTTTTTGTTATCTTTCAATTTAGTTTTGGAATATTGTGGTGATTTTTCCCGTGTTATTATTATCAGATGGATATTTATTTTGTTGGTGTACTTCATCGTTGGAAAAATTTATCGCATCCCTCATATTGTGGGTGATTTTAACATAACATTGAATAGGATTGTGATCGATTTTCAATCAATATGAATATTAAATATATGTATATATATATATATATATATATATATATATATATATATATATATATATATATATATATATATATATATAAAATTTTTAATGTTAATAAATATTTGACAATTTTGAAAAGCAAAACATCATGAGCTTTTGAAACTTTTATTGGAACTTTTAGTATTTTAAAATATTTCTGAATTTCTAAAAGGTAATTTCTAAAGGTATTTGAGTATTTCAGGAAATTTTCAATTTCCTACCTATTTCACAATTTTTATAGTCTATAATTATCATGTGAATTTTGAGAGCTTTTTAATGCCTAAATTTTGTAATATTTTATAATTTTGGGCAATTTTGGAAGGATAAACATGATGGTCATTTGAAAATTTTCGAAATGTTCTTATTATCACTTCACGAATTTTTTAATTTTTCTAAATACTTGAAGCATTCCAATTTAATATCAAAAGCTTTTAGAGAACTTCGGCAACGTTACTTATTCAATTTTAATATACTGACGGATAATGTGTTCTTTTTTAATTTATCTAAGTGTTTCAAAATATTAAGGGGCTAATATCAGATGCTTCTGAGATTCTCGGACACTTTTTAATTTTTCTTCATATTTCACAATTTTGAAAGACATATCACTATGAGGTTTTGGGAATTTCGGGATTTTTTTAAATTTTACTAAATAATTGTCAACTTTGATAAGCTAACTTTATGTGCTCTTGAGAATTTAAAAAATTTTTTTTGTGCGTTATATATTTGAAATTTTTAAAATGCTAACATCATGTGCTTTTGATAATTTCTGGAAATTTTAATTTACATAAATATAAATACCGAGTGTTTTTTTAAGCTGAAACTTTCAAATATCTCGGAAAATAAGCACTTTACGAAAAAAATGTACTTGAACAAAAATTTAACCATCCCAAAAGGGACATACATTAGTACATAAATTAGTACCTTTCTTCTTTTCCTGTAGGTGGGGTAACTTTGAAATTAAAATAGGAATCTCTATTTTTTATTGCCGATTCGGATTTTTCGGCTAAAAATAAGTAAGGAGATCAGTTAATTTTGGATAAAATCGGTTATCAGCAAGTGGCTGCTTCCATAGGGATTTTTTCGAGTTTTGTAAATATTTCAAAAAATGCAGCACTCATGAGAAAACTGTTTGCAAAAATGTTGTATTAAAAAAATAAACAAAAAAAATAAAAATTCTGCCACTTCCGGTTAGTGGATTTCTGCCAAATTTAACTTCCCTACGTACTTATTTTTAATCGGAGAATCCGAATCTGCAATAAAAAATACGGGTTACTATTTTAATTTCAAAGTTACCACCCGCCCCACCTGCAGGGAGAGAAGGAAGGTACTAATTTATGTACTAATGCATGTCCTCCTCGGAATGATTAAATTTTGATCATGGACATTTTTTTCGTAGAGTGCTTATTTTCCGAGATATTTTTTAGGTGGTTAGCCCAACGAACGTTTTTACATCCAATTGGTCAGCGGCGACGATCAAAGACTATGTGGTATGTTTAAGCTCACACCTTATAACAATCACTATATGTGATTGCTTGTAACGGGTTTTTGTGTGACAAGATTATTAGCTATAACCGTGTCACAAAACACGCAAGGAAACTGATGACGAAAGCTCCCAAGCAAGGTCGATATCAAAGGCTTCCTCTGACAAATCATCTTAACTCATGCTATCAATAATAGCTCCTCAACTTACACTTCAGCAACAGTTAACAGTCAACTATAGCTATACTGCAACAAACCAAAAAACAGAAACACCGCAAGAATCGACCCCAACTGCATTTAAAAAATACCTGCAGTAATTCCTGAGAAAACTCTCCTTCACATACCAAAAGCATATGTCAGAAGTTCGCTGTATATTCCACTTACCATTATTAGAATTGACCCATCCGTTACCAATAAGCAGTTTACTATAAGAATGATTCCCAAAGCAAGCAACGGCGGTATCTGCAACTATATATCTAATAGCTTCTGTATTGATGATGAGTTTTTCGTGTCAATGTTAAACAATCAATCTTGGCCAATGGGGCTTTTTATCGAGAAACTTGAGTTTAAACAAAAAACATAATTTTTACGAAATATACCTGGACAACCAATATAACAACATAAATAACGGCATGATTTATTCGTCTTGCTCGGTAAAAGACCTCGAAAAGCGTAGTATTAAATAAAAAAATAATTGATTAGGGCTTGTCTCATTTACTACCAAAATCTAAACAAAATGTATTCGAGAGCTTCTGCATTCTACAACTTTGTTCTAAAAGCAAATTACTTGATTTATGTAATTCGCGAATTAGCGTTTAACTCTGGCATTTGTAGTACGAAATTTTTCAGACAAGATTATGTAGTCTATAGATGTGACCGCTCCGAAGCGACAAGTTCAAAAAAATCTGGTGATGGTGTTCTTATTGCAGTACACTTAACGCTTTTTAGTTCGCCGATAAATTTATCTCCTCAAATTATTAAACAAGTATGCATAAAGATTACATCAATAAAAGTAACCTATATATTTACACCGCTTATATTCCACCCCATTGAAGTAGTGATGTTTATGCAAGAAGTAGTGAAACCATTGGGGAATATTTCAGTAAAACTAAATCTTCCGATTTTGTATCCATAGTGCTTGGTGACTTTAACTTACCTGATGTCAATAATGAAAATATGACAAAAGAATGAATGCCATTCTTCTTTATAATATCAAATTAGACGAAGCATGGATTTTCACTGGCACCGTGCTGGGTGCCAATTTACAACCAAATCAATACTGCTAATGAACGTGGGGTGTTTACGGATCTGATTTTTACCAAAGCTGATAGTTTTAAAGTAACGCTATTTGTCGTTAATGACGTACATCTCAAACCAATGGAAATTACATTTGATTTAACTGGGTGGTCATTTTGTTGTGCTATATCACATTTCGTGATAAAAACTGTGATACAATGAAATAATCTTTTAATGCGTGTGCTTTGTGGATGAATTATTGCATGTCGCATACTGATGTGAATGAAAAAGACAACAATATTTGCTATCCTTCTTACACTAGTTTCGATTGTGTTGTCAACTTTTGACGATTTCATAGATATATGACTATTCACACTAAACACGAATTTTGAATATAAATAAACTTATGCGAACTCAAATTAAAACTTAAAAATCACTAAAAACACTAAAATGTCATATTTATTTAGATTGAGCATTACCGTAATTTCAAAATAAATTCATCCTTTGTATGGTTTGTCAATATAATTGTGTAAATTGTCAATATTCCCGTCTATCCAAGACAATTTTATATATTATATACACGCGACATTTGTAATTCGTCTTGTTTCATACTGAATTAAAAAACATATTCAAATAAAATATTTACATATTATTTTAAATATATAAATAGTATATTTGGATATTTTAATTCAGTTTGAAATAAGACGAATTACGTTTGTCGCGAATTTTGTCATTTTTATACAAATGAATAAAAATTGAATGGTTGACGTTTCTACATAACCTCAAAATTAATCATATTAAGGTTTTATATGAATTGCTATTCTTACCTAGTGATATACACATTTTTCATATTGAAATATTTTTATATGTTATTTTGAATATTTTATTTTATTATTAAATAAAATATTCAAAATAACGAAAAAAACAAAGAAATAAAATTTCAACAGAATTAAAGTTATTATATTACTAGGTAAGATTGCACTTCATAAACAACCTTCATATAATTAATTTTGAGGTTATGTATAAACGTCAACATATCACTTTTTATTCATCCCATTCTCCAGAAAATTTTTTGTGCAGGGTTGGATTTGTAGACTTTTTAGGTTTACATTTTATCACCAACAAATTCTACAAATGTGAAAGTGTGATATAGCACCAAAATGACCACACCGATCTTATACCGGAAAAAATAGCTTAGAATCATCAATAGTACAATTTTAACAAAGCTAACAACTTATAGGTTTGCAACAATACTTGGAAGAAATTAAATGGAGTGCTACTTTAAATTCCAAAGATATAAACGAGAAAGTAAATTGATTTTATGAGATACTGATGCGTGGTTTTGAAAATAATATCCGTCAAGCATCAAAAAAATCAATAACCATCCGCCATGGTTTGATGATCGACTCATAAATCATAAATCTAAAAATCTAATGGATGAAACGAAAGTTCGTCAGTACAGTAGTGCTTTTGACGCCTGCTTTAAAATAAAGCTGACATCATACCTAGCTGGAGTCAAGAAAAAAAACCCAAAGCATTTTTGGAAATATTTTAGGTCTAAACGAATAATTGAAGGGTATCCGATAAATATGTCTTACTATAGCATCAAGAGCACTGATTCGAAAAAAATTGCGGACATGTTTGCCGATTTTTTACATTCCCAATTTTACAACACCAATACCTCAACTATTTCTTCTATTATAACTGATGACAATCTCTTATCTACACTGTTAAATTTTGGTGAGGGATGTGGGCCGGATAACATACCATCTTCGATTTTAAAAAAATGTCTATGGTTTAGTTTGTCCTTTGCGAATTCTCTTCAACTATATACTCATTTCTGTTTTACAAGAAGAAATTTTTCTCGGTTTGGCTTGCATAATTTTTCAATCTAGTGTCTCGGTTATTTCAGTAACCGTGAGAGGTCCATTGCCAATGACAAGACCCGCTTTAATATCCCCTCCTACACAATTATCATGAGTGACAAGGGGCCCAAGGTATTGGAAACTTGCCACTCCGTCCTGTGTGTAGTCACCACTACTAAAATCTATTGCGTCTTGGTCTTTAAATCTAGTGATCATATATTTGGTTTTAGACTCATTGATTCATGCATATTTGAGACCAATGAAAGCTGAGAATCGTACAAGTGGATCCAGTAGTTCTCTAAAACCGTTGCCATTCAATCCAATTACACAGATATCATCTGCATATACCAGAACTGGTTAGACTGACGGTACAAGATGTTGCGCTGAGATGTTTCACTTATCCGAAAGATATTCAAGAGTATCGGGGACAGGGTATATCCTTGCCGTACCACAGAGCCAATTGTAAAAATGCCTGATAGCTTATTCTCAACTTTGTTACCGCTTTACTGTCATTTTAAATAAAAGCACATATTTGTCAGGTATTCCCAGACATCGCAAAGCAAACAATAAACTACCCCGATGGATAATTTTTATAGTCCAAGAACATCTGATGTACCCCATGGGATGCCTCAAGAAAAAGCCCGTGAAGTGTTTCTCTCCTATCATTATGTGATACAGATTTGTATCCTGTGCAAAGGAGAGCTATGTCGCTATAGTTTCGGCATTTTAAGCGATCTCCTTTTTTCTGGATATGGCACAACGCGGCCACTTTCCAGTCATCAGACATAACTTCGGTTTGCCGCATACTACTTGAATAAGGTCGAAAAGATAGTTCCACAAAGTATCCCTTCCGAATATCAAAAGTTTATATTGTGAAGTGTGAATTCCAGGTAAGATGAGTCCTCTTGGTACATCTCCGCAGTCTGTATTTGACAAATTTCAAATACAGAATTTGACCCTTGTTGAACACTAAGTAAATAAGAGAAATGTTTTTTCCAAGGTGTTAGACCTAGGTCTGAAGGTATGGTTTAGTCATTACTGAGTTGTTATACTCTTCATCATTTCACCCTTTCTTTGTCTACAAATTTGCTTGGCGGTTCACATAGCAAGGACTGCTTTGTTTTTCCATGCGATTGTAAAAAGTATTTGCGTTTCTTTATAGGCTACATGCTGTTGCTCGACAGCAAGTCGACACTCCTCATTAAACCAATAATTTTTGGACAACCGAATTTTTTAATACCTCCCATAAAGCGTTCACATCATCAGAACAGGGAAGTATTCCCCAATCACAGGAACAAAATTAAATAAACGAATAATTAATTTTCATTATTCACAATTTACACCTTAAAAAATATTACGAAGCATAATTTTTTATGTTTATACAGCTGACTAGATCGCTTTAATTCTTTAATCATTAAACATCATATCAATATGTTAACCAATCTGGCTTCCAGATACCTTTCCAGCCACAATACCAAAGTGATAACAATCATCGGCTTAAAACGTATTTTCATCGTTAAATGTGCTATCTGATGCATAAACATTTGCTACATTTGGTTTTTCTTCATTTTCCTTTAATTATTATTTATTTTTTTAATTTTCCTTTTGTAAAAAGAAAATCTACTATAATTTAAATAAAAATCGATCGGATATCGAGAAAAAAAATTGTCATGCGGTTGACGAAATTATAAATTTACTTTTTGGACCGTTGTGTAAAGGGTGATCAAATTAGTGTTTTCTCAAGCGTAGAACCGTTAAATGTATTAGTTCTTTAACGGTATCTAAAAGAAATGCATACAAATTAAGCAAGGGGTTACCGCACAAAATTTATGAATTTTGTGATGACTAATATAATAATCAAAAGCACAAACTGTACCTTATACAAGATAAAAGCTCAACAACGTGGCAAATTTGTCATTATAGCTAAAAAATTTCGTTAAACAATTTCACACTAGTATGTAGCATGATAACATATTTCGCTGTTTTATGTTAATTACAAGAATTCTACTTTATTTTTTATGTCATCAGCATAATAAAAATAAAAATTGTATAACCGACAGTACTAATAAATTGTTTAATTATGAACATTATATGTTTATAAATAATTTGCATAATATTTTATTAAATGAAACATAATTTTGAAGTAGTACATTGTTTCATTGTTGATGACGGATATGTTAATTATACATATTACATATAAAAATGTACCTGCAGACAACGCCAAAAAAATTCGATGTCTATATGAAATTTTTTTATCTCACTATGCTGATGTAACCATCGCATGTAACATTAATTTTAGGTTTACTCTTTGGAACTAATCCAAATGGTTGGAAAATATTTTATTGTTGAACGCTTATCACCGAAACATTAAAATTAATATAAATAGGCGTCTTACAAACGAGGCTAACCAAAAAGGAATGTGGAATTTAACGAGTCATACAGTGAGTAAAAATGGAAATGATCCACCATGAACCGAATTCTCTTCTTGGATGACCGTTCGCAATGACTTAAGCGAGTGCATCAATGTTTTCAAGTGGATATTTTTATGAGGAAAGAATAGTCTAACCACAATAAGATCGTGTGTGATCGAAAGCACAACATTGATTTTTGCTAGCCCTAGTATAATTGATACCAATTGATATTTCTCTCTCTTTCTATCATAAATTCTTAAGATCAACAAATTTACCTCCCATTCTTTTTTGAAATAGACTTTTTTGGTGTAACTTTTCAAATGAACATCACAGTATATTACGAAACAACACAAGGGCACAATTTCCACCGAGGAACGAGAATAATGACATAATTTAATTTAGAATTTTCCGTTTTTGACGTTTGAGTTAAATGCTTTTAGTTAAAGTAAAATAAAATTGTGGAAATGGTAAAAATATTTAAGGATGATAACAAGTGATATTTTCCCGCTTAAAAATTATCACCAAGTTGTTTTGTGATACGGTACTTCTTTGTCTCGTTCAATATTGGATTTAACTTTGCAAAATAGCATTACCTAAAGTCTACACAGTACATTCACTTTTATACAAAAGAATATATAACTCGATATAGAAATAAAGAAGACAAAAAGTGTAATAAAAGAAGAACTTTGTCGAATAAAAGCGGGTATGATTGTCACCTGAATTGTGTCATTTCTCGTTACCGAACATAATATATATAAACAAGTGTATAGGTACATGTATTTAGCTTTTTATGTGTATACAGTCGTATAAAATAAAAATTGAAATTTTCATTAACACGATGGCAAATATAGGGCGAGAATAATAAAATTATATGTCGCAGCTTCCATATTCCGGCTGTAATTGAAACGACGGTGTATGGAAAATTTACATGTTATGCTCGTAATAATGAACATGAAAATTATTATTATACTTTTTATTTCTTGGGGAAAATTAAATTGATCATACATATTTTTATTTTTATTATTGGTGCGGCAAGAGATTCTAGAGGTCGTATAAATTATTTAAATACTTTTTGAGTTCACAATATATTGTGCTATACATTTGTTTGGCTTAACAAAAACTTTTTATATGAATGCGTGGAAATGTTCCTAATTTAACTAATAAATTTATGCCATAAATCGGAAATTTACAAAATTCAGAAAAAATATGATAGTTACCCTATCAAAACAGTAAAACTTTTACCATAAATTTAAAATTTCGAAAATTCCAATATCCTGAAAATGCATGATGGTTAGCCTAACAAAATTGTGAAATTTTTACCATAAATTGAAAATTTTCAAAATCCAGAAAACACATGATTGTTAGCCTATCAAAATTGTGCAATTTTTGCCACAAATCGAAAACTTCCGAAATCCAGAAAAAAATTATGGTTAGCCTATCAAAACTGTGAAATTTTTACCATAAATTGAAAATTTCCAAAATCTTGAAAATGCATGATGGATAGCCTATCAAAACTGTAAAACTTTTACCATAAATTTAAAATTTCGAAAATTTCAATATCCTGAAAATGCATGATGGTTAGCCTATCAAAACTGTGAAATTTTTATCATAAATTGAAAATTTTCATAATCCAGAAAACACATGATTGTTAGCCTATCAAAATTGTGCAATTTTTGCCACAAATCGAAAACTTCCGAAATTCAGAAAAAAATTATGGTTAGCCTATCAAAACTGTGAAATTTTTACCATAAATTGAAAACTTCCAAAATCCAGAAACCCATGACGGTCAGCCTATCAAATTTGTGATATTCAGAAAACACATGTTTGTTAGCCTACCAAATCTTTGAAATTTTTTTCACAAATTGCAAATTTCTAAAATTCAGAAAAACCATGATGGTAGTTAGTTTATCGAAACTGTGCAATTTATGTTATAAACCAAGCCATTTCTGAGTACTAAGTTATGCGTTTCATTGATAACTGCAATAACCTTGAAGTAACCTTGAATCTCTAAATTAAATTAAAAATCAGTAACATCACATTATACCCAGTTTTAAACAGAACTACAGTTTTCTGACTACATTTCATGATAAAGTTGCTCGAACTATACAATTTTCATCCTTTGGGAACTGACCATTTTCAAGGAACTAGCCCATATCACTATTAGACAAATATTGATATATACTCTCGAGATTTTTGATATTGTCGTAGAGTAACATTTTACTTATTAAATTATGAACAAAATATTTATGTACTTAATCTATAAATTGAATTGCAATCAAATTATTCTCTCAGGACGTTTCATTTTATAGATACATATATGTTGTTACATTTTAAATCCTATAAATCGGAAATAATGTGCACACGAGTTTTAACATTTTATGGATTAAAGAAATATATTCATAAATATTCACATGTCAGTAAATTATGATCGACATGTTGTGCTTATGAATTATGGCATATCATAATTTTTTTTTTTTTAAATATGATTGACATACAATAGGTAAAATGGGAACTAATTGAAAATTTTTGATATTAAAGCATATGTCTTACATTTTAATACTTTTCATTTTTCAGTCAATCCCTCAATCGATCATTTTTTTGAAAAATTTTAAGACACACACCGACATGGGTATTGTTGGGTACATATCGATTTTGTCAATGAGATGATGAACACTTTGTGGTATTATGTTTTTACCGTATTCGAAATCGGGTTGTTTTTTTTTTTACAGTATACAGCAGGTGTTTCGGATTCACACGGAGTTCACAGGAATAGAATTAGTTGCAAGAGTTTCAACTCTTGTCTGGTATATTTACAATTATGTCGTTATTTTCGAAAGCTTCAGTTTAAGTTTTAGAATCTGTAATTTGACAGTACAGCTCGGCCAATTTGGCCACAACATCGCCCTCCCTAGTAATATCTGTTCTTTCTTCCTTAATATCTTATCATCCCTTAACTGAGCTACCGCATCAACCATACTTTGCACTCTTCTTCATTTTCTTTTTCTTTTTCTTATCCTACTCAACGCATCGGCATGTTTGGTTCTCTCTCTCCTTTTCTAAATGTTCTATAACAAAGTCGAACTCATTGAGTCATACTGTCTACCTCTACTTTGGACTAATATCCCTTTTAGCTATAAGTCATCTGCATAGCACTACAGTCTATTACTAATTTAAACTTTAATCTAAACAAATATACTCTAAATGCCCTTTTCATTTACTTTATATCCTAAAAAATCCGCATCCTACAATTCGAAATGGTAGTCAATCCGAAATTGTGTCCACATCCAACTACATTTCTTCAACTGCAAATTCACCTTATTATGTGCCAATACGCTCAAAAGTGTATGCAATACTACCTTATGCTCTTCTATTGTTTTCCTCAAAACATACTACGTCTTCATTAGACATGCATATTATAAATGACACAAATGCATTAGCAAATCCAAAACATTGCTTGTTATATACTCGAAGTTTCCTTGTGGTGTCATGAAAGCAGTATACTTCTTTGAGGTTCCTTCTAAATCTACATCATGATAAAATGCATTCTTTAAATCCATATTGGTGTAAAATATCGTTTTCCATGCAACTTCTGTATAAAGTCTTCTATTACTGGCATTGGGTAGTATTCTTTTTCCACTAGCTCGTTTGAACTTCGATAATAAATGCACATGCTTAGTCGTTCGTCCTAATTTTTTACCAACGCTATCCTACTGGAAAACTCTGACTGACTTCTCTTAATTACTCCCTCTCTTAATAATTCCTTTGCATTTTCCTTTATTGCTTCTTGTTCGATTCTGCTCACTTGTCAATAGGTTTCGAATACACTACCTTATTCTCCTTTAATCTAATTCTCAGTTTATACCTCACAGATGCTCCGACCTTACTATTTTCCTTTACATAATTCATAATATAAATACTCATAGTACTACCATGGTATGGTCCATTGATGTGCTAGATGTCACTACTGGTATCGTTTCAAAATAATCAAAATATTTGTATATGTATAATCGCCTAAATGTCATATATTTATTCTAAATTTTGACCTTATTCTATCGACCCGACATCTGGAACATCAATGGGTGAACTGTTTTTTTCTTATGATAATAGTACTATATATGTATTTATGCTATGCGTAATTCCTTACAAAAATCTCCTTTTTATTCTTCTTCTTCATTTGAGTTGTCCTATCATCTCCTACTTCTAAATCCCACTCATCATCTTCACCTTCTACTACGATCTTACAAATATCTAGGTGTTTTCTTTCTTCCTCGTAGCCTCATATTTATTTCCTCCTACAAATACTCTAGTTTCTACTTGGCCTATTATCTTAAGTTTAGACCCATTTATTCCACTAAATTACTGTTTATCTCTCCATTTTTTTCAATATATTTCCCTTTTTAATATGTTGGTTTTGATCGCACTTAACGCACGCCGAGTATCTATAACTAGTCCCTTGAGAATCCAATTATTTCTCCCTGTAACTACCTCCGCTGTCACCTCGCCTCTCTAATTCACTTGCAGTCATCATCCCCATCTTGGTCTTCCTTCCACGACCCTGGAACAATTAGTACTTTCAACACTCCTACTTCTAGATTATTACCTATGATAGTATACATTCCGCTTGTAAGTGTCCTCTTCTCTGACAGCTGAAGCAAATTAGGTTGCTTCTATCCGTTTGTCTGCCAATTGATCAAATTTTTTCAGTTACTATCACACTCTGATTGTGTATGCCGACCTTGACATCTATAGCAAACTAACATTTTTTTGATTCGCCCTCTGCAGTTTCTCGTCAAATAACGTACATTTCGACATTTATAGCACTTCATCATTGCTCGGCCCATATCTGGACTACATTTCATTTCTCCTTCTTTCTTAGCCCTTCTTAGTTAAGGTCGTATATATAAGATTCTGTATCTCCCGCCCGTATAAGTGATTTAATCTTCTCTATATGGCAATATGTCTTGTCATTTTCTTTTGTGTACCATAAAAGTCTATAATGGAAGATGGTCTGGTTTTGAGAATTTTACTTTTATTTAAGTGGTTGATGGCAAAGTTACTAATAAGAACCACAAAAACAGCTCCCCTTTCCATCCGTTTGTTCGATGTCGTTGAAGTTTTAACTGTTAGGTGTTTACCAAGAGTTATTAAAAGTTATAACGTCTTAATTGTTAGTGAAGACTGATAACGTCAAATCAAGACAGACCAGAATCATACTAATGGATCATTACCAAAATAACTAAAGTCACAATGCTTGTTCTTTTACGTAAATTATTCAAAAATAATTATATCAAAATTTCGAGTGTTTTGGTTTGGATCACATATACGAGTGGTACTATACCATTATGCTGGGTTTATCTGTAATAAACCCAAAATAATGTCTCACATGAGTAAATATTGTAAATAGCAGTTTGCCTAAATTTTTTTTAAATCATAAATTGTATCCGCTTTTGGGAAAATAACAAACCGAAAAGCTGTATTCTTAAAAAAATAAATTTAAATATTTTAAGTATCTCTTGGGTAATACAATTCTTTTGAAGCATATATAAGAACTTTTGTACAGCTTTTTTTTTTCGATAATAAATTTTCTGTGATTTTGTACTTTTGGTTTTATATAAAACGATATGTTATATGTGTATGTGTTTAAAACTTTAGCTGTCTATAAAGTTAGTACATTACTGGTTAAATATATACACACTCTGATTTACTTGACAAGGACTACATTTATTATGGAAAAAAACAATATAAGCCGACGAGAAATGCATTAGCTAAAATTTTGATAAGGGACATTCGGAGAGGGAGGCAAAAGTTGTTTTCGACTAAAGCAGGGTGTATTAAGATGAACCAAGTCGATTTTGTTGTTATTTACTAAACAAATTGAAAGCTCTCCAAATGGATAGAATTATGAAAGTAAATCGGTAATTTGTAAGAGAAACTCGAATTATAAACTGTTCAATTTCTAACATGATATGAGTTTGCAAATAGTCTACTAGAATTTCAAGCATGTTTTTGTCCCCTTCTATCCGCATGTATAAAATATTTCTTTGGATTTTAAGGGATTCTAATAATTTTTACTTTAACAAGTACAGGAGAGCTTTTGATCCACTTTTTTGTATTTTATTGATTATACATTCATTTCGTAAGTTCGTTTAGAGCTCAAAAAATATCTATGCCCTTAATACAAAATTTTACAAAATTCAGAAAATGCATTATGATAAGCCTATCAAACTTTGTATTATGACCGCATGGAACAAAAATTGAATTCCTTCTCTGATTAGACTTTAGACCTCCATTAAGTGAATATTTATAATGTCAGTATATATCAATATGTTGTTTGAATTCAAAGTGTTTAAAGAAGTTAATTTGACTAACTCCAACTATATAGATTGCCGTATAGTTGTGTAGTTAATAATATTCTCACCTTATTTCTAATTATACGTTGAGATTAATTGACTGACGCTCAATACATAAGCCTATATTATGGCAACTTTTAATATACGTGTAAATAAGTGTAAAGTATCCAAGTATCCAAAGATTTTAGGCATAGTCTATATATTCGAGAATGTTAGAGAACAATATACTTTCATCTAAATAATAACAGAATATTTTGTAAACAGCCCAAGTATTCAAAACTCAAAAATTGACATCCAATTAAATGTTTCCATGACTAAATTTATTTTCATATAGATAGAAAATTATTGACAACAACAACATTTACGATTGACAACAACAACGATATGTATATATTAAAAGCAACATTTAGGGGTAAATGAAATATTTCATTTTACTTGTAAATTATCAACGCTTCAAAATATTTTAGTGTTGTATTTTCATTAGAGGACTACTTTGAGTAATTACCTCAAAATGTTTGTAATTAAATAGACCCAAAGTTGAGTTTCAAAGCACGAGTGAGTTTTTTTGTATTTTATTTGGATTTTGGTGGTTTTAAACAAAAAATGTTAAAGGTTTTAAGTTTGATATTGAGAATGTTTATTGTGTAGTTTTTTTTTGGATAGAAAAGTTCTTTAAATTTAAATTTATTTCATCGTAAATGGTACCAACTCCCGCTACGGTCTGCATCTAAGATTAATAAGAATACAGAAGACATAAACACAGGTATTGCGGGTACACTCTTCACTGGTGGTAGAACAGCACTTATTACGTTTCTCTTCAGCAAGAATCCGACACATCAGAAAAAATGATCCTCTCGGAAACATATTGCAAGAAAATACGTGTATAGTGTAGGATGAGTACACAGTAAGTCGTCGAGCACACATTGAAGCCATCGACTGGACGCATGTAAAAGCATGTTTGAAATCATCATCCATCTATAATTGTGTAGAGATATTGAGTTTGAGAAGAAACATGAGAGCACAACTTGGTGGAAGTAGTGTCAACTTCTCTCGGTAAGTATTTCTAATCGGTGGAAAATTTCGAAATTTAAATTCATCATCCAAGTTGATCACCAAATAGGAGTCGTAGTTACCGCACCGTAGCAGAGCTGATTTCTCGCGATAATAGAAATTATTTTGCAGAAACCATATCATTGGATATGCGAAAGAGCAATTGTTTAGCCACGTAATTCGTCTGCAGAGAAAATAAACCACATTTATCCCCGCAAGAATTCTTGAACAGTCTTAAATTAGCAGACTTCAAATGACAATACGATAGTCGTTTCTGTTTTGAAATAACGGTTTGGTCTATTTATACGCATTTTTTTCAGTTTTTTGTATTGAAGTTTGTAGACACCATTCGCTAATCAATAATTTTGAACTTTTTGTCTTAAAGATAACTACTTAAAGTAATAATATTACAAAGTCAAAGCCTCCAGGGTCTTTTTCGTTTTAATTTCCTCTGTTGATTTGAAAAAAGGTTGAATTCTCTACCACCTTTTAGGTTCTAGTCACGGAATAGCAAAATGTCGATTAAAAACAGTATTAGGCATCGAATAATAATCTTCTACAAATCAAGCATTTAAAATTGTATCCCTACTTTCATCTTCAGTATAGAAATATAAAAAAATTAAAATATATATAGTCAAACTTTTCCCAAATCTGAAACAAAAGAAAAGTTTTTCCTAAAATGATTATAATCCGATTGTATAGATCGATTCTATATTGCAGTAAAACAATTTAAAGGATTTGCGCAACAAAATCTAAATGTATGCAAACCTAAGTATTTTTGGTAGTGTTTGTTGTTGTGATGAAAATCAATTAATTTTTAATTTATTATTCTAATTTTAGATGTATTCCAACGCTATAAGGCTGAAAATGAAAGTCTACGTAAGTTATACACTCTTGTAAATGTTGAATTGGTGTCATATAATGATACCAAACACTCAATAGTGTAGTTATAATATATATATATGTACGAGTAGTTTAAAGTATATTCATAATATATTCACCTGTAGCTAATTTATGCAGAGCGCACATTCACACAATCACTAAAAATATTGACTTGTTTTATTTTATTTTGTTGTTAAAATCATCACTTGTTGTATTTGGTTATGTTGTTATGATTTGTGTATCATAAAGTTGTATGATGTTCATCTTTCCATACTTTTAGAGTGGTGTTGTTCACAAAAAAAAACTATTCCATCAATCCCTGTATATAGTATACAACTACTATACATAATATATACAAGAAGTAAGTTTGAAAAAAAAAAAATTCAGAAAAACTTTTTGAGATTTGTTGTTGTTGATTATTTTTGTTTGGCTTCAACAAGAAGATTAATCATCATGAAGTTGTTGTTTAGTGTCTCTTAAAAAAAAGTTGAGCTTTGTTTTTAATTTATTTTTATCTTTAAGTTTATATCTTTGATGAACGTTAAGATTATTTTTTGTAAATTATCTTTAAGTTAAAAATTATCAAAAAATTTTAATTAATTGTGTATAGTTGGCCTGTGTGGTTGGAGGTCTTCATATATCACATTGAATCCCACCCACTAAAATATTCTATGCTTTTTCTTATGGAAAGGGACCTTCGGCGACTAAACGATTGATCGATTTGTTGAAGAATTTATCTTTTTAAAAATATATTTTTTAATAATATTGTCATGTGAAAACTGTGAAATTTGTGCTACGAATTGTAAATTTCTGAAAATCTAGAAAGCACATAGTGGTAGACCCAGAAAATGTTTCCAAAATTCAGAAAAACACCATTTTACTATCAAATCTGTGAAATTTTAGCTGAAAATATCCAAAATCCAGAAAAAACATGGCAGTTAGTCTCTTAAATCTGTGAAATTTTAGCCGTAAATTTCCTATCAAAACCACAATTTTAGCCACAATTCAAAAATTTCCAAAATTCAGAAAAATCATGATGGTTAGCCTATTAAAATTGCAAAATTTTTGTTACAAATCAAAAATTTCCAAAATCCAGAAGACACATCGTGGTTAGCCTATTAAATCTGTGAAATTTTTACCATAAACTGAAAATTTCCAAAATCCAGAACATCCATGATGGTAAACCTATCAAAACTTTGAAATTTTTAACATAAATTGAAAATTTCCAAATTCAAAAAATGCATGATTAAAAATGCCTATAAAAACTTTGAAATTTTTGCCACTAATCGAAAACTTTCAAAATTCAGAAAAAATGATGGTTACCCTATCAAATCTGTGCAAGTTTAGCCACAATTCGAAAATTTCCAAAATCCAGAACATAATATATGTAAGCAGTTAATATCTACGCAGTAGCATGCGTAGCAACTTTTAACCCTATATTTGGTGCATTATACGTTGTCATGATTCGAATTGGCAATCGTGCTAGTTTTTTGTTTATTTATTTATGTGGATAAAGTTTCAAGTCGAGGCGTTATACAGCGAATTTTGTAATTTAAATTATGTATGTTTGCAGTTCACACATATACAATTTAGCACTGAAAATATGTCAAACTATAAACATAATTTGGCCTGCTATACCTATGACATACATTAAAAAAATGTTCACAGGTAAAATTTAATTTAATTTTAAAATTCGTACCATAATCTTGTTATAATCCGATCCGAAATCCTATTGTTAATTTCAATTGTATTTTTAATTTATGGACGAATGCTGTGTAATCCTGAAAAAGGTTATTTATGTCATTTTTTGATAAAATACGTTTTTGTTTATGTACAAAAAAGGACATGGACACGAAAAACTATAGTATGAAAATGTTTTATGGCAGGTTTTTGGTGTATCATTCAGTACAAAGTTTACATTTTTGATTGACATGTATACCAATCTATGTGGTAATACGTAAAACTGTTAACATAGGAAAGGGAATTTGCTTTGAAAGGAAAATCTTTTTGTCATATAGGTAATATCACCTTTGTAGTTTGCACTGTTATTCATCGCTACTTT
This sequence comes from Tipula confusa, assembly GCA_963556175.1. Classification (NCBI taxonomy): domain Eukaryota; kingdom Metazoa; phylum Arthropoda; class Insecta; order Diptera; family Tipulidae; genus Tipula; species Tipula confusa. The sequence continues at coordinate 64,312,599 of OY744475.1, read as the reverse complement.
AGCCAAATAACATTTGTGTTTTTATCCTGATAGATATATAGCTGATTAGTTCATTTAACAATTTAGAAACATGGTAGATAGCCTTATAAATTTAATATATATGTAAGTAAATTGCGTGACCAAAAAAATTTCATCTTTCGAAATGATGTATTCCATCCATTAAATGTGTTTGTTTATAGCAGCATAGTAAAAATAAATAAAATTACTTTGACATTGTAAATATACAGCATGACCTGAGGAGCAATTTTCAGGCGATATGCTGGGATGTAACTGAGATATAGTTGAACTTTAAAAATGTAACGTACATTTTTCTAAACATCATGAAAATATACGGAGTGTTTGGATTTGGGATGCTAATCCGTTAAAAAGTGATTCCTGGGTTCATTCTGAGAAAAAAATCGCATGAGAAAGGGGTTAATTTCGGATGTCCTTTGAGAATCAGGATAACTTTCAAAATATTTTTCGGACAGCAACTAACTTAGTCTTATTTGTTTGGCTATATAACAAATTAGCATTGCAATTCACTACAATCCCCTAAGACATTAGTTGTACCTACAAATAATTAAGAGCTGTTGTGGTGTTCATACGGCATATATAACATAGTTTAGATTTTTAGTGTGTGGTGTTAACATTGTTACAATTTTTTTGGTCAGTAAAACAGTAGCCGAAGATTTTTAAATCCTTTGTTTCAGTATCGAAAAAACAAAAATGAAATATTTTCATTCGTTTTGAGAAATTGTCTAGTGTTGTGTCAGTGTTATGAATCAACTATTTTAAAAAGTTTAAGAAAATTAAAATTATGATGGCCCAGTTCACAGGTGTGGTGTACATTGATATACATATTGATAATAATTATAGTGTTTACATAAAAGTGAATCGTCAAAGTATTCACAACACCTATACCCTACGGTGTAGATAAATCTGATGAAACTTAAAATTAGTCACCTTATAATTTAATGTAGCTTAAATTTGATATACCGTCAGTATATAATTTATTATCAAGATTCGGTAATAGGAAGGAGTCCTATTCAACATCCAAAAACAATTTCTCAAAAGAAAATTTAGCTGTTGTAATTTTCATTGAACATTTGGTCGACTAACCAATTTTATTTTTCTGATCATTTTCGGAAATTCATAATATTTTTTGAAATCTCGTTGAAATAAAATAGGAGGATTCATTAGAGCACCTTAAAATTTTATAAGAGCTTTTTTATGGAAAGCTGACCATTCAAATGAAGTATTTTTTTTAAAGGTTGTGAGAGGTTCTGCAATGTCCGAACAGTTAGAAACTGGATATACCTACAAATAATTTTACACCTTTTGAAGTAGTTGGTCTTGGATAATCTTTAATTGCAGCAATTTTACTATCAGGTCGAATTTCCATATCAGTAATAATATGCTCTAGATAGTTCCTTCCTTAAAATGTACATTTCTTTGGGTGCAGTTTTATAGATTATGTATTCGCAAGCAAGAGAAAATATCTACTAATTTGTGATTGTGGTCTTGGAAATCGTATCCATAAATAATAATGTCAAGATAAACAAAACATTTAATGCCGGAAAGTATCGAATTCATCGTTTGCTGGGAAGAAGCAGGAGCTTTTCTAAGTCCAAACTGCATATACGGGTGAAATGATAATATCCCAGGCACCTGAGTTGAGGTATCAAATTTATTTCATTTGTACTCATAATTGATAATATATGAATTCTGAATTTTTGGTAATATTTGCATTGAAGGATAAAAAATTATTAGGAAAAAAATGACAAATGTTATTGAATTTTTCGACTCTGGGAGAAATAATAACGTTTACTAAAAATAAACAACACAGAGGAAGCGTTTTCGAAATGTTATAATTTAAATAGATTTCCAAAATTTCATTTGTATAATCAATATTTTGACCGAATTGTTCCAAAAAGTTCTTGCCTAAATAGCATGAGAATAGCATGAGTATTAATAAAGTTAATGGTTTCTTATAATCGAATCACTTTTGTTTACTATCTTCTCAGATTCTTAGACCCGATAAAAATCAGACTGACTAATATAAAAATAAAGGTCCGTACATCCGACATGAACTATAGCGACCGATAATAGGGACAGGATGACGTTCCTTGCAAAGACTTTGCGAAGTCAAATTGATTATGTTGTGTAAATTTTAAAGGGCAGTCTCGAGTAATCCAAGATGTGTGAATATACCAGTCGGCTTCAAAATTTGCAGGCTATGATCACTAATTAGTCACTGTAAAGTAACGAAGGCAGAAGTCTTAAGAATTTAACAAATCAGGAATAAGCTAAGTTCACGTAATTTCTTTAAAGAAGTCACCAACTGCACACTTTTTTTAAAGGAGACCATCTCTGACTTATTAAATGTTCAAACAGTGTTAAATACTGTAGATGCAGTTTGTCAAATACGGACTGCTTTGAGGTACCATCCTTTGATACATTCATACTACATGCATCCATCCATGCAGAGACTACAAAGAAAACGTTACCTGGGGTGGCGTACTGTTACCCATTATATTGAAGAGAACCATTTTTCTGACGGAAACAATAATAGGTTCTCTTTGTTTAAAAATCAAGCAGTCCAAAACAAAATATATGATCACAGGTTTTAGATAGACCAAGTCGCAATGAATTTTAGTAGTATGGTTCGGTCACATTCTACGAGCCAAACCTAAACAGTATTTCGACCAATTTAAACAAAAGCTGAAACAATAACTCCAAACTGCAAAGTATTTTACAGAGCATACTGTAGAGATCTGGTATTCAGCCATTTTGTATATGTGGTACAAAAAAATAATATCGTCTAATGGTATTTCATACATTAAGCCGTAACAAACAACAACATCATTTAATTTTATGTTTCTTACGTTCGACAACAACAACATTGATAACAACTTGAAACAAAAAAAAAACTTATCCACAATTTTTATTGTATACACGTGAATATCGCAAAATGTTGTGTATGATTTAAAAGCTTTTTATGGAACCGATTAAAAATATTTTATTTATACATATTTACAAATTGATGAAGTCATAATACCATAATATAGTTATTTATTAGGCTAATGAACTAAAAATATAAAAAAAAAAATATGATTTCTTGCCCAAAAGCTTATCTTCGGTCGTGGCTGACATACCTATATAAATAAAAATAAAAATATTTGCGTGTCACACTCATACTAAACCTATTTTCAAATCTTAATAAAAAATCTATAAAAAAAATCAATTTATGACGAAATATTTTTATACGCAAATTCGTGAATATGTTTTGGACCTAATTAACATAAAAGCATTAAAACAAAATCAAAAATTCGTCTAATGCCCTAGAAATTATAAAAAACGTATTAAAAGTAACCCCTAACAATCGATTAAATAGAACCCCATTTAAAATATAAACAAACTTTTACATGACGATACAGGGTGATTTGGAAATTATTTATATGCTGCGTTCAAAATATTTCACGAGGGAAATCACTTTTGTCAGCTACTTTACATTTTCACTTTTCTTTTTATTTTTTAATATTAATTTTTAAAAGCTTTTAAGTTTTGGAAAATATTGTGGTTTCAGATTTTGACAGACTAACCTTTACACAATATTTATTGGAGGTTAAGCTTTTAAGGTTTTGAACTTATGGCAAAATTCGTTAAGTGATCAATTGCCAACTGGCAGTTTACTTTGAGTTACTCTTAAGTGGTTTTTGGAATGATATTTTGAGCTTTTAATCGTTTTTGTATGTTTGTTTTAAAGTATTAAAAAATATTAGAATTTTAGAAAAGATTATAGAGCTTTCCGAATTAAGTTTGAAATGTAAACATTTCCTGTAAACGATGATTTTTATGTCAAAGTTTTGTAACTTTTGTGGTTTTTTAAGTGTTTTGAGCTTTTTACTTGTATACAACTTATTGTAAGACGTTTCTTAAATGTTCCTTAATTTTTGTGAGAGCAATAACATTTTTTTGCTTAAAATTTAGGAAGTTCCGAAATGTATGAACCACCATTCACTATCGGTGTTTTATTTTACGGTCAGTTTTACTTTAAGGCAATTCACAATTCAGACTGTTCGAATTTTTTTACGGATCCTTGGCTATCAATAATCGTCCAAACTAACTTATAAAGACATAAAATCTACCGTAGACATATTTTGAATTAAAATACAGCCGTTTGAAATCCGTTAAAGCTCAAAAATGTTAAGCCATGTTTTCTATAATATCTAAGGCTAAATTTGGCTGTTACAATTACGGTTATCTCCAAAATTAAATTAACGGTAATCTGGCGTTCTGATACTTTTCAATGGTGCACGAATTAGTCGTTGGAACTTGTTTAGCTGACATTCGACGCAATGCTTGACATAATTAGCTTTGTACTTTTTCATTTCGAGCCAAACTTATCGTTCAATGAACAGATTTTTGATTGCATGGACGCCTGGAAGCGCCATTTATTGTGTCAACCGAGTAACGATGCGTCTACATTTGAGAGTTATATAAGGACGCACGTTGTAAGTTGAAGTGTCATAGTACACCTTTTGTAAACCACCTGGGATAAACAAATGTTAAAATTAAGATAAATTTCAATGGTACCGTTTAAAATATCTCAAAGCTCACTATCATTGATTTGATCATTGGCTAACTGATCCTTTAGTTAAATTAGACTATCTGCTGAATTCATGAGAGTAAATCAGCAGTTACGTTGTTATTTACACTTACGTATTGTATGTCAGTAGAAAACTGACTGTTAAAGTCAAAATGGCGTATTTGACGAGATGAAGCCTTATCCATTTTTTCTTGAATGGAAATGTCAACGGCTTGTGATCGGTGAATAAGGTAAACGATCGGGCTTCTAGCATAAAGCGGAAGTGCCTAACTTCTATATATATGCAGCCAAAAGCTCTCTATCATATGTATGCTGTACTTGCACTGTCCTCTCGTAAATTTCTTTGAAAAAAATCCCAATGCCTGGGAAAAATTATTTATTTATTGGTACAGAGTGGCACCCAATATACGAGGTGCTTTGGTATAAAGTGCTAGATGACCATGATGAGCTTGAGATGCTAAATACCTTGCATTATTTAGATCGTTTTTGCAATTTTTCAATGCAGTACTGGACTGAAGTTTTTACTGATTTTCGGCTGCGTTAGACAGAAATTTGCGGTAAAAATTGATAACTGCAAGGAAGGTTTTTAGGTTCTTCACCTACAGTTTAACTTTGTAATTTTTTGAATTGCTTCTACCTTCTCCAAAAAAGGATAAATTCTTACATGTGGACTTAAGTACACCAGGAACACGATTTTACTTTTAGTGAACTCGCATTCAGCCATATTTATCGATAATCCATATCTACGTAATCTTTCGAAGACGATTCGCAGATGCTGTTGATGTTCTATTGTAATTTTGAAAGCGATGGGTAAATCATCAAGGTATGGAAATATTAATTCCAGTCTTCGTAATACTTCATGTATATCAACCGTTGAAAGGTTTGTGGATCATTAAATAGGCCCAGCATCATGGCGGTGAGCTCCACCAGTCAAAATGTCGTTATATTAGAAGTTTTTGATTATTTCATCTGGATGGATAATAATTTGGTGAAATGCTCTTTGCAAATCTATCTTTGAGAAGGTGGAAATCTTCCCAAATAAGTTGGCAGTAAAATCCTGTATGAAAAGTACGGGATAGCGGTCAACACTGTTAGACCGTTCAACGCACGGTAGTGGATCCAGTTTTGCAACCATGTGTAATTAACTGGCCCAATTACTTGAAGAAGGACTACATTTGCCTTGCTTCATAAGGAATCCAAATTCTGCTCGTGTAGAAGCTAATTTGTTAGAGTCCAAGCATCTTGGACGTGCCAACTGGGAGGTCTAGCGTTTTGATGTGATGACTGACACTCTTTCGAATTTATTTATAACGTTGTGAGACATTGAAACAAATCAGCTAAAAGTCCAGATTATTTCCTACCTATCTCGCAGCCCTCGCCAAATGGGAGTTATGTAAAAAAAACAAGTCATCGATAATAATCTAGCAGACAAAATTCAAACATATAGCATTACTCATTATCGAAGACTACACAGGAAACATAAACATGCAGGACCATCATTATGCTATTGGCAATTATTAAACAACATTTCTGGATGCCCAGCTGCAAGACTTGCTAAGAAAAATGTTCACAAAGACATTTTATTTAGAAGTAGTTGGTGATCTATATTGCTTCGATTTATTGCTGCCTTGAAACGATAAATTGCACGCCTTGATATATGTCAAGAAATTCACAGTGCTATAAAGCAGTTATACGAAACAAATTTGATCAATCATCATGACGATGATGACAATTACCGAGCCCTCTTCGACCACGAGATCAGGAATTTGATGAGAGAGTTTCTAATAAAATTCTCTTTAGTTGGAGTGTAACATAATGGAATTCCCATAATTGATTTAATCAATTTCAAATTTTAATTTAGTAAATTCACTAAGTCAGGTGGCCTCGTTCTTTGCAGTATTCGTTTATCAGCAGGGAGCTCTATCAAATGATTGATGTAGACGTAGGTGACTGTGAAGTTCCTCATTTCTTGGATAGCGAAGAGCATTGATGATGCTACAAAGAACTTTATTTAGGAAGGCCTGTATGATATTGAAGTTTTTTTGCTTATATCCCCAAAAATGACTATAGTTGGTTCATTTTGCTTTCAAAGTTGCAACTTTATCTTCCTTTAAGATAATACGTCTTTTTAAAGCTTATGTTAAATTTTCCGTTTTTTGCTTTTTTACATGCTCTTTCTCTTAAATTTAGCATCGAGAGTCATGCCAAGGTATTCAGCTGTATTTGCATGTGGCACCTCGATTGCAGTATGCCATAAAATTACCTAGGCAGATTTCTAATCAGCTTGTATTCCAAACCAATGTGCCAAACCTTCTCGAATGCTTTGTCGATTGCAACATCCAGAAAGATACTGGAGCATATTTTTTTCGTTCTAACATACTTTTAATTAGGTTTGTGAAGTTATACACCTGTCCCATATATAGTAGAAAGCTTTTCTCTGATTCCAGTTTTATGTGTATAGGAGTTAGATTTCTAACATCATTATTTAAGTCTTTGCAGCAAGGAAAACGGCTTGTATAATTTTTTATCGATAGGTGGTTAATTAGGTGTTGCTATCATGATTACTTCCGCTACCTTACATTGGAACTTACGAAATCTTTTAACAGGTAGAGATTTAATAATTAGGCAAGACGTTGGTCATACCTTGAGGCTTTTTAACATTCAAATTAATTTTAACTTTTTTTTATTAATCTTTGAAGAGTTATAGTTAGTCTTCGTAGAGTTTAAAAGGTTCCTTTGAAATGGTACTCAATGATACCAGCCTTCTCTTTGAAAATTATTGCCCTATCATTGATGTTAAGTGGGGGCACTTGTATTTTGAGTTTTTTGGGTCCTTTCGCTATCTTCCATCGTAAGCAATCAGTATAGTTTCTGGGTAGCTGGTTATGGCTACAATACTTATTTGATGCTGGTGGGGTTTCGTTTGGTTGCACCAGTTTTGGTGTAGTATTCTTGGTATATTCATTACCTTTTTGTTGATTGACCGCAGGTTGAACCGCTTTTGGTTCGGTACTTGAACTTACACTACCATTGGGTGTTCAACCTCTGGTGACGATTTTCTTTTTTACTCTTCCGAAGTACCACCTGGAGTAATAATTTTTTTTGTTGTGTCGTTTGTATATTATCTTGTTGGTCTGCAGAAGGTATTTTCCCCTCGTACCTCCAGATGTAGCTAGTGAACATTCCTTTATCCACCTCCCAGGAACACACCCGATGGGGGTTTCAAGTTTTCTCTTATAAGTAATCAAATTTTTTGGTTATTGTGGCAATTCACAACATATTGCGAGAAACCACTCAACAACCACTGCGTCTTAATTTTTGTAGTCGTTCTAATGTCTCTAAAATTTTATATGATGAAAAACTATTATCGATCGAGTCTTTGTGGTTCTGAAAATAGCAAAAAAATTTATGTAATATAGCATAAAAACTACACATGACACAAGCGTGACACTTATTTTAATTTAATCAAAAATAAAAATTGAAATTAAAAATTTATGCCAAAAATCAAATTTTAATCATGTAAAGTACAGCAATAAAAATATAAAACGCGTGAAAGTGAAATAAAACGTTTTACATATTTTAAAATCATAAAATATTGGGTTGGGTAAAAAGTTGTTTTATATTTTCATGTCATCCTCCTTCTATCTTACCATTTGAATTTGTCTATCACTTAAAAAAAAAATTCAAGTACTTTTCCCCAACCCAATACTTTATGCTGCTAAAATTTTTCTAATTTAATTGAAAATAAATTAATTTTTGTGTTGGTGTTGCTATAATAAAAAAAGTCAAATATTTGCGTTACTCTTTAAAATTAAATTCGAAATAATATTTTATTGGAAAATTTCGTGGAAAATTTTTTTTGTTTATAAGAATAACATTTATTTGAATTTTCAATTTTCCAACAAAAATAGATAGCGTGTAATTTATAAATGTTTAAATAATTACGAATTATTGGATTAACGGATTATAAGCACCTTCACTGTGTGTGTGTGGGCGACAAATACTAGTTGCATGTTGTTGTTGATATCATGCAGATATCTAATGTGGTTTTGCGAGCCAGTCTTAAGACTTAAAAAGGCCATAATACTAAATAGGCCATTACGTAATGGTGGAGTTCCTATACGTCCTTCTCCAGTTGTGTAGTAGTAGTGGATGTGATAAAGGTGAAGTTAAGTTGTTGTGCAAACGTCATGTGGTGTTCATTCTTTGCTTGGCACCATTATCAATTTGGAACTTGTAGTTTGATGAAATAGTTGTTGTCTTCATAATCTCGGTGCGGCAACTTAAGTGTGGAACTGATGTCTTGAAAAAATATTAATATCTCACATTTTTCTGCTACCTTGGTGGTATTTTCAAGGAACAATGCATATTTAGCATCCAATACCGACTTTCATTCCACAGACCAAAAATTTTCCCATTCACATTTAAAAAGCAAATAGAATGACATTAAGATGACATTCTAAGTGGTATACCTTAGATTCAATAACAGTTAAGAGGATTTCTGTCACAAATATAAATATATGTTTATGACGCAAACAACAAAAATCTCATCTGCTATTTAAAAAATAATAGTCTTATAATTTTATTTACCAAAAAAATATTCCACCACCTCAAACCACGCAAAAAATGGGATACCGAAAATTTTATACAGGTAACCGTACTTTAACATTGTATAGTCATACAAAACAGTTTTACTGGAATTCGGTTAACGAATTACGACCGAAGGACTCGGGGAACAGGAAGAAAACCTAAAAACCGTTCGAGTACGCATTGTCAATGCGGTGCTTCAGAGACAGACGTACTATACGATCAGCAAGATCGGAACCCCATCGCATACGGTATGATCAACCCTATATTTGTCTAAAACATTCAAGTAACGTAAAGCAAGACTGAAAATTTTGTTACGATGCTAGTTATAATTTCAGTCATTATTCAAGTGTGGTTAGTGCGGCCTAAACAATGTGCGGGTGGAAAAGTAAAATTCCCAGAATTACATTCACCACCCAAACCATTTACAATATTGGTATCAAGTGTCACAAGCCAATCGAAACACTTTTTGGGAAATATACACAAATAAAATCCATGTTTCCAACAGACATTGTCGATGCCAATACGAGAAACTGTAAAATGCACCAACAATTGATTAAGTGACTATCGTTATAGTTGGCGAACAATTTACTCATGTTATACCAGCAGAAATACCAGATCTCAGTGCGAGAAACGAACTAAATAATACCCAATATAATTACTTGCCGAGAATATCACTGGCAATGACGGATATCCACTCTGAGGTCGATGATTAAGGCGGCAAATGCATCACTCTAAAAGTACGAAACAATGAAGTAGAATTTAATAATCGTTGAATTGTTACTCTTGAAAATGTAGAGCGCGCAGAAATCAAGTATTCTATATTATCATATCAAGTATTGCAATTTAGGGAAATCGTTTAAGTACACCTGCAAATATGAAGCGGTAGACGCGGTAAAGCTTATTTTATAATTTTCAATCCACGAACGATATCCAACAGTTGTTCATTTGGCAGTGCACCTTGAAAGTGAGGAGTGCGTGTATTTCAATACAGAAAATGCACGTGCAATAGCACTGTCACTATGCTATCAACAAAGTTAACTGTATTTTTGATCATCGTGTGAGGGTCATTCGGTCATAAGTTTGCAAAGATGACCTATCCATAATTTCTAGTGGGCCAGGCCACTATAAACCGTTTGAATATATATTTCCATCGGTATTCCTCTTCTAAAAATCAGGCCCGCGGAATGTTGCTCAAAGGTAATATATCTTCAGCTGTACTTAATCATAAGTTGATTTAATCAAGTCTGTTTGCGACAAAAATTTTTAGTTTTGAAATCCATGCCAAAACCACTTTAGAATTACTTCAAAAATTGATTGATTTAAATTTGATATTAAGCCCTCGTAGCACGGTTGATACAAATTTGCCAAATAGTGCCGCACAAAATTCTAGGCGGGCGTATGTGTCAAACGGCCCATTTGAAGAGGTTTTTGTTGACTCGTCAAATAAACGTGCGATTTTGTTGTAAAAAAAAGTCCAAGCACATTTAACTGACTGCTGGCTTTCTTAGTATAATTCGGGATTCCCAAAAATTGTTCAATATAAGAGTCAACTACTAATGATTGATTATTAAAACTGTCAGGTTATGCTTCAGCAGTATATGAATTATGCTCAATATTGAATCACGAACATAATGCCTTATAACCCCCATCGAAGCTTGGCAAATGTAATGTTGCTATATGTTATACTGCAATCTTGTTGGAGCAATTGGGTCGTCTTACGTTTACATGATTTACAGTCTGAGTCATGAACTCTTTATATGGATTTATGGTATTTATTTGTGAATGGCGAATTTCATCGGTATGCTCTACTGACTGTTCACCAATTACGGTGCATACATGCAATTTTAATTTTGCAACACTATCAATATTGCTTTTGTTTTGTTTTGCGCTTTCAAATTTCGTTTTATTTGCATATTACCCTTTCGTAACACTTCTGGCGTCCTTCATTATCTGTTCAAATTCACCAGCATCTAAAACATCTCAAATTTCTTCAAGCAGGAACTTATAATTTGAATAAAAAATATCTAAATGCACTAGCCGGTCACTGATTAAACTAATGTCTACCTTAACTGTCTCAGCGCCATCTGCAATACCTTTAATTGCATCTGACCTCGCTAACTCTAATTTAATCTGTCTTCTCATTTTTAAAATTAGATAAATAAGTAGTATCTAATGTAGCCTATACTGTGTGTATAACTGTTACTGGACAATCTTTGTATCAAGATTTCCGAATTTTTAACTTTAAAGGCATTGGGAAAAACTTAAAAGATTTCAGGAAATTTCTTGAGCGAGAAAAAGCGGCATATATAGTGTTTCTAATGTGAGAAAACGGCCGATTGGAGTTGTATTCTTTCATGGTCACAGGGTTACTCAGCGAATTGTTCGTTTCAATTGCATATTTGCATATTCCGGAGTGACTGGTAATGATCATATTCTCATAATTTTTATACAATTGGAACCAAGACTCTAATTTCGTCCTTCTTGTTCCCGTTTTTTCAAAATCTTCTTGTTCTAAGCTTATTTGAAACATGATTCACTCCTTTTTGGATAATACACTGATAGTCTGATAACTGCATGCGAGCAGATTATTCGTTTAGCAATTCCAGCAAATGCCACATAGATTCTGGTGCACCACGTAACTGGCCTAGGTGAAATTTGTTCGTTCACAATATCAAAATTAAGGATTCTCGCGATCGTTCAGTCGTGATCGTCATATTCGCATAGACAATTGTTTTGTAAGTTTATTTTACAAATTATATGGCACCACTTGACGTTAAATATGATTGTACCGCGAATATCAACTATTATCTCTTGTCGTTGTGTATGTATTGTGTGGCCATTCACATTGTGAGCCTCCATCGCATGAAACTGCTTTTGAAAGGCCTTCATTAATTTTCGCTTTTTCATAAGTCGCAGTGAGTCTTCAAATGATGACGGAAACATCATGGGAACTCCAACTGGAAATACAGACGAATTTTTGTGACGAATTTTCTATGTGGCTAGGAAGTTTTTATAAAATACCTTCCCTTCTTTATTTAATAATCTGTTCAGAAGTACTGCTGCGCTTCACTCTAATTTAGAAATAGAGACTTCTTCAACCAGAGCGACCTTTGATTTTGATGTCAAGAAGTAAACTTGTACATTTCCATTTTGATCTTGATGAAAATTCTGCCGTAATGTTAAACGAGAGTTCATCATACATAATTTCTGGAACAGTATTTTAGTAATCATGATTGATGGTACTAGCCAACTAAGAGGATCAAACACTTTCAATGATTAGAAAGAGAGGCCTTGTTTTGTGTATTCGCCGCCATCATTTTGCTGCAGAGGTTCCATACGTCACTGTTTTCAGCTTGTTTTAGGATGATCTGACAGTCATGCGGCATGCCAGAAGCGTGGTTGAATCGGTCTACGCATAAACATTTAAAGTAAACATTGCTCCTGTTTTCTTTATTAACTTGATCAGTTTTGGTAGAAGCAGTGCTCCACAGAGTTCGAGCCAGGGTAACGATATTTACCGCGTTTTTGCTGTTACCCATTGAATTGAATAGGTGAAATCAGCGAACGCTATTTTACTTACATTTGCGAGAAACAGTGGAGTTCAAATCTTTCTTGGCTGTCACGTCTATACGAACCTCAGTATTTGAATACTCGTCAGCTTCGAGCACTCATCTCGCCATCTTTTCCACTCGCTGCTAGATTAGAAAGTTTATCATCCCATCCAAGGTTTTCTATCCAAGGGCTTTGGAACACAATTTTTATAATTATTACCATTGGAGCCAACCATCCGATCGGATCATAAATTTTAGATAATTCTGAGAGCATGGTTCGTTTTGTAGTTTCAGTTTGCTTTGTTAACGTCATATTTTCGTAATAATTTCATCATCCGAAATCACTACAATGTTTGTGGTCTCTTGAGAAGGAAAATATTTTCCCAACACTTTCGATATTTTTCGCCCCGGCAAAAGGTCATCCACATAAGAATTGCTAATAATTATGTTTGCAACTTCTGAGTAATCTGCTCTAGCTATATCGGCAACTTGGTATAGAGTACGTACGGCTAGAAATGGAGCTGACGTCACACCATAACTTATAGTGTTTAATTTATATTTTCGAACAATCACATCTGCTTCTTTTGTCCACATTATTTGTTGATATTTCCTATCTTCTGGAGCTTTAAATACCTGGCGATACATCTTTTCAATGCCTGCTGTCAGTGCAATGGGAAATGTTCTGAATTTAACAAAATTTCCCATAACGTATAGATTCGATGATTGGGCCGGTTAATAAAACGTCATTTAAATATTTTCCATTCGACGTCTTGCACGACGCATTAAAAATACCACACAATTTTGTTGTGGTGCTATCCTGTTTTAACACCGCATGGTGTACGTTGAAAATTTCACTTTGTTTTTCCCAAGCTTTTTCTTCCAGGTATCCGGTTAGTAAATATTCGTTTAGAGACTCATAATACAAAACTTCTAATTCAGGGTTTCCTTCAAACTTTCCCTGCATTGCTTTGAGACTATCGAGTGCTGCTTGATATGAATCATCTAATTCTTCTTAATCAACTTTAACCGGCAGTTTTACCACGTGTCTTCCTTCTGGTATTGCCACAGTGGTTTTTGTAAAACGGTTTTCCCAAATTGCTTTTTTTTCTTGTCCAAAATCAAAACTTTTACTGTTAACTTTGTATTTTTCTTATATAAATGGAGCATCAATTGATGGCACACCTGTCTCTTGACACGATATTTGAACGACGATGCAGCAAATCTGACCAAACAATCAAACATATTATGCAAGTAACAGAACCAAACTATGCTGAGACTTGGGACAAGGTTAGTAGTGACATCTTTAGTACGTAGTGACATCTCTAGTTAAAACGTGTATGCATCAAAGTCCAATTTCGCAACGACGATAGCGTTACGTAAGCGTTACGTATATTTGATGTTTCGGAATACGTTGTTTCATATTAACCGTAAGTCACGGTCTGTGACTACTCGTACAAGTTATTCACGGTCCTTGAAACATTTTTATGACTTTCCCAAAAGTTTTTAACTTTTATTATCACAATATCGCCTACATTGATATGTCTTCTGGGTTGTTCCATTTTTCGAGTCGATTATTTGAGAACTCGATCTAAGAAGAAAAGTTTTTTTTTTTTTTTATTTTTTTTAAATAAAGTATTGATCAAGCAATGAATTTAATGTTCTTTGAAGGCTAACTTAAATCAATACTTTATTTACATTCACACAAATTCATTCAACCCATTCACACAAGTACAGTATACCACCTGCGCATTGCATAGCTCCATGTCACCCTGTATCACGATGACATGGAAGATGAATCAACCCATGAGTTCTGCACACCAATAGGGGGTCATAGTTGTGTTTATCAATATCACCGATCGTAAACTTGTGAGACAAATTCCCTTTTGCATCCTGCCCCTGTTGGGATTCGAACTCGGTACCTCCCGCTCCAAGCGAGTTATTTTACTCTACGACTCTCTAAATGGATTAACTTTCATAAGTAGGTCAGGGGGTTCCCAGATAATTGCAAAAAAAATCTTGATTGAGAAACATGATTTTATGGATGCTAGGGATGAACTTTGCTTGTTCTAGTTGAATCTGTGAAGAAAATGAGAGAGTGGATTTTTTTTAAAAGTGTCAAATAAAAATACTTTAAGTGATCAACATTTCTATAAGAAATTCAAAGGAGGCACTTGAATAATTTCAACAAAGGAGTGCGTGAAACAAAATCATAGAAATTGGAAGGAATGTACGCTTAAACGTCATTTGAGTGAAGTAAATGTGTGTGATACTTGTATGATTGTGGAGGACATTTAACATTTGCTTCTACAATGCACCAAATTTGAGCACAGTTTAGCAAATTTCAAGGTCCTTATGAATGCAAAGAGCTTTACTGAAATTTTACAAATGGTTAGAAGTATGTTTTTATCAGAATAAATGGCTATTAATAAGTGGAGCTAGTGAAGAAGCTTACTACTTGAACAGGAGCTTATAAAATACGAATCGGTATGTAACCTTGAAATTACAAAAGTTTTTAAGTCGCAGATAACCAAGGCATTTCAGTGATATGTCAGCTTTGACCTCGATTTTCTAGGCACCGAAAACTGGCCCAAAATATACAAGGGTCACCTGTATACTAAACATTCAAAACCATCGAACATATAAACTTTTAAAAACTTACAGAAAGTAATTCTATTTTTAACAAATCCTAAATAAATAATAATTTGACCCAAAAATTCATCATAAATTCTGACAATCACCAAAACCTAACTCTAAATCAACTTTTTAATAAATTTAATTTAAATAAACAAAATTAAGGAAAACATTTTCCGATTTTTAGATTTTTTATTGTGTGATTGGTACGGATTATATGGAAAGCTTTAGTTGGATTTATATTTAGCCATGACACGTTCGGTATACCTTTGGGGTAACAAATCAAAAACCAACGAACAGTTTGTAAGTTTTGCTCCAAAAGCTCGATTCTAAAAATGGAAATTCACAAATCGATTTAACAATACACACGAACTTTTAATTTCAGAATTGACGTCATTACAATATTTTTTGTGGCTGATTTCAATACGTATAGTAAAAGAAACTTCGACCGAGCTTTAATCGTATTTTGCTTAAGCTTTTATGGTTTGAGTTGTATAGTTCCCTCATTATCGTTTATTATAATCGAAATTATGATTTGTGATTTTAAAATTTGCTTTATGCTTAGACATTGTGTTTGTGAGCTTTACGATATATAGATAGAAAGAACTTAGCATCATATATAAGTTTAACTTTTAATTTTTTTTTCATTCTATTTACAGCATCCCGATTAATCAGACGCCGTGTACCATGTGCCGGTCATTTAATGACACCTAGACGATTATGGTTAAATAAAATCCCAACACAATGTGATGTCGTAATTGAATTTCCAGGTAAGTTTTTCATTTATTTTCATAAAATTAAATATATTATAATTGGTATGTAATGGCAATGGGGAGTACACACATACATACATAGTACCAAGCAATTTTCTTATTATCCTTTTGCGTTTGATTTTCATTTGACTTATAATTAATTGTGTAACATGTAATACAATATATACGAATTTTTCTTTACGTGAATGGATATATAAGCAGGGAAAATCAATTTTCACCTAGATTTAGCTTTAATTTTAAGGACACCGTTTAATTACCATGATTTTGTAAATTGGTGTTAAAATACAGCCCCTTTTAAATGTTTTTATTTTATTTTTTTTTTGACTATCCTAATTTGATACATTGTGCCAGACAACAACATATTTTTTCATTGCTGCTATTGTTAGGGTGATGATGCAAGATGAAAATTTTTATTTTCATTCGTTTTGGTTGATATTTTGTGTCGTAAAGTAACAAAGTCGAAATGAGATTTGTCCCTCGACATTAATTCTTAAACGTTAAAAAACCATTTTCCAATGTTTCTTACATATGTAGACATTTACAACCATTGTTCTACCAAAACACAGGTGAGTTATGTGTGCATATGCATAATACATTAATATGGGCGATTATAGTAGCACATAGCTGTTTCCGTTTATGATACTTTTTTTTATCCATATAGGGAATAACCAAAAAAATTACCACGTTTTCTATTAGCTACGATTAAATTCCAACATGCCCCACTTATTGAAATATATCCTATTTCTACATTCAATAGGCAATGGATTAAATATGGCTAACACTCGCTTGAATATTCCGCACCCTTTGCCACTGATTTATAGTTAAATGTCTAGAACATTGATGCTTGTAAGTTCTAAAAAAATTTCAATTACATAAATGCTCTATTATTTATGTCTTCTGTGTGCCAAAGCAGGACATGAGCAAAGGGATAGTCCTCAAAATAATGAATATGCATAAATTGTGCAACAAAACACGTCACAATGGTCCAATTTTGATGGGTTATACCTTAATCTAAAGCTCTCGATATCACCATTTATACTGACGGTAAATATTTGTTCATTTTCATGAATAATTTTTGAGCCTAAATATCATGCAAGTGGGTAGCCCACAAAATTATGAATATGCATAAATTGAGCAACAAAACACGTCACAATGATCCGATTTTGATGAGTGATACCTTAATCAAAAGCTCTCGATATCACCATTTATACTGACACCAAATATTGATTCATTTCCATAATTAATTTTCGAGCTTAAAAATCAGGCAAGGGGTTAGCCCACAAAATAGTTAATATGTATAAATTGTGCAACAAAACACGTCACAATAGTCCGATTTTGATAAGAGATACCTTTTTTTTTTTTTATTAAAATTGCTGGAACCCTCAAGGATTCCGCACTCAATGCCACAACGGGCCCATGGTGCAAACCTAGGATTCTATTAAATTTCACAAAGGCGAGTAGCT
This sequence comes from Tipula confusa, assembly GCA_963556175.1. Classification (NCBI taxonomy): domain Eukaryota; kingdom Metazoa; phylum Arthropoda; class Insecta; order Diptera; family Tipulidae; genus Tipula; species Tipula confusa. The sequence continues at coordinate 64,295,000 of OY744475.1, read as the reverse complement.
GCCTTAGCAAACTGAATCAGCTTGAACCAAGGCAGGGAAGACACTTGATCTAACCGAATAGACCTAGAGTTGAAGACCTGAAGCCTAACTCCTTTAAAGGCCGGACAACTACAGACATAGTGAATGCAATCATCAACCTCTTCGAGACAGTCCTCACATACACCATCCTGAGCTACACCCATGCGATGAAGAAGATCTTTGAATCGGCCATGACCTGTAAGAATCCCAACCAGGATCCTCAACTGATCTTTCCTTAAAGACAAAGCAAACTTAGTCGACCTCAAATTGGGTTCACTAATAAATTGTTTCGCCCAGCGGCAGCCAGACGAAACACGCCAATTTTGTTTTGCAACAGACATAATGAATTTCTTAATAGCTTGCTTACCCAAACTAAAAGAAAGGGGAGTAGCTGGTTCAGTGCCGAAAATTTCCAAACGAGAACCAGCTTTAGCTAAGGAGTCCGCGAACTCATTGCCCTCGATGCCACAATGAGCCGGGACCCACATTAGTGAGACTTTATTTAATACGCAAAGACGATTAATGTAAAGTTTACAATCCTTGACTAGTTTGGAAACAGTCAAAGGGTTTATTAATGAATCGAGCACAGCTTTACTATCAGTACACATTATGATGTTTTCCTCAGCAAAGCTATACTTTAAAGCAGCAAACACACAATGCGAGAGCGCAATCAGTTCTGCCTGAAATGCTGTACAGTACGAACCGAGACAACCAGACGAACTCTGAACCAACCCGGGACAGTATGTTCCAAACCCTGCAGAAAGTTCAGAGCGCGATCCATCCGAGAAGAATACTATAGATTCAGACAATCGTTTTTGAAAGACCTGCGAAGCCCACAGATCTTTAGACGGATATTCTACCGAGAATGAATTGGAAAAGTCAAACTCAGGTAGCAGTCTGTCATTAACCATATCAATTTCAGGTATAAGTGAATTGTACCGAGAAATAATGAGCCTATGACCCAAAATGGATCCGAAACTATTCCAAACCCCTAAGCACCTCAAACGGAACGCCGCAGAACACGCCGACCCAAGTATGAAAGAGTGCAACTGAGGCAAAGAAAGGATAGCTTCCATAGCAATAAGTGGAGTGGAGGACATAGCACCGGTAATAGCCCGACAAGCAGTGCCCTGTAAGCCACAAAGCTTCGCTATGGATGATTTCAGATTAATCACTGGCCACCAAACGACCGATGCATAAGAGAGCATTGGCAAGACCATAGATTTGTATATAAGAGCTAACGTTTTAGGAGTCAGTCCCCAAGATTTACCAAAAGCTCTTCTGCATTGCCAAAAAATGGCAGTAGCTTTTGACAGCTTACTATCAAGATGCTTCTTCCAGGAAAGTTTACTATCAAGGAAAACACCAAGATGTTTGACATAATCCGATCTAGTAATAACTTTGCCAAAAAGAGATGGAACAGAGAAGTCACCAATATGCCTGCGCTTGGTGAAAACAACTAAGTCCGTTTTTAGAGGGTTAACATGTAAGCCCTTATCAAGACACCAGGCTTCAACAATTAACAAAGCATGCTGCGTTAGATCTGATAGGACATTCAAGTGCTTACCCGAAACTGTCAGAACAAGATCATCAGCATAACTCTGCACGACAAAGCCCGAGTGTTGCAGTATAACAAGTAACTCATCGATTACCAAGAGCCACAAGAGAGGTGACAGTACACCACCTTGTGGACAACCTTTGGCAACTTTGACGGAAACTGGCTGATCATCCAGCTTTATCTCAACAGTTCGAGATTTAAGCATAGATTCAATCCAACATATAATGTCTTGATCGACACCAAAATTTTCGCATGCCTTCGTAATCGTTGAAAACAACGTACTGTCAAAAGCACCAGCAATATCCAAGAAAGTACCCACTAGAAACTCTTTATAATCTAGTGATCTTTCAATCCTAGTCACAAGTTCATGTAGGGCCGTTTCACATGACTTCCCGACTCTGTAAGCATGCTGCATGTTACTGAGTGGTTTAATAGATAGACAACCATCCCTGATAAATCTATCAATGATTCTTTCCAAAACTTTTAAAAAAGTCGAGGATAAGCTGATCGGACGAAAAGCCTTGGGATCCGTGTAATCGGACTTACCAGCTTTAGGAATAAACACAACATGACTCCTGCTCCAAGATTGCGGAATGTACGCGAACGCAACTGATGCTTCGAACAGCATGGTTAGATGATCCTGAATAAGTGGAAAGCCCTGCTGTAATTCAGCCGGAAAAATTCCATCAGGTCCACCTGTTTTAAAAGAATCAAAAGAGAAAATGCTCCAACGAAGGATATCAGAATTGATAATCCTTCGAGCAAGGTCCCAATTCGGGTTATCAACAATTGTATTTGAGGGTTCGACAGCAACATAATCAGAGTTGATTATGTCACAGTCGGGAAAATGAACAGAAAGAAGGAGTTCCCCAACTTCCCTGTACGACGAGGTTAGTTCGCCATCAGGACGCCTAAGGACACCAGGTCGACACACCTCGTTTTTAGCCAAAGCTTTATTAAGTCTGGCTACACCAGACAGACTATTTATTTCCTCGCAGAATTTTATCCACGAAGCTCTGTGGGCGGATCTTAGACTGCTCTGTGGGCGGATCTTAGACTAGAGATACCTTAATCCAAAGCTCTCGATATCACCATTTATACTGATGGCAAATATTGGTTCATTTCTATGAACATTTTTTAAGCTTAAAAATCAAGAAAGGGGTTAGCCCACAAAATTATGAATATGCATAAATTGGACAAAAAAATGCGTCCAATGGTCCGATTTTGATGAGTCATACCTTAATCAAAAGCTCTCGATGTCACCATTTATATTGATGGCAAATATTGGTTCATTTCCAAAAATAATTTTTGAGCTTAAAAATCAGGCAAGGGGTTAGCCCACAAATTATGTTATAGGAACAAGATATGTTATAAGAATTATGAATTATGTCCATATTACATAAGTTTTTGTTGCTTTTACGATTGACGTTGGAAGACACGATAAAAATACCTAACTAGACCCTAAATAGTTATGTCGATTATCATTTGGACATTTATTCTTATGTTGGACACTAAATATGATTGTATGGTGATGAAAATGGTTACCTTTCATAATGTTGCTAATCATAACAATTTAAACTTTACCTTCCAGATTTTGTATTTTTCATGCTCTGCTTAAACAATTTATAGCCATGCTAAATTATTTATAAGCATATCAATTTTCTTTATTATGTATTGTACATTACGACATACTTAACCTTCTTGTATATAGTGTTAGCATATATACATATGTATGTCGGGTAAAGTGTACTTTACCATTAATTTTTATTATTCCGTCTAACGGTTTTCTAAATGATATACATTTTAATCTCTGGCGCATTTTTAAAATCCCATAACTAACCAAAAAAAAATACGAATTACATTATTATGATTATTCTATGTACCTTCATATATGTATACGAGTACAATCATTTTTCAAATGCATACCAGACCTCCCTGAATTTAACCACCTAAAGATTTCATCCTAATTATTACACAAATATAAATGATTCAACCTGCCATTGTTGCCAAGTTACACACGCACACACAACACATGGTGTGATGAAAATGTTGGCAAAATGTTAGGGCAACATATTAATGTACAAAGAAATTAGGAGAAGCCAGCAATATATTCCCACACCTCGTAACATTAAATTTTCATGAAAAACGATTTTATTTTTGTTTTGAAAATTTTCATTATTTAACAAAGTATTTTAGTATAATATATGACGAGCTCTATATTGTTGTTTTGTATATATGATACATTCTATGATATCATATATAGAACCGACAACATAAATATCTGTATGCATTTAAACTGATAAGTAATTTATTGGTTTTAATGTTTGTAGGTACAATATGTTTGTAATTTTATGTACATTGCCACATGTATGTACATAAATATGAAGATATAGCCCCTAAAACATTAATGCTTATGTTGTTGAATAAATATTAAATTGTCGTGTCGAGTTAAATTTAAAATTGCCAAGATTTTGGAAAATTTATTGCCTATAAAATCGTGGGTACAATCGATGGTTTATTGTGTTGCGGCCATAATTGAGTCCTTCCTCTCTATTAATAGACGATTTCTCTTTTATATTTTGAACTTGTTTAGATCAGTATTTATAGCAGCACTTATACTGATGTCGAGAGCTTTTGATTAAGGTATCATTAATCAAAATCGGTCCACTATTTCATTTTTTATTGACTATTTTTTATTGACATTTTTTAAAATGTCTAAGACAGGGGATGAAGAAATAAGAATTCCTTTTCCGTTATTCATGCTAACCTTTGATAACAAAGTAGAGATAAGAAAAATTTACGAAATAAAACATATGTGCCATATGAGAGTAAAGATCGAGGCGGTTAGAAGTAATCGTATAATTCCGCAATGTAAACGTTGTAAGTTATGTGGCCACACTCAAAGTTCTGCCAACACGAACCTAGATGTGTTAACTGTGCTGAAAAACATTTAACTATTGCTTGTGAGAAACCCAGAACTACCGCGGCAAAGTGTTCAAACTGTGCAAAGGCCCACCAAGGATGCAAGCTACCAAGGATGTCTGGTAGCGAAAGAACTCCAAAAAAAGAAATAATCAAAATAAACAAATGAATTTACAAAAAAGAGTCAACCAACAGAATCATTTAGTCATCATGTCAGAGGTGGTATATCTTATGCACAGGTGGCTGCGACAGAAAAAGTCAGCTCAGGATCAGTGTTGACCCCTACAAAGTCGAATACTCTGATGGAAATGATGCAGAATGCTTCGAAGGCCATAAGCAACCTTCCTGAAAGCTACAGAGAGTGGAGCAGGGCAATTCTGCTTTATTATTCTAATTATTTCTCCCAAAATGATGTACCAAGAAAAATTGAGAATTGCTACATGGAATGCTAACGGTATTAGAAATAAAAAACATGAACTTGAAGCCTTTTTAAAAATGCAAAATATCGATGTGTGTCTGATATCTGAGACCCACTCAACAAGACAATCTTACTTAAAAATTTAGGGTTACCAATTTTACGAAACAATTCATCCGGAGAACCAAGCAAGAGGTGGAACCACTGTTATAATAAAAAACTATATTAAACACCATGAATGCCAGCATTATTAATCATCTGAAACCTAGCTTACCGTAGTAGAAATTACATCTACCAAGCAACGCCTTCAGATAGGAGCGGTATATTTTCCACCTAGATACAACCTGAAGACAACATTTCAATGGTAGATTTATATTAGGAGGTGATTTTAATACAAAGCATATTGACTTTGGATCTAGGCTTACAACAACCAAAGGTAACGAACTAAAAAATGAAATAAATGAAATGGGATGTAGCATACATTCCACTGGCAAGCCGACATATTGGCCTACGGACGCAGTTAAAACTCCTGATCTACTGGATTTCTTTATATCAAAACAAGTTTCATCAAATTTTATTGAAGTAGAGGATAATTCAGATATGGTCTCTGATCATTCTGCAGTGATACTTACTATAAGTGATAAGATAATTAAGAAGGAAACAAGACCAACTCTTGTCAATAAAACAACTGACTGGGTTAGCTTCAGATCTGAATTAGAAGGCAATATTAACCTACAAACACGATTAAAAACGGTAACGGAGCTAGAGGAAGAGGTTGAAAACTTCACAAATATCATTCAATTAGCCGCGTTGAATAACACTAAAGAAACCGCATCCAAAACTACTGGTAAAATGAAAAATCGTTTTCTTCATTTCTTGAAAAGTTGACAGCTGATGAAAATACAGACTACTCATTATGGAAGGCAACCAAAAGAAAGAAAACCCCAATCATGCAGATTCCTCCTATTAAGCGAAGTGATGGCTCGTGGACCAACGATAACAAATCAAAAGCAGTATTTGCTGATCACCTGGTTGGTATTTTCCAACCGAATGAAACCGAATCGGATATTATAATCGAAAATGGAAGCAACGACTATGGAAGTAGAATCCCTCTAATAACCCAGAAAGAAGACAATAGGGAAATAAAATTCAATCTGAAGACTGGAAAGGTTCCTGGATATGATCTTTTAACAGGAGAAATTCTAAAGCAACTACCAAAGAAAGCTATTGTTTAACTAATCCATTTGTTTAATGCTGTTATTCGATTACGGCATGTTCCTTCTGCCTGGAAAGTTATTATGCTACCAAAATCAGGTAAACCGCCAAATCAAGCTCAATCATATCGTCCGATATCCCCAGCTTCCTATCATCTCAAAGCTAATGGAGAGACTTCTTCTGAGAAGAATGACACCAATAATAGGAAGTAGAAACCTAATACCGGATCACCAATTCGGATTCAGATGTAAACATTCAACAATTGACCAGGTTCACAGAATTACAGACATTATAGAAAAGACGTTAGAAGATAAACAAATTTGTTCTACCTTATTTCTGGATGTGGCAGCAGCTTTCGATAAGGTATGGCATGAGGGATTAATACAAAAAATAAAAATTATGCTTCCGGTACCATATGTTGACCTTCTGGAGTCGTACTTATATGAAAGAATTTTCAGAGTAAGACAAGAAGATTATTATTCTGAACCGCGAGAGGTAAGGGCAGGAGTCCCACAAGGTAGTGTTCTGGGCCCACTCCTATATCTACTTTATACAAGTAATATACCACAGTCCGATCATGTAAGCATAGCAATGTTTGCTGACGACACCGCTATACTAGCAACAGCGAAAACTGTCGAAGAGGCGGCGAATAAACTTCAATATGCAAGTGAAGAAATTCACCAGTAGACCAAGCGATGGAAAATCAAACTAAATGAATTAAAATCTGCGCATGTCAACTTTACGAACAAACTATTGGTTAATCCGCCGCCAATCAGCATAAACGATGTCATGGTGCCATACGAGAACTCCGAACAAATACTTGGATATGACACTGGACGTTAAGCTCAAATGGAAAGAGCATGCGAAGAAGAAAAGAAAGGAGCTTGATCTTAAATATAGACAATTGTACTGGCTAATTGAACGAAGGTCAAAATTAAGAACAGACAACAAAATATTGATATTGGCTATATGGTATTCAGCTTTGGGGCTGTACTAAAAATGCTAACATCAAACCTATACAAAACTTCCAGAATAAGGTATACTTCGGAGTATAGTCAATGCACCCTAGTACATTCGTAATAAGGATTTGCATCGAGATTTGGGGATACCGGATGTAAAACACGAATTAAAAAGATTTGCAACGAAGCATGAATTGAGGCTATTGCAACATGTTAATGTGAAAGCCTCTCGGCTACTGGATAAGGAACACTTGGTTAGAAGACTAAAGAGAACCAAACCCTTTGTCAGTATGTGAGCAGCCACCTATTAACGAATAGGCATTGGAGCATCTCTGGATTAACAGTGACCTCATTATAGTTTAGTTTTTCAGAATTCAGATGTAAATTGATGGTTAATCTGAAAAGGCTAGCTTCAATAAAAAAAAAATGTTCGTAAATTTGTAAAGGCTAACCCTGTTGATAATTTTTTGAGAACAAATTTTTTATCAAAATGTTTGAATATTTTAAAGCAGTATTTATACTGATATCGAGAGCTTTTGGTTAAGGTATCATTAATCAAAATCGACCCACTATTGCGTTTTTTATTGACTTTACATTCGCCTATAATAGACCAACTCAATAGTCGCCCAAATTAAGTAGTTCGATCGTAGCAAGTTCTCTAACCCAGAAACGAATGGAAGGTTAATCTGTGCCATGAAATTTAAGTACGACAGCAAATACATTGATTGCAAGCATCAATATTGGTGGCTGTAGCCGTAATGTTAGACTCCGCTGAAAAGCTAGTCCACTAAAAACCAAATTTAACATTAACAACAAACAATCGAATATGAAGACGTTGTGCACAATACCAAAAAGGTGTCAAATTCCAAAATTCCTAGACATTAGCCCTTAAAAGCATGTTACTGGGACGTCGATACTGTGGTTCTGTGACGTCAATATAGTGGCTAAATATTTTAAAATGTTGATTGTTGTGCAGAAGATTTTTTTTATTTATTTTATTTTATTACAATCTAGTCTCCCGGACTAATGAGCAATTTGTTTCTGACTTATTTACTAAGATAAGTATATCTATGACTCCAACACAACTTTATTGTGGATCTAAATCAGCAAGCCGCTGTTTGTTCTAACAATTAAACCAGTATAAAGGGTTTGGTTCTTTTTAGTCTGCGTATAATATTTATGTTGGTTAACAGCTGAATTGCCTATATTCACATGTTGGCGTCTTTCTTCGTGTTTCCTTGCTTTTTTTTAAATTTCAATTGAAACGGGGTCCACTTTATGGTCTCTATGTAGATCACTATTCCTGACGTACCATGGTGCATCGACGATGTTCCTTAGTACCCTGTTCTGAAACCTTTGAATGATATTGACGTTGCTGGGTTTTGTACAACCCCAGAGTTCAATCCCGTAAGTCCATATTGGTTTCAGTATTTGCTTATAAAGTAGCAGCTTATTGTATGATGATAGAGAAGAGTGTCTGCCTATCAGCCAATGCATTTTTCTATATTTTAGTTTTAGTTCTTCATTTTTATTTTTGACGTCGACCTTCCATCTAAGTTTAGCATCCAGGGTCATGCCTAAATACTTAACTGTATTCGTATACGGTATTATTTCTCGATTTATTGAAACAGGTATATGTTCAACTCGTTTGTTGGTAAAATTTATGTGAACTGATTTAGTTTCATTTAGCTTAATTCGCTATCTTTTAGTCCATTTATGTACTTCGGAGATAACTGATTGTAATTTTTGTGTTGATACTTCGTTGCTTTTTCCAACAGCCAGGATCGCAGTGTCATCAGCAAAAGTCGCCACTGTGTTGTTTTCTAAATCAGGTAGATCATACGTGTATAGTAAATATAAAATCGGTCCTAATACACTGCCCTGCGGTACACCTGCTTTTATGTCTTTTAATTCAGAATTAAGTTTCAGCAAATTTAAATCTAAAGAATCTATCTTTCAAGTGTGATTCCAGTATTTTAGCAAATTGCATTGGTAAGAGGTTTCTTAATTTATGATTAAGTCCTTCATGCCAAACCTTGTCAAAAGCTTACGCCACGTCTAAAAATATCGTAGAGCAGACATTTTTCTTTTCAAGTGCTTTCTCAATTAAATTAATTATTCTGTGTACTTGTTGTATTGTTGAGTGTTGATAACGAAATCCGAACTGATGATTTGGGATTAAGTTATTTCTTTCGATTATTGGATTTAACCTGTTAATCTGTAGTTTCTCAAAGAGTTTAGACATAACTGGCAACAACGAAATTGGTTTATAAGATGAAGTTTCAAGGTTTTGGTATCATTATTACTTCTACAATTTTCAACAAACTGGGCACAAATTTGGTTCTAAATGCTGCATTCATAAGATAAGTAAGCTTAACTAGAGCCTTCCTTGGTAGTTCTTTTAAAATTTCTGTAGTAATAAGATCATAACCAAGAGCTTTTTTCGAATTCATATTGAACTTTATCTCATGCATGACTTCTTTTGGTGAAGTCAATAGAATTTCTTCACTTTCTTTTTCAGATTCCACCGTTATTATTTAAGATTCTAAAGTTTGATCATCACGTGATTGGAATATTTTTTCGAGGTTCTCCGCAAAACATTGAACTTTATCTTTGTTATTTCGGGCCTATTTCTCCCGAGCATTGTTGGTCTTTTAATTTTTTTGGTTGCTTTCCAAAGTGAATAATCAGTCCTGTTATCATTAGTTAGTTTTTTTAGGCAGTTACTGATTGACTCATCTTTTACTTTTTGGATTTCCCTTCTTAACTGTTGAGTTAAATTGTTTAACTTAGTTTTATATTGAGGAGCTCTTGTTTGCTGCCATATTCTTCTCGCTCTTCTTTTTTCTGCCAATAGTTCTCTAATTTCTTTAAGGTAGTTGTTTCCTTTTAGTTTATATTTAATTTTTTGGGTACTTTCCCAGGCTGATTGTTGTATATCATGCACAAATTTTTGAACTTCGTTTTCTACTTGCTCCTCGCTTTTTAATGGAACCTTTAGGTTAATTTTTCCTGCTAAGGACTGCCTAAAGTATCCCCAACAAGTGTGTTTTTTATTAGGCTTGGATTTATTTATTTTTGAATAATTTTTTCGCTTAATGTCAAAAGTATAAGACAATGGTCTGAGTTTACGTCTCGACTTTCGTCTACTTGTATATAGTTCATTGATATATTTTTGATTATAAAAAAATCAATTAAGTCTGGTATTTTGTTTTGATCTGTAGGCCAGTAGGTTCGTTTTCCAGTTGACAAGTTTCACTACCGCATTTTCTAACAGCTTTAAGCAGTTCTTTACCTTTAGTCGTTGTTAGTCTAAGACCCCAATGGATATTTTTTGCATTAAAATCTCCTCCAATGATGTATTTTTTTCCTAGTTTACTGAATAATTCGAGATAATCTTTTTCTTTTAGTGCATGTTTCGGAGGGCAACTGCTGTTAAGGTCAAAAATAATTATGTTAGTGTTGTTAGTATTTTTTGGTATAGTATGCAATCTCTTGTATGATGTTTTCCGATACATTTGACACATCTTGGTACCTTATTGCAGTACTTTTGTGTATGTCCATACGCTTGGCATTGATGACATTGTGGTATAAGCTTAGACCTTCTTAAAGGCTATATAATCACTCCGCATCTTAAGATGAACTTAATTTGTTATATCTTTTCGATTATCTCATCGGCATCGAAGGTTAACATAAACATATTAAGAGGTGTTTTATTCCATTTTTTTAGTTGAATTGATGAATCAACAGCTTTAAATCCCTGCGCTTTTAAGTCATGAATTATCTTTATCTACACATTAAAGGAGGGAAGGTTTTTTTAGCCATCACTCTGATTGACCTCTGATTGTATCATCTATATTGTGCTCTTGCACAGCTGTTGTTACTAGATTAGTTTTTTGGTTATTGATTTCCTTTGATTTAAGAGTACTAACTTCGTTTTCTAGAACTTGTTTTCGCTCCTGCATCAGTGCAATTGTTTGATTCAGTTGCTTGTTTATATTTGTGGAATCGACCAATGCACTATTGGCTTTGCACAATTTACTGTTCAGTTAAAGAACGATTGCAGTTCTCTTGCAACAGTTCGTTTTTTGGGTTTTCCTTATTTTCAGGACGATTTGCTCCTTTCGTTGCACTAATTTGATGTTGCCTTCCAAAAAAGGGCTAGTGACTTTTGTAGGAGATCGAGTTAACTTCTGACTCCTTTGGAATGGATATGAAATATCCTTTTTTTTGTACTCAGTTGAGTATTATTATTTTTCCCTAACATATCTTGGGATGGGTTGTAATAATTATAGTATAGCAATGATTGGTCTCCCCCAGAATCTATGAGACCGATCTTCGAAAAGAGTGGATTTCCCTGAGCATCAGGTATACCACCTGTGGTAATTGTTTTCTTTTTTGTTACTCTCATTGCGTTTTTATAGTGTATTGATCGCACTCGCCTCTAGTATTTAGCCGATGAGTATTCCATCGTTGCCCGGGTGTTACCACTTGGAGGTATACTAGACACATTTGGTGGTTTCATAGTTACAAAGTTGGAATATAAACCATGGTAGTCATGGCTAAAGACAATCAACCCCTACCATATTGAGACACACCCAACAACCAAGACGTGTAGAAGATAAACAATTAAAGCAAAGTTTTTTCTCAGCTACCAAGTGTGTCCTTTGTGGCATCACCATCTGAAGAAATGTCTCACCTTTATTCAAATAATGTTCTTCAGAACATACTGGGCATAAATTCTGGCCAGACTACGTTGCTAAGCACTAACCCGTTCAGATAGATATGGTTTTGCTTTTAAGATTAAGTTTAGACTTTCTAGCGCGTCACTGCTTTTATAAAGAAAATTAAATAATTGAATTAAAGTTGGAAAACATTATCCGCCATCTCGTGAACATATGCCGCTTTAGAATCATAATCGAGTTAAGTTGTGAGAAATTAACCAAGGACTTTCTGCTTCTTTGCCTAGTATCTTTGTGATTGATTAAAGCATAAGCATCTACTTTGAGTCATCAGATACCTGATCAAATTAAGGAATTTTGAAAATTAACTAATAGTTAATAATGACATTCCGATCATCGGTCTAATCAAGATAAATGACGGTTCATATAATGAAATGATTCAATAGCATGCAACATAACATAACGTCTACATGCAAATTGCTGTTTTGAAGAATAGTGTATGAATTTTATGCTACCAAACTCTCTTTATATTATGGATACATAATACATTACTAAGTCGTACATAAGGTCGATCATATAAATGTTTCAAACACACATGATGATAGAACATTGATAAATTATTCTTGTATCATGTATAGAGCAATCATATATTCATATGTGTCCTTATACTCATCTATCACGCAGCACGCTATACCTTCTTGTCACATATATGAATAATTGAAATTATTCAACTTTCCATATTGAGTTACGGGCAAAAAACCAACTGGATTGGACTCAATGAATACTAATCGAGATAATTTTACTTCTATTTTTTCAGAAAATGCACCAGACGAAGCCCTACGATGGTTACTGGGTCGTATTCGATCAGCCTATCCTACTGGCCTTGGACTACAAGCACATGTACGTGCCCATGAAAGCACGAAACGTGTAGCATTTTATATAACTGCCCCAATAAATGTGTAAGCTTTTTTTTTTACAAACTTTACACTCTCAAAAACAGTGTATATGAATCATGAAATTCTTTATAGATTATTTGTGGCCGCCGAAGATGCTCGCCTCCCCAAACGACTAAAACCTGAATTGGGTGGTGCCCTTAAAGAATTTACGACACGCGAAAGTAATTGTTTCGCCCAAATTACAACGTCGATCGTTAAAGATGAAAATGGTGATAATGCTCCCACATTGTTCACATCACAGGAGCGGCAATGGTTAGTGTTACAAGTGCTTAATAGTTTGAGGGCGGGACCAAGTGATATTGAAGCGCTAAAAGGTAAAGCGGTGGTTGAAGAGGGTCAAAGTATAGTAGCGGCATGGCAAGAGACCGGCTTGATTACACAAATTTTTCCATTGCACGAAACCAGTTCGCTTACAAATTTACGATCGAGTTGGGTGAAGAGGTTTCTAGCCCCCCAGCCTTTAGACGATATAGCCGAATATTTTGGGGTAAAGGTGGCATTATATTTTGCCTGGCTTGGCCACTACACATGTGCATTAGGCGTTCCAGCCGTTATAGGCACAATGCTATGGCTCGGAATGTGGGGGAGGGGACAAGTAGCTCAGGATGTTGGACATGTAATATTTTCATTATTTAATGTGGCCTGGGCGTCACTATATTTAGAAGCATGGAAACGTTACTCAGTTGAATTATCATTTCGTTGGGGTACATTATCGACTCCACTCGAATTACTTGAACCACCCAGACCATTGTATAAAGGTCATTTGGTTGAAAATCCGGTAACAGGTCGGATCGAACCCGAAGAATTGCTAGCTTGGAAAAGACGAGCATTTCGCTATTTTGTCAGTTTTCCCATTATAGGTTTGTGCTTAGTAGCCGTTTTTGGTGTTATGTTTCTTATGTTACGACTACAGGTATGTTGACATCATTTCCATAAAAAAAATGTATCGTAATAAACATTAATCTTATCTTAACCATGTATATCTTTATATAGGACTGGTGGGATGATAAAATACCAACAACAAGTTTTTGGAGTTTTTCCAATGTAATACCAAAAGTTTTATTGGCCGGTATAATAACGCTAATGGACGAAGCCTATTATAAACTTGCGGTTTGGCTAAATGACAGAGGTATGCGTAGATTTGATGCCAAATGTGCTAAAATAAAATGTCAAATGAACTTTTTAAATTTTCTAGAAAACTATCGGCTACATTCAAAATATGAGAATCATTTGATTGCGAAGGTCGCCCTATTCCAATTTGTTAACTCGTTTCTATCGCTCTTCTATATCGCATTCTATCTACGCGACCAAGAAAAATTAAAAGAACAACTTGCCGGGCTTTTGATATCGCGACAAATAATTGGAAATCTACGAGAATCAGCATGGCCATACTTATTCGAACAGTGGCGTTTGGCTAAATTAAGTTTAAAATTGTTTGGGGCGATGAGTCCGACCCAAGAAAAATTACCACATCCCTTGTTGTCTCAACAATCAACAACTTCGACAACAAAGTCAACCGACTCGAGCACACCATCCGAAATACCGAGCACACCAAAACGGAGTATTGGTCAGGCAGAGGTCGAGAGTGCTCTTTACAAATATGATGGCACATTTTCCGACCATTTAGAAATGTTAATTCAAATGGGATATGTTGTACTATTTTCGGCAGCTTTTCCACTAGCCGGTCTATGTGCTCTTGCCAATAATTTACTTGAAATACGTTCGGACGCGTTTAAACTGGCGCACATACATCAAAGGCCGTTTGGGCAACGGGTCGCAAATATTGGAACATGGCAAAATGCTTTAAGTTTACTTGGGCTAGCGGCTGTCATTGTAAATTGTGCACTGATCGGTCTATCTGGTCAAGTGTCTCGATTGTGGCCCGACCTAACATCAACTCAAACTATTATATTAATAGTAACACTTGAACATATTATGTTGGGATTGCGTTCCGCTCTTACATGGCTTTTACCCGAACTACCATCGTGGCTGGCTGCCGAAATAGCACGTGCTGAACATTGTCGACGTGAAATGCAATGCAAAGGACCATCGCCTAGACCAACACCACCATCACCTCCATCGTCTACATCATTGTCACATCATGAAAATGAACAACATACTCCGGATATGTTAGGAGCTGGTGAACTGTCGATCGCTAGGTAAGTAATTCACAAATGAGACAGCCAAAAAGTATTAACCTCGAGTATATTTCAGTCAAGACACTGAAGACATCGTATTTGAACCAATTGGGCAAAGTATTTTTTCAAATAACGATGACGAGCTAAAATTATTCGCCCGACGAAGTATAGATACGGCAAGTTCGAACGAAGTCATTAAACAAATGACACCCGAATCACCACTATCACAAGTAGTAAATTGAATAAAATCAATTGGTTTTGATGCAATACTGATTCGTTTCTATTTTCAGACGAGCACAGTACTAATTCGGCCACTTCACGAATCAACACCCGCAAGTAGTGGTAATTCATTACAAAATATTCCCGTAGATAATTTACCATCTCAACCTAGGTATGATCATTTTTACTCTGTTTTTATTCGATAACCGTTAAATTTTTTTTTTGTCTTTTTGATAATCTTATGATAATTATTTCGGTTATCTTTTGGATTTCTTAATTTTAAAAATTATTATTTTTTATTTTTGGTTTCTTAATGACACAAAACAAATTAATGTTATCAGAATTATCATTTTTTTATGATGTCGAGATGGACAGTAAAAAATTTTATTTTTTAATTAAATTATGATTGGATGTCTTATCGCGATTCTTTCAATCCATTATAAAATAAGATGTGGTTCGATGCATTAAATTTTTAAAGCTTAATTGGGGAATAATTTCCTGGGAGTAATTACAGATTAATTTGTATTTGGTTCATTGTGTGATTAAGATTTCTGCTAACAGTTACGTGAGAAATTATATGGACGCATATACCTGGCGACGGACAATCAAAAATAGTAATTAAATTTTATGGTAGTCTTCCAAGGGTCGATATGGATTTTTTGTCAAAGTTGCCAAAAAAATATTTTCCGTGCATGATGGTGTACATGATGATTCGGGTAGTCGAGTATTAGTTATTTTATACCCGAGTTACCCGGGTTTCCAGGTTGATTGATTAAGCCTATTCCCATAGCCGTTTTACATAGAACAATATATGTAAGAAAGGGAAAGGTATTAATGCATGAAAGATATTAAATCAGGCAGAATTAGTGAAATTGGCCACAGCACGGCGGAAGGGCCTGTGAAATAAGTAGCGACCTGCACAAAACTTGCCGTTTCCCGTTGCAAATTTTTTCAGAGAAGCCACGAATATAAAGGCACTTCAATAGAGTGATGCATCGATATGTATCTGTGTAGCAACATGGCAAACACTTTCACCGGCAGCAAAGTAAACTCACAGTGTTTTAATTGCCAGCAATACGGGTATGCATTTTCAAATTGCAACCGTACTTCAAGACGCATTAAGAATCTAGAACTCAACAAGAAAGGAAGCTGCAACTCCAAAACAGGTAAGTTCTACACCAGAAAACCCCTTTGCTGAATCCAAGGCAAAAGAAGAGGAACTCCAACAGATTGCATAAGTCAGTGATACCACTGAGGAAGAAAAAGAACTCTTCATCATCATAAAATCGACAAAATCAACACAAGAAGCGGGCACAAACATCACTACGTTCTATACGTCACCGCCATGATTCTATTGATTGATAATAAAAAACGTTTTAAGTGCCTCTGATGGCCTCTGAACCCTTGTTTTACACTTCTTAAAAGAGTAGGGCCAAAAAACTTGTCACAAGGCTTTTCCACCAAGACAAATTTGAAGAATTGCGAACAGAACCAAATAATCAACAGCCAACACCAACAGACATTCATAACACTCCTACTAAACCATAGCTGGGGACATGTAAACCCTTTTCATTGAACCGTCCTAAATAACACCAAAATTGAATACCGTCAAATCACCCCGACCAACCAACAGGCCCTGCTTGCGGCATAAATTCATTAAATACAGACTCAATTCCGCGATTACATCGACAATAACCTGACCCGGAACCCAAGTTCACCCTCCAACATGGAATCCACAGACATTTATGTATAGTAGTGCATTCAAATGCCAACAAAACTAACCCTTCTGCAAAACAACCTCATTCCACTCACCAAATTTCTCCTCATCCGATAGACCCAAAAATTAAACCCAAGCCCAAAATCATGTTTTTCAGAATTCTAAAAATTTTCGATTTGTGTCAAAAATTTCACAGTTTTGACAGACCAAACCAACAAGAGTGTTTTTTGGGTTCTGGAAATTTTTGATTTGTATCAAAATTTTACAGTTTTGATAGGCTAACCATCATGTGTTTTCTGGATTTTGTAAATTTTCGATTTGTGGCTAAAATTTCAAAGTTTTGATAGGCTAATAATCCCGTTTTTTCTGGATTTTGGAAATTAATGATTTGTGGCAAAAATTTACGGTTCTGATAGGCCATCATGTGTTTTATGAATTTTGGAAATTTTCGATTTGTGGCGAAAATTTCACACTTGCCAAACATTAAGCTTCTAATTGTTTATAGGGGTTAATGATTTAGAATTCCATCAAAAAAGTTCAACAATTTGTTTGAATGGTCAAGTATTACCATCGGTTTCCCTGGTCTCGGTTCTAATTTTTTATTATTTTTTTTTTTGAAAGTTAAGTTTGAAAAGTCGATTAAGGCACACAGCATTAATACATTGTTTCTTAATACAGTGAAAACCATGGAGTTCAAAAGGCTTATATTTCAAGAGAAGTAAACAAATTCATTTTACTAAAGTAAGTCACAACTCGTGCCGAAATATAACGTTGCAGTTTCGTACCTTGTAAAGTTCTTTGAAAAGGTCAAAAATACGCTCAAAAATTGAGCACCCATTAAAACTGTGAAATTTAAACCTAAAGCTGTGTTCATAACGTCGGATTAATTTTGCAAGATTGTTCATTTATGAAAATCATGAATTCATTCATGAATCAATCCATCGAGAGGGTTTATGGTTTGCAAAAAATATATGCGTTTGTGTTCCACAAAGTTTTCGTTCCAATTATCCAGCTTAAGTTAAATAGAACTTTCCACATCACTTTTGCATTTCAAAGTCATGAACTTAGTATAAGGAACTAGCCTTAAATACTTTGGGCCACGAATATTTTTTTGTCAATGCAGTTCACATTAAATTTATTTTTACATTTGCTCAAGTAACGAATTAAATCACGATTGGAAGCAGGACCTTCCAACTTTCTACATTTCAATTTCAAAAATAATCAATCGAGATAACTCGTATTCTAAATATAACAAGAGATTTATAGCAACGATCGTTTTTCCAGTCACAGAAATAACAAATTATAATGTACTTTTTGAGCAAACCGACGCAAAATTTAATTTTGCATTTGACATTGTTTCCTGTCAATACTCGTCAATTTGGTGAAAATCGGTTGACAAATTGTTAAAGCATTTATTAATTTAATACACAGATTATGAAAAACTGTCAAACCAAACCATCTCTTCCATATTTTAAAATTCTGATAACATTAATTTTACTTAAAAATTTTGAATTTTGAAAATTTATTTTGAAACAAGCTTTTTTTCGTATAATTTATTTTATTAATTAATTATTTAATTTTATATAAAACAAAATCAAAATTTTTTTCTTTTCAATAATTTCAAAATAAAAAAAAAATAAATTTTAATTATTTTTTTTTGGACTAAAAAATTTATAAAAAATTAAAAAAAAAAAATCCGTGATAGTGCATGTAATAATACTAATAATAATAACCATAATAAAAATAATAACATGAAAAATTGCCAAAGTATACCACAAACGCAAATGAAATATGCGATACCTCCGTTTCGAGGACTTATAACAAATCAAAATTATTTTAATAATCCGCACGCTTCTACGATAGGGTATGAAGACATAATTATTTTATTAATAATTATATAATTAAAAACTATTGTATTTGTTGTAATCTATATATGATCCTCTATATATACTAATCTATATACCTGTACTTTAACTGTATTTAAACCTGTATACCAAAATATGTATATTATGCTTGCATACTATAAGACCAAAATAATTTTATGTTGTAATCTATTTAAAATCGATGTTGTCTTTAGATTTTATTCTATATTTTAGCTCGATAAACATTTAAAAATGTCATATGCTTTGAAATAATATTACAAGAGTAATACGTAGAAAATAATATAAATATTTGAAGATTAAATTTACACCCACATACATTTCTTTAAAATAAATCCTATGCTTTTTATATACAGTATGATCTATAGACCAATAAACACGCGATATATTAAAATATTTGAATTTTCTCCAGATTTAATCGGTCTTATTTCAATTTTTCTGAAAATAAGTAAAAACCAATAATTTAGGGACGAAAGGGGGAAAATATAGTAAAAGTTGAATTTTTACATAAATTTTACATATATGTTGTGACCCCTCAAACTAAAGGTAATAAAAAGATAGACAAATTGCCGTAAACATTTTTTAAATCGAATTAACGGTTAACGAGTTATTATAAAAAGTGCATTAGAAAAGAACAGTAAGCATTCTTTACTAGTATTCTTCACATAGTAGCAACCTCTAAACAAATTATCCAACAAATTATCAAATTTCAGGAAATTTGACGGTATCTGGTAAAAACTTTCCTGTTCTGTTGAGATTGCCACGATTTTAAGAGAATCATTGCAGAACATAGGGTTTCCCCAGAACACATTTAGTACTGTCACAAAGCCGCTTTTATGTTCAAAGATAACCATGTTACACATCTGTAAAAATAAAAAATGTTACTCTGAAATTATACCAAAATGGATCGTTACCATAATCTCCGTTTTAATAAATTTAATAGGAATTTTTCAAAGTATTACAGTGGTGGATACATTTAGCTGAAATACGAACAAATAAGCATTATAAGAAATTATGCAAATTCCGTACAGAATACAGTTTTTGTCAAAATATTCCTTAATTACAAGTTCAATTTAAAAAAAATGTATTAATAATTGGTCAACCGTTAAATTACGCTTAGTTTGAGGGGTCACACAACCTATACAGTATAATATCTATAAAAAAGCAAGAAAACAAAGAAACTGCATCCTTTATATCCTGGAAGCAAACTGGACTTTATAACTTTAAAAAAAATTTAAAATTAAATCATTTATGTCTTACTTATACTATAAATTATATGATATCGTTAGTAAAATGTTCGACAGGCCATACTGTATTTTCATATCGAAAAATAATCCTTGAAAATCTAAACCACATATCGAAAATAAGTATATTTCCTGTTTATTTTCAATCCACATAATGCAAGCATATCAATCTTGTATCAATGTTAAAATCATAAAAAAAAAAAAAATTCGATTGATTCCGTAATATTTTTTCCGCAGCAAGGATATTAAATGTTTATCGAGTCAAAGATATCAGCGATAATAAAAAAAACACTAGGATCCTGTGTTCAATCTAGAATTAGGTTTAGTATAAGTTTAGTAACGTTTCGTTTTTTTTATATTTTTTTTTTATATTTTCGTTACGTTTTTGTATTTGTCAGCATGACTGTAATATCCTGTTGATTAATTTATTTTTAGACGGCAGATAATACTTTCTTATTTTGGATCTAGCAAATAACAAGATGTCTTATTCAATCATCAGGTGTCTAATTAAATTTAATATAAATTTATAATTGGCTTAATTTTAAGTACTATTGTTTTAAAATATGCTGGTCCTCATTGGGCATACGATTGGGAACCGTTTGGAATTTGTATAGAAAAATAAGTTATATTTTAATATGTTAATATCCGGGTGCTGCCTAATTTTAAAACACATTAACAATCGCAGTCTGATTTGCATCAAAATGCCCAGCGAATTAGTTGCTGATATTGGCGTCTATAAGATAAACAAGAAATTGTATCTTTAAATTTAAGTCATTAGCCTTTTTTAAAATGTGCAAAAAGCAATTTTAACAGTGGCTTAAAAAGTCACCTCTAATCGGTGGGCTAGTCAGGGCACAAAGAAAAAATGAAAGTGTCAGTTAGGGTTAAATCTGTGACATATCAGAAAAACTGCAGTACTCTGTGCTGCTAAAAAGGTTTAATATGAAATGTTAAGAAGCGCAATCAAAATTATCAACTAGACTTAAAAAGTGGAACATATTGAGTGTTTGAAAATATCAGTTAGTGATAGTTAGCGGTATGGTAGCCGGCTAGAGCTGAGAAACCGATTTTGGTTTGCAAGGCATAATAGAAGCTGGAATAACCTCGACGAACGAAAAAGGAAATGACTGGAGGGAACACGGAGTTCTCAAAACCATGCGGAAAAGCTTAAATTCTTGACTTCTGAAATTTCAGGTTCGATGACGATTGATTTGCTTAGTCCGGCTCGCTGAAGTGTCACTATATTATTCCAACACGTCGAGCAAAATTTGATGTGGTTATTGAAACCTTTTAGTCGAGTGCGAAATTGGGTTTGAGCAAAGCCATGTTGTTGGTGACGCAAAACTATTTAAGCAGCGTTTTTACACTTTTCCTTTTGCATGACCAAAATGATTGAATGATTAGCTTGACCGAAAGCTTTCGTTGGGAGTGATCGAGACGAGTGACTGCTTATGGGGTTTACCGATCCACTTGATGTTAAAAGCGAATGGCAAAGCACGCTTATTTCTGAAATTTCGAGAAGTGAACAAGGTCACCGTCAAAGATGACTAAAATACTCCTTTTGGCAGATCCCACTTGACCCATAATCCCAAGTTAAGACGTCTTTTACGATACCTGGATAATAGCGAATTTGTATTGAGGGAAGTCAAATCCTTCAGATATATTGTGGGAGACGGCGACCTCTGCACTAACCCAGAAAAATGTCAAGCTATAATGGATTTGCTTACGCCAAAAACCACAAACAGATACGACGTTTGCTGTGGTTGTGTGGATGGTACTGTCGCTTTGCCGCTGATACAGGATTTAATTCGTTAAAATCAGCTTTGTCTTTTGCTCCTTTTTACTGAAGGTTTTTTACTGTTTTCAATTCCAGCAGTCATTACTTCTTATAATGGAAACAGTTTAAGTCGAACCTCTTTAAAGATCTAATGACCAAATATTGAATTTTTTACATTCATACTCCTGTTTTCTTACCTCAGAGGATTGCCTTTGAGCGAGTTCATAGAAGCCTTATTTTGACTTTATCATCGGACGTTAGTGATTGCAGGCTCTATGAGTAGCATAAATATTTGCAAGTGGTATCTGCTGCCCTGCGCAAACCGTTACACGACGCCTTGCATTATTTTCCTTTTTATCCTGTTTTTGATCAGCATATGGCTGTTCATGGCTCCGAATATAAATAGCAAAATCTAATTTGTGAATCAGATAAACTGATATACATACCGTGTCTAAATTGAACCGTTGTAATATCAATAAAAGCTCAATTATCTACTACCTCAGAGGCGCACATGGAAAAAGGAGCTCAGCACTATAACTTTCGTAGTCATCATCGTGTTTTACAAAAAAGTTAGCAAATGGGTAAGCCTTTACAAATTTACGAGATAAATTTATAGTCATTAAAAAACGAAATGGTGGGCCGATAGTGATGAATGACACCTTAGTCAAAAGCTCTCGTAAAATAATTTATTTGTCATGGTCGGCCCCAAGCAAGATAGTAAAGTTGGAGCTAGAGCACCTTATTTAAGCTTTATTTGATATACACGATAAAAAAAATTAAAATATCAATTAGTCTGAAATGTGGGACATATTTTAAAATTTTGTGGAACATAATTTTAAATTGTAGAATTTAATTAAAATTTCTTGCTGAACTAATTTTATATATTATTTAAATCAGTACAGTTGATAATGGATGTGGGACATAATGTTAAGCGTCATTGTGTTATATAATTCAATTTGGAGTACAGACTAGCATAATTTTAAATACTTTAAAAAAGCAAATTAAAAATATATTATAGTTTATCTGTAGACATCTGAAACAAAATTAATTTTCCGGATAAAATAAGAAAGTATATCTCTAAACCAAATATATGTATAATCTAGCTAAATAATTTTTAAAGCTTAGAGAGCTTATCTAATTATATTTCTCTTTTTCCCATTTTATTTTACTTTTATCTTTCAACTTTTGGACCCAATTACACTACACTAAAAAAAACAAAAACAACCAAAATGCAAAACAGTTCACCAAAAAAAGAAACAAGACCCGTCACACAACCGATACAAATATCAGAAATACCACCATTTAGAAAAAATCCCAATCAAAGTCAACAACAATCATCCAACACACAGATAACACAACCAATAGCAATAAGTAATCCGGTAACAAATCTTATAAATCGATCACCACCAAATCGCGCCTCAAATATTCATTTGAATCAAAACAATAATAATAATATGACGGCGCTGCCACATTTTAAGCCTAGAAAATCAACCGAATGGACACCACCAGCTGATGTTAGTATTTTAATTTTGAAAAGCTTTACACCATTTTTGTATTCTTCTTCTTCTTCTTTTTTTCCAACACGTACACCAAATTTTTTTTAAACTTTTTCGATAACATAAAAATCACACGAAACAGTTACCCGACCATCATTTAACAATAACACCAATTGCCGGGGCCGAATGGGCAAAACGTCTTAAGGGTGAATCGTTAAATTTACACCGGAGTACGGATTGTATAACTAAAGAATTAGCGGTAAGTTCAGATTCAGAGCTTTTAAAAGGAGCGCCATCGTGGACTGATGTTGCTTTACGCACCGAGCCTGGAACAAGTACAAGTGCACCATCGGTTAAAACACCGACCGATGAGGAAACCAAAGGTAATCTAAATGTTTTGATTTATACAGTAAATGCACAGTGCCTTTGTATATGTATCCGAATGTATGAACTAAATGTAACAGATAACTTCTTGTTCGTCTATACTATATATAATATTTTGTTTATAATAATTTTCAGCCGCCGAAGCAGCCGCCAAGAAATCTAGACTGAAACAAAGTCTTGTGAAACGGGCTCGATCCGTTGCCATATTTTCACTTAAATTAAAAGAGAGACGTGCACGCGAAGCGGAAAAACAAGCAGCAAACGCAGTTGAATATGCTAAAGCAATGCAACCAGCAAAACCACCGGGTGGAGAACTATCACTGATACCGATAGAACAGTTAATTCAAATTGACGATGTAGTTAAACAAAGAAATACAACAACGGGCCAGCCAAATTCTACAGGGCTGGCATAAGATTATAGGTTTAAAAAGTATTAAGTCTGGGAGTATATCTAGAATATATATATACTATAGTATAAAGAGCAGACACCAGGTAATTAACTAATAATTTTAAAGGTTATACATTAATATTTTAGAACATAATTAATTTAGTTTTAGTTTAGAACATCAATACACTAATCAATTACCATATGATTTTAAAACATGAACAACTATACTCTATTCCTCTCTCTCTCTATCTTTCTGTCTATCTTTATATTCATAATATATAATTATGTCAGATAATTAAGATCGATGTGTAACACTTCTTTTACTATGTGTAATACTCCTTATAGCAATTTATTAACCACCCCACCCACAATGTATAAACTAATATTAAAGCGGCTCGTACACGTTACGACTAAATCGTACACACTTACTTGAAATTAGTAGAATCTAATGAGTTTTACAGAAAAAATAAGGCCGTTATGAAATTTTGGTCAACAGCGAGAAACGAATTTTGAGCCTTGGTAGCCATGCATCTTAACGCGAGATGTGATTTCATTTGAACTTAAATTTAAATTTTTGATTGGTTTAAAAATTCTGATCATATTATGATCAAAAAATTCTCTTCCATGATCGAAGTCCTTTAATCTCAAAAGTTCTAGAATTCTAGAATGGATTCTCAGAAGTACAGTCGTAATCTCATTATTTACCTTAAACACCTTAAACACAGTGTGGTTACGATCGCAAAACATATCTCAGGAAGATTCTTTTAAGGAATGATCCCTTCAGTTTTTTTTGTTTACTGACACAAATTTATGAAAATTTAAAATTTCCTTAAATTTTAGCACGTTTGAGCAGAGATCACTGTCTGAAAACAATGATCTTAAGAATTTCCATATTAAATTCCGAAAGTCTACTCTCAAAATTTAAATTTTCAAAAATGCTGAATTCTGAAAAAAAACCAACTCTCCCAGCATTTCTTTTTGTTAATCTAGCAAATTTACTGTTTAGTTTGTAGGGCTACGTGCAGGACACCAACTAGTTTGTTGGTGTTGTTCTTGATATTCTTGAGGTTCGAGTTGTTGAACTACTTGTCGATGAGCTAGCAGGTTCATTCTTGTGAGTACCAAGTGATCGTGATGAGAGACGCTGGTATTGCTATACATAAATAGTAAAATATTTATGGAATTATGTGCGTTGCTGAAATATTGCTTCGATTTGGGAAATTTCAATATTAGTTCTAGGTCCAAGATATAAGTAGAACTTACCTTTTCACTCAATACTGTATATACTGAATCTCCTTTTAGATTGCAGTCTGAATGCGGAAAAATTATCATCGATTTCTTTCTCGCAAATCACGTTACACGTTATCTTTGCGAGTTTACTAAAAAGATCCACGCGTAGTATCTGTGTAGATGAATTCTAATAGTGTCGTCTGTCATCTGAAAAATTTAGCAACTTTTTGCTATTTCGCCATCCCGCTTGAGTGATCCACTTGAGTAAACTGCTTTTATTAAAGCCATAATCAACGAGTAGCTGTTCTCCGTTTAAATAACTACATGTCTTGATTTAATCAGTAGTGAGTTGGCTAGTCACCATAACATAACTTGAGGTGGCTGGAAAGGTTTACCTTGATGTACTTATGTTAAAGTAACGAGTTCTGCCGATTGGAATGTGCGGACTCTTATCATATCCAACATAGCCGACTACGTAACCAAACTTAAATGTATTGCCAAGAGCTGCAATTTCTACAACGATAGCCTGAACCAAACGCTACCAAGTCGTCTGGTTTGAGGTTTGCGAAATATATTTAGTTGCATCAGATGTTTCTGACTGAAAAAGACTTACAGTTAGACACCGCTATTGATCGCATCGTTGCCGCAGAAGCTGCCGAGAAAAATCAACAGGTCATTGCTGAGGCACATCCAGTGAAGCAAATCGAGCTTTTGATACCATACTACCACATGTTCCTTCTGTAGTATAATGGGACTCCTTCGACGGGTTGGTCATGCGATGGCCAGGAGCCGCAACAGAGAGATTACAGAGAAATGAAAATTGCTTCCAATCCTTCTACTGTTAATACCTCTGCTACCATTAACATCACCCATATTTCGTGTCGTTTCGAAATGGACTCTGGAACGAAACAGACTATCATTTCTGAGACAACATTCACCCATTTTTCGTAAATCGCCACCACTTCGTAAGGCAAATGTGAAGCTAGAAGATTTCCAACGGAATCCGAACGATATATTGGCATGTTTAAAGACTTTGAAGTACAATACAATGATAAACCAACTTCCAGTTTACCATTATACATCACCATTGGGTGCCTTTGGTCCATGGAATCACAGACACCAGTTTTTTCAATGTACTTGTGAAATTCTGCCACCTATTTTTCCCAGAGCTGAGTTCGTACAGTGGACCTTGTGTTATTCTTCAAGTGGATTTAAAAAATTGTTCCGATTCGTTGGCCAGCACGGAATATTTCAATCGTCTTACGAGCAGCAGTTGAAGTAGAGATGGGTAAATTAATTCAACAAGGAATTCTGGAGCCGGTTAAGCATAGCAAGTGGGCCAAGCCAATAGTACCTAGCAAGCGTGAGAATTTGCGACGACTACAAATCGACTCGGAAGAAAGCTCTCACACCATATTGTTTTCCAGTTCCATTAGCGAATTACTTGTTGTCAACAATTATATAAAAAGGTTCTGTGTTTGGAAAACTCGGCCT
Source organism: Tipula confusa (assembly GCA_963556175.1). Classification (NCBI taxonomy): domain Eukaryota; kingdom Metazoa; phylum Arthropoda; class Insecta; order Diptera; family Tipulidae; genus Tipula; species Tipula confusa. The sequence continues at coordinate 64,268,308 of OY744475.1, read as the reverse complement.
TGTTGAAACAAATAATTACGACACTCAAGGGTGCGTTTAGGGTCAACTGACTCCAATTCAGCACTAGTTCCGTGCCAGGAATTTTCAAAAATTTCATGGAGAACCTACTACGAGAAATCTCTCGGGAGTCATACGATATTTCGATGCTATCATCATCGCATCATCTGACACCGATTTACGCCAGAAGTTGATCGAGATCTTCCAATGGTTTGATCTAGCTGCGGTACCCATCTAAAACAAGACAAATGTCAGATTGACTGTTGATCTACCGATTTTATCGGGTATAGAATCGATTCCGAAGGTCACCACGCGATGCAACAGAAGATTGACACCATTCGAAGCACCCCACCGGTGACAAATAAAAGACAGCTTCAAACTTTCCAAGGCTTAATTAATTTTTACCATGATTTCATTCAATATAAGGCGACCATTACGAAATCTCCATTACAAGCTGCTTCACAAGGATGTTCTTTGGAGATGGTGATCAATCCTAGAAGGTGCCACGATTTTCAATAAAGTTCTAATGCCATTTAATGAGAAATGCCCACTGTTGCTGGTCACGCTTCCATAGAATTGGCATCTTACTGTCACATCGACTAGGGACGAAGGAGTGTCCCATTGATTAACACTCGAGAACTATGACCGAAACTGAACGACGATATATCCAAGGCGATCGTGAAGATCACGCAATTATTGTGGGAGCTAAAAAGTTTCACGATTTTCTCTACAGTCGGAAGATCGTTATTACTTGTCTTTCGTGTCGGGAAGAATGTGGCAAATACTGATGGTCTTAGTAGACTTTCATTATTTTCCGTAGTTTAGTTTCGTCGTGCCGAAGTAAGCACACTGAAAGGATGACACAGATTTTGTCCATTCTACACAATATTCATCCAGATATTGTGACAATGAAGGCGTTAGCGAGGCCCACGAATATGGAGGCCCAAACTAGACGCAGACATCGAAAAGATTCGAACCATTAAATCGAACCATTTAAAGGATGTTATACCATGGTCGAGAATCCATATATCGACTATGCCGGACGTCACAATACTTATTTCATTCTAATAGATTTCTATTCCAAGTGGTTAAAGGTAGTTCCCGTGGCCACAACATCAGCTGCTTGCGGATTACCAGCCCTCCGTAAGATATTTGCGACTCATGGAGTTTCAGAGATTATTGTAAGTGACAATGGTACACCGTTGTTACAGTTTGGGCATGAACCTGCTCGTCCGGTTTGAAAATGGATACCTTCTTCTATTACCGGAATAACATGCCCTATTTTAGATTTAGCTTGAGTTGTCTTTTCGCGCATATCTCTTACCTGCTGAGTGGATTTTTCGAGATGATCTAGCTCTGCCCAATATAATATCAGGTTGAAGTATATTTTAAGTTTCCATTCACCATTTATTAAGCTGATTTGGCCAATTTTATCTAAGTAGATATATCTGGATGGAATCTAAAGCTTGACATGTTGTACCATACTGTTGTTTCTGGTGACACCATTCCCAATATACAGAAAATTAATAGCGTCAAGAGCAAAAAGTTTGATTTAGTGTTTGCTGTGGTTACTGGTGTCTGTTTTAGCTGATGGCTTTCCTCATTGGCACGAATCAAACCACCGGGTGGGTTTTAAACAATCACTACCTCTTTTTTATTTTATAGGAGGTAAATTATCTTCAATTAAAAGCACAAGATTTTCGAATTATCTTCAATTAAAAGCTCAAGATTTTCGAGAGGTGTTCAAACTTCAAGATCCTCTACGTCATTAGAGATTGGACATAGTGGCTTTGAATATACAATGACCTCTATCTGATCTAGTAGTGTCGTTAATTTCTCGTAGGAAAGTGTTGCACTTTTTTTAGATTAGTTTTACCTGATTTTACACCAACTTCCCATAATATCTTAGTTTGATGGTTTTTATTTACATAAAAACGGCAAAATCGCCTCTGGTATGTGTAAACGGTCCTGATGGCTGAACTCTTGCTGATGGTAGACTTCTCCTGCTTTCTCTTACTTTGGTAATGGTTTTCTCATCCTAATTGGAATTCTAACCTCCTTCACCTTGTGTTATTGATACTTGTGGCTATTTTATTTCCATCGCTGCTGCTTCTCACGACGATGATGTTACTTAGCTGCTGAGATATAAATGTGTTGATGTTGGCTTTTTACAGGCCTTATTTTTATGAATTGCAGTAATAAATCGCCCTCACGATCACCATTTCAGGGACTGTTCCACTAAATGTACGATACAATTTTCTTATGCCTCAACTCAAACCGTAACGTGTATGAATCGCATTAAACTATTCTAAGAACTATTTAACTTCCTCGATGTAGAAATATTTATGGAACTGATTTTTTCATTGAAGATCATTGAAATTTTATTGGCCTGAAATCCAAAAATATATATATATTTTTTCTTAATTTCATTGGACTCACAACGAACAAATAAATTTTAATAAACAAATAATTTTAGCCGGCCTAGCTTTTACATGCTTTTTAATGATTAAATTTTAATATATTGTACAATCTATATACGCAGTGTGTTCCAGTAAAATGGAAATACCCTGAATAACACAAAAATTTTTTTTAGAGAAAAACAGGAATCGAGGCTACAGATTTAAACTGCAAGTAAATGCACGAAATACTTTGTAGACTATTAAACGCACAATTCAAATACCTTTAAAATGAGGTATCACACCCCCATATTTATTTTAATATATTAGTTCCAGCCCTGGAATTGAAGCGAGGAATATTACCCCTAAATGTCGCTCTGCAAGTTTATCTCATAAATACATTTTTGTCTATTAATTATTCACGGTATTTCCAATTAATCACGACACTCGTATCTAGTTTCATTTAATTCGTCCTTTTTATTTAATTATAAAACAATTATGGTTCACAAAAAATTATTTTTATGTGCCTCAAAAAAATAATAAAAATTAAAATTAAAAAATTTAATTACATATATAATCAAATTGTGTTTTAAAATTAAATTAATATTTATAATAAAAAAAAATATTATGATATATACATATTAATAATATATTTTTGCTACAAAACATAAAACAAAACATTTTAATGATACATGATGTAAAATACATAAATTAATCGTTAAAATATTGATAAATAGTATATGCAATTATAAACGGGGGGGTTATTAAATAGTTTTATTCAAATAAATAATTCAAAAAAAATAAAAGTTAATTTTATTATTTATAATTACTATTATAAATAAATTATATGGTTTTGTGTTGCAAATTAAATATTTTTTTTACTTTTCATAGTGACACAAAGGCTTTATGATTAATTCAAGGAAAGGGGATGCAACAGAGATAGATGAAGGAAATTAGTAGGTAAATGATAAATACCATATTATCAGGTTCTACCCCAACTCCATAAAAATTGCAACAATTTTAAATCTTTAATAATCCGTATAGTGTTATCTTCCTATTTTCCTTTCTTCTTATCTTCTTGTCTTCAATTCCTATCTACTTATCTTTCTATCTTCGTATTTTCATACCTTAGGTAACAACCCATCGATTTGAGCCACACAATAACTGTTCAAATAAACTAGCTGATTTCTAAATTTTGTTTTGTTTTGAAAACTATATAAACCGTTATATGCACAATTCAAATACCTTTCAAACGAGGTATCACACGACATAATCAATTCAATATATTAATCTCCAGTCCTGGAATTAAAGCGAAGACGACCAGCCTACGCCTAAATGTCATCCTTATTTATTTAAATAACAAATTTGATGTACTGTTTTGTTTAAAAGGAGTAATTTTTTGATGTTTCTGATACAGGTTTTTGAACCTGCACACCCAATCATTTATGAAAAGATTAAAATTATATTCCTTCGATGATGACTAAAAGAGTGCGTCTTACAGCTTTTAAAACCACAAAGTTTGGTGTTTTCGGCGTAAACATTTAAAACATTGTGCCTGGAGCATTTGTTTCTCTATTAGTATTTGGCCTACAAAATTGGTGGTGCTTTGTTTTTTTTTTGCACACCTGCAGAACGCTTATCTGCCACAACGCCTTTAATGACTGCCTTTAAAATTGTAAAAGTGTCCACAAGTTTTTGACATCTGAAGATTCTTGACTAAGACCGGGAACTTTGGCGTATATTAATCGGCAACTTTGGTTTGGTGTTTAGAACTCTGCTTAGGTTGACAAATTAACTTGACAAATTTCATGTTTTACGTTTTATCGCTTAAATTTACCGCCACTGCTGTTTTTAATTGTTACTACTCTCGTTCAATTACCATTTCCAGGATGGAGCTCTACAATTCGCCTAAAATACCACTTTCAAATTGTTGGAAATTTCATTTTTTTCGCCTTTGAAGGGTATTTAAACAGTCGGTGGGCTTACAAAAGAAGTGAACACGTTTTTGTACTTACTTCCAGCGCTGAACAGAAGATATGTTTTCTTTCGGTATGTTTGAATTTGCTTGCGCAACTAGCGTGCCTCAAATACCAATACCCTGGTATTAATATTATCTCGGGATATTGTAGTTAGAGATCTCGAACTAATACATGGCTTAATTTGCGATGTCACTGACTCACGCCTCGTATGCTAATTTACTTTCTCCAACTATGGTGCTTCATTGATGTAATTGCTGCTTCCCAAAGTGCCCCAAAATATGGTGCTGAAGCCGGTAGGAAATACCATGTTGTGCCGCCTTTGGCTAAAATTTTGACTTTGAATTATTCTGCATAATTTATTACGAGCTTCCTTGAGCTCTCTTCCTGATGGTAGAATATTTTCTAAATAATCATTGGATAACCTTTCTATCAGTTGTTCAAAGGTACTAATAAATACTATAAAACTTGTAGCTGCAAACATTTGTTTCAATGTTGTTGCGGCCAGTTTTGACTGTCTAGTTGAAGCCATGCTGGCCCAGTCCACCATAAAGTGTATTTTTTTCATTCGTTTGGACTAATTGACAAAAAATCCTGGAAGACTAATTAAGGATGTTGTTTTAAAGAGAACCCATCGGGGTATGTTTATCTCTTCTATCGAGGGAAGAGACATTTTTAAGTCCTCCCATTGCACTGAAAAAATCGGAGGTAGCAGTTGATTTAAAGCGAGCCCTGCTATCCACAGTTCCTGGTAATTTACTGTTCATGGAAGGTCGGATCTGACCATATCAAATTTTTTGTGTTGTTCCAACCTTTCAGCTGAACCATTTCGTCAGGTACGCCCCGGGTCATATTTTTAAAGAACAAAGCTTTACTAGTTTGAAGTGTGATGAAAACTTTCTATAATGATGAACTGTATAAGGCTTTTGCTTTCACAATAGCAGTTCTTTCAAAGACTAGTAGAGCTTGAAGTTCGGTCCGCGCAGATAAAGGATACATAATAGTCCATGCAATATGCATTGTTCTCTTTTAAAAGTTTTGTCGTTGTGGTGGCTTCTGTGTTTTATGGATCTTTCTCTCGAGAGTGAGGCAAGTGATTGAAATCTTGTTTCCAAAAAGTTAAAAAAACTAGTCAACAATCACTCGTGATATTTGGCGATTAGAATGTTCCACGCTGTCAAATAATTATCTTCAGTCATCATTTTGTAGGACAAGACATCTGTTTCTTTATTTTTGAATTACTCTTTAGCCTGCTGCTTTGTTTTGGCAGATTATCATGGTGTTGCTTGTTCTTTTACTTTAAAAAGTAATATCGTAGTATCTTCGCATATTCCCTTCACCTGATCGTAATAATTTTGCACTCTATAGTGGTGATAGCTGGATAATATCTGGATTAGTTTTGCATCTATAGAATTTATCGAAGAGTAGTCCTCTCTTTTCCACCCTACTTAAAGTTCAGTTTTTTTTTATTAATTAACCCTTCCAGTGGATGTCTGCTCGCAAAGTACTTTCACGGTATCCATTTTATGGTGTATGTAATTATATATGTGGAACTTGATATATTGAGTTACACCCAAACTCCTTAAAAATAGAGCATCGTTAAAAGCCAAAACGATACACATTGGTACATATATCGGGACAAATTGCTCCGTCCATTCCTTAGTGTCCAACTGATGACACCCAACACGCTGATATGTTTTTGCTCGGCATAACATTTTATCAAGATCATCCCCACATACCGAACAAAGCCGCGTCACTATGAAAAGTAAAAAAAATATTATCAAAATTAAGTTAGATAAATGAAGTTAATATGACACAAAAGCTCTGGTCTCCAGACCAGAGTCGGTCGACCAGAGTATAGTGAAGTTTGAGAGGATAAACATAAAAAAGGACATATAACTATTATAATTATATTCAAATCACTAGTTAAAATCTAGACACTACAATAATTTAAAATGAAAATTGTAAAAACCCTATATACACTATATATATATGAATAGTACATGGAAAATAATTATAGTAAAATACTTTATATATTGGAATGATATATTATGATAATATAATTATAACTTTTTAGATACTTCTATTTGGTACAAAAATAAATTTCCATCCTTATATCAAAGAAACAACACACAAAACTCATTTATAATGATTTAAACAATTAATCATAACCGCACACAGTTCATTTAAAATATTACACCAAGTCTAACTCAAAAACTAGACATTGAAAATTATGAAAAAATGTTACATGCAGAAGAGGTGGTTTAAACCGAAAAAGAATATGATATTTGCAATTTTAAAATTAGATGACGTTTGGAGGACACTTTTCAGGTAATTTTGGTTGTTGGTGTGGTTGTGTCTTTGCTAAACTGTCAAACAACAATTTTCAATGTGTGATTTATACAAATTTGGGATGTAAAATGGACTAAGCAATTTAAAATTGCCAGATTACTTAACTGAAAAGTTGATATGCAATAAGCTTTACCGTTCAGCAAAAAATGCATCATTTATCAAAAAAATAGTGAAGGTTCAAACCAAAAAAAAAACTAGTGATTTCTTTTTTGCTGTTTATACGAAAAAATAGTCAAAAACTTGTTCATTTTACTTGGTAATATATTACTTGACATTTTAAATGATCATGCGGCTATTTGAAGTGTCAATCTCATTAAGGGCAACTGGATACAGCACTCCAGAATTTGATAGGTACGGAGTACCTATTGTAACTAAATACTGTACAGTTCACAGCTTACAGCACCTACAATGCTTGAAATAATGGAAATATGAAAAGATGTTAATAATTTACTCTTTTTTCCCTATGAAAACATATATTATTCGTCCAACATGAGGTGTCTATCTTATGAGTTATTCTTGGTGTAACTTTTGATATAAAAATGAGCACAATACAGCAAAATTATGTTATAACATTATACAAAAACATACGCACATAAGTCACACAAAACACTTATATATATATATATATATATATATATATATATATATATATATATATATATATATATATATATATATATATATATATATATATATATATAACAAATCATTAATTAATATAAAAATTAAAAATTAATGTAATATTAATTATTATTATAGTTAAAATAAGTTTGCTGTTAAACATATGAAAAAAAAACATTAAAAACCAATTGTTAAACTACATACATATATAAAAATAAATTAATAATTAAATTAAGAATAAATAAATTAAATTAAATTAATCTGAACTCAATTTTAGAATGTTATAAAAATTTTCTAAATGTATATGCGTCTTGATCGGCTTATTTACAACAAACAAACAAATTAACATACAAAAAACATTGTTTTAATAATTAAATATTGGATTTTAAATTTTAGGAAATTTTTGGAAAAATCGTATGCTAAAATGTAAGTATTATCTAGTAAGGTGTAAGTTGATTACTCCTGTTACATTTAACACTTTACATTTTTTTAATTTAAACTCTCTAATACACTTATACTGCGATCCTTATTCACCACGGCCTTTGCCTTGCATTGTTCGAACATTCCCGCCCAACTTTTCTACCATACCATCTCGAAATATGATTATCTAAGTGTTCACACTGACATCAGCTTTAGTTAATATTTCCAACAAAAGGGTAAGCCCTTACAAATTTACGAAATGAATGTATAGTCAATAAAAAACGAAATATTGGGCCGATTTTGATAAATGAGACCTTAATCAAAAGCTCTCGACATCAGTACAAATGCAGCTTTCAAATACTTATACTTAGGCAAATTCTCTGTTGTAATATTGTCTAGATTGTCCAAAAACTTGGCAACGCTCACATTAAGGTATCTTGTTCGATGCCTTCCGAATATGTTCAATATTCACAACACTACCCAATATTGATTTAAAAACATAACTCTTTTAGGATCAACAGTATATAATTTTAATTTTAACCAACAATCATGGTTTTAACACCTAGTCACGTAAAATCCTCATCGCGTTTTACTGCATTTCCTCAATTGATGATACCATTCGGCATTGATTGGTGATGCCAATTCATAAATGGAACTAAATTGTTGAAAATATAATATGGTCTATATATTGGTTTTCGGTTAATTTCGACGGTTGTCGCAGATCTACTCATACTTACCGTTTACTTTGACATTATCAGCTTGGTTACATTTTAAAAGTATTAAAATTTTGTTAGGATATAAAGCATGATAGCAAAACGTTTCTAAATATAACAACGTTGTCATGAATGATAAGAGATCCGGATATAGAAAGTTTATTTCATCTTCTTGTGGTCGCGAGGCACGCGCATGTCTCGAAAAGTATTTATACGAGCACGATATCCTCAGAATACAGCTTAAGTCCTTTGCTTATCGTTGATAAAAAAAATCAAAAAGGAAAAATTGGATACCTTAAAATTTACCAAGACCCCATTAGCGGTTGTGCGGTTTATGATTGGCTCGTGGGACGTTTGGAACTCGTTGCTCTTCAAGAAATTTGATGGTTTGATATGCTCCAAAGCTATATATATTTCTTTACAGTGGATATGACCTCGGCAATTTTGGCATTGAGTTTCTTCTACGGCTACATGTAAAAAACTCTGTTTTGGATTTGAAAGCACTCGATAACCGAATGTGAAAGTAAACGCATGCGACTAGTAAACTGTCCCTTATTGCTAAAGACTCTTATTTGCACCATACCTTTAAACTTGAGCCTATTACCATTCGGGACCAAGATGGAAACCTCCATGTTGACATCAATGTGATACTTGTCACTTGGAATGAAAATTCTATGATTTACTTAATCTTAACAGGTGTCAACTGCTGTAAATGTACATACTGCAATGAAGATGGGCTCTAGTCAACCGGTGTTACCATTTCCGCAACCGCAATATATAAAGGCGGATCGATTATGTCAATCAGGCGGGGATTAGCTCCAATTGTCTACTGCACAGTTCGAAAAACACGAGATAGTTTACTAACCTAAAAAGGGTATCTATTATACATCAGATAGTAATAAAACCCCATTGTTAGCCACAGCCATAGTGAACAGTAGTTCAATTTGTGAAACTACAACTGAATTGAGAGCTTTAATCGACCAGGGTTCCCAAGTCTCTCTGATCACGGAAGATGTAGTTCAACGTCTCGGGATACCATTACGCCAAATAAAAGTTAACATCTTCGGAATTTGAACAAGCAAACCCTATCGAGCAACCACTGTAGTTCAAGAATGTCTTTAACCCCATTTGCCGTCACCATACAGGTTAAGGATGGAAGCATATATGTTGAAAAAACTTACAATGGATGTTCCGGAACAACAAATTAAACAAAACCCAAGCACCAAGAAATATAATCGGTTTTGTTTTGGCTGACCCAAGGTTCGACACTCCTGCTCCTATTGACATCTTGTAACAGGGCTTATGTGCACTGCGATTTAATCAGCAGTCAAATATTAAGGTGAAAACCAAGTGCTATTAAGACTAGCTTCGTTAGGTGATTTCAGAATCGACCCAAGTAGAAACCAAGTCACCATTGGTCACGGTCCATAGCGTTATGAAGATAGCAAAAAGTATATATATGGACAGGTTTCAAGAATTAGAAGAATGCCAGGCAACCAATGTCAGTCAGCCAGCAGAAGACATTGCGTACGAATCTGTCTTCCACAAAACCGCAACACGAGATCCCGATGGTCGATATGTGGAACAACTGCCATTTATGGAAACACAACTAGACAAATTGGGAAAATCGAAACACCGAGCTTTACAGCACTTTATACAGCTTGAAAATGTTGAGTCACAAATTTACCCAACATGACTGGAGGTCTCCTGACTACGAAATCTAAAGTCGCGCCCATAAAAACCACCTAACCCATTCCACATCTGGAACTCTATGAGGCATTATTGTTAAGCCGACAAATTCAACAAATAATAGAGGCACTTGACGCAAACATCGACAGAATAACCTTATGGTGCGATTACTACAGTCATACTCGCATGAATACGAAAACCTGCATCAAACTGGAAATCCTTTGCGACACATCGAGTGACCGAGATCCAAACCAATACTAGCCTTGATTCTTGGAAGCACATCCGATCAGAGATAACTCAGCTGACTGGGCATCTCACGGAATGGCTGCGAAAAAATAAGTGGTTTTTGATAGCAGGTGGAATGGGCCAAGCTTCTTACTGAATATGGAGTAAAGTCATAACGAACCGATATTCGAATAATTAGAGAAAGGGAAAACAACCATCATGGCACTCCTGCAAATAGTAGAAGGAGAATCATCGATTCAAACACTAATCAATAACCAGTCATCCTTTAAACCTCTCATCCGTTATTCGATTTAATCCTTCTGTTAAGATAGCTAACAATACATTAAGGCCTACTAACACCACAGGAATGGGGCCATGCAATATCAGTACTAGTTCGAACAGCAAGTTGAGGTCTTTACATCCCTTCTTAGAAGAATCCCACCTTTTTCGGGTAGGAGAATTCACAGCTACTATATGAAGTACAACATCCAGTGATCATGCCATATCAAGGACAACTTACCAAGCTGATTTTGGACTGGGCACACCGAGAAACATTATAATAAATTAACGCATTAACACTTTCACATAGCCGTCAAAGTTCTGGATTATTCGAGGAGGTCTAGCAGTAAAACATCATATTCAACAGTGCAATTCTGTCACCGATCTTTTACTCATACCGGAGTTGATTATGCAGGGCCTATCAAATTGCGGATGAGTAAAGGACGAGGAACCAAGTCATACAAAACAAAAGCTTCATCTGTATATTCATCTGTCTAAGCACTAAGGCCATCCACATCAAGGTGAGTTCCGATCTGTCCATAAAGGATTCATTGACAGGCGGGGAAACATCGCCTATATGTACAGTGATAATGGGACAAATTTTGTAGGTGCCAGTAAATTTTACAGCCAATGAACTGGCACTTAATTCTTCCGACATCACCACATTTCGGTGGGCTTTGGGAGGACAGTGTGAAATCGATTAAAACACACTTGAAAATATGTATTGGCAACACGAAGCTGACCTCCGACGAAATGGCCACCTTATTACCCCAAATAGAAGCATGTATAAACTCCAGGCTGATTTGTCCGTTAACCAAAAACGCAAAACCTTTAGAATTGTAAGAATCTTTTTAACACCAGGGCATTTATTGATTGGTAAAGCACTAATAGCACCTTCGGGTCTGAGAAACAGAAAACTCTCCTGACACGATGGACGGTAGTACAAAATATACGGACATAGTTCTGAAAAAATGGGTAGCAGTAGACTATTTACATCGTTTGCAACAGCGCCCGAAACATACAGGAATTTCCAAATTTCGAAAAAGGAAACAATCGCGAAGATAACAATCTAGCCGACGAGTAAAATAAGTACGAAGGAACGTCATTACCACGAATCGAGTATTACAGTGTACATACATGTTGCTATGCATGTACACAGTAAACATTGGGTACCGAATTCAGAATCCATCCATTCAAATCAAATGCACCAAATCAGTGGATCTTTGGAGTAAAACTACAAATTGACTACAGATACAACATTACAGTTGCACTCTTAACCTGTATGATGACGGGAAATGGGGTTTCAGATATTTTTGCACTACAGTGGTTGCTGGATACAGTTTGCTTGCCTCAGTTCCGGAGATGTTACCTGTTGTTTGACGTAATGGTGCCCCGTGACATTGAACTATCCCTTCAGGTGATCAGAAAGAATTGGGAACTCTGGTCGATTAAATTGAGAGCTTTCAGTTGTGTGTTCACAAAGTGAACTTACTCTTCACTACTGTTGCTAACAATGGGGTTTTATTACTACCTGATGTACTGATACTCTTTGTTGGTAACATCTCCGTGTAATAGTTGATAATGATGAAATCCACATACAGTACACTACGATTTTTCCGTACACAAATTTTCGAACTGTGCAGTAGGAACTGTGATTATCACATATAATTCCAATGGTGATTTTAATGTGCAATTTAACAAAAGCTGTATCGCCATCGCATGTATAAAACCTTAAAATAAATTGATTTGGATTTAGTATTTAATCCAAACCTTGGAACAAATCAAACAAGAACCACCATTGACGCCGTTTTCGTGCGGAATTTAAGAAAATAAATATAACATGATTATTAAAACTAATAATAAATGGATCAAATTAAGTTTAATGTATTGGCCAGTAAAATTTATTTCATTTATTTAAAGTTCCATCCGAATCCACCCATAATTGCCAAAAATGCCAAGTGTTTTTTATTTATGTTTATCAAAGTGTTAGCGCATTTACGTCATGCAACGAAGAACGATCATTTTCAGTTATACCAACAGTTATAAAATTTGATGGTTCAAAAGTCTCAAGTAAATCTAAAAACTGTACTATATATAGTATTTTCAGTATGAATGATTACGTTATCTGGCAAATGATGTATAAATCTGCCACATTGATATATTACAATTTCTAGGTAATCTTACCACAATCAAATTCAACGTACACAGTAATCTTGCACAATAATACAAAACAATATTTAAATCTCTTACTTACTTATAATTTATATAATATAATATTTATATTCAGTTTATTGTTTCTTTAGTGACCTTAACATTTTCTTTTTTAATTGTTTTAATAATATAAAAGTAAATTTAGTTTATTCATATACATGTGTTGTTTGTTTGTTTTGTCTAAAAATTAAAAACAATTCATCGTTAACTACAAAATAGTAAATCAACATTGTTATTATAACTAACTAATTTGGATTATTTAAAACATATTTTAGAAAATTTATGTTTTTCATTTTTCTCATTATGTAGTGTGTGGTGGTGATTGATGATGTATTTATGTATGTATAGATATAATATTTAGAACTAGATATATGTATATGTAATTTTGTACAAAACGAAGCTATATTTAAATACCAAATATTATATATGGCACTATAATGGTTCCACTGATAACAAAAAAGTTTACAACAACAAAACGATTACAATTCCCTTCCCGATTTAATCACAAATTACGTGTAAGTACATATAGAAAAATACTAGCACGGTTTATTTTTTTAAAAAAATATACTATAATTTATAAAATATAATAAATTAAAACGGCCAAACTACTTGATCCTTATTAGAGATTACGATTAACAAACAAAAAATAAAAAACAATAATTTTACGGATCAATCATCAAAAAGCGCAACGGAACTGTGAGTTAATAAATTTAGATAGTACACCCTACTACGACTAGACAATATTTAAGTCGATAATTTTTGATTCGAGTCGCCACTTTTGATGGATATGTTTTAGTCTTTCGTATGCCCGCACTGATATGTTTAAACTTGGCACAACTTCTAAAATTTCCGGTTCATTTATAAAACTTAAGCCGCATATACCGAAATACGTGTGAAATGGGTCGGTTGCAAAATCAGGCCACTTTGAAAATCCACCAACTATATTATTTTGGGTTGACAAAACGTAATGTCGATTTTTTTCATAATTCGTTAGATGAAAGGCATTTAACATTTTAAGGGATGCACCAATCCAAAATGAATAACATGTATCGACTGGTTTATGTGGTCGTCCTTGGAAACCATCGATTTGTCGCAGTATAAGCCATCGTTTAATTTTTTCTATTTCGACCGGTGTAAGCACATCGATTTGATTACTTAATTCGAGTGCGGCTATCGCACAAAATGTTGTTCCACCATGCGATTCCATTTCATAGTGTTGACTTATACCATAATCGTATCGAATACTTTTTCTAATGTAATCAGCCATTTTTTCTTTATTCACCGTACCCCAACTGTCTAGCATTACACATATGGCCGCGGCACAATACACGAAACGCATATCATGTTCATTTCCTTCGATAGACGCACTAAAACTACCATCTTCACGTTGTACAGCCGCAACACCGTCAATTATAGCTTTTCGATCGAGCCGTGATAAATCATCGCCTAACGTTATAAGAATAGCAATTGCTGTATAGGTCATAGCTAAATGACCCCATTTGTACTGAAATAGGCCACATTCTTCACAAACACCTTTAACATTTAATGCACTTGAACCCTGTAATGAAATATAAAAATAGAATTTCATATTTTTCGATTAATTTATTTATCTATTTGCTCACCTCAAAACCACCACATTGGCCCGGACTATTCGATTGTGGTATAATTTGTTGACGGTATATCCAATTTATTGTGTCGGTTCGTAATTTATCCGATATCAGATCTAGGGAATTTAAAACGTCTAGACCACAAACGGCAAAGAATGCTATGGTAACTCTGTTGATAGTAAGAAGAAGAAACTTATTAGTTATTGGTGTTCGGGTTCTATTGGAATAATAAATTTTTAACACTCGAATATCGTTAAAGGCTATAAGCTTAGTATTCATAATAATAATCGGTTTTTTAGGGCATAGCTGGTTCGTAATTTTCTAGACGACTTAAAGCCGAGTACTTCTCTACCCCGATAAGCCATCTTCGCCTACAGCTATTTCTTGCTATAGAAAAGCTCATCAGTGAAATGCTTCGTGGTCTTATCTCCAGGACGCAAACCTACTTTCTCAAGTTATGATCCGATTACGTGATGTCGTGAATAATTAGGAATGCTTTCTAAAGGACCAACTGACCATAGATCTAGAAGACAAAAGCAATGCCAATTCCAACTTTGCTACGGTAAGCTCTCTCTCTCTATTTTTCAATTCATCCAAAATTCGAAGGAAGGATAAAAGAGTTCACTACAATTTTGAAGGTCAAAAAGAAGTGGGGTGAATTGGCTTCTGAAGACCAAATGGCTTCTTTCAACCACATTTGCAACTTTATTAAGAGATGTAGTAAGTTAGAAAGAGCACTCAATATATCTCGTTTGCCGATTTCAACTTTTAACTATTGTAAAGATACAAGTTTTATGCTTTGGCTGTTGATTTTAACTAGTGTTATGTTTTCAACTGTAGTTTGTCTTTAGGAGAGGTCTGAATGTATCTCCTGATGCAAACAAATCATCTATCTTTTTACATTGTGCTTCACTCCGACGTTCCATCATTACATTTAATTGCAGGTACTTGCGCTTTAGGTCTTTTTAAACTTTTAGACTTTCCAGAGGGGATAATCGGCATCTTTTTGACCAGTAAGGCCAAAAAGGTAATTATGAATCGATTCATTCTTATTTTCTCTGATTAAAAGTTTTAGTTTATTACTAAGGTAGTTGAGTATCGTTTTATTTTGTGGAGCCCGACTTCTCTACCATGTTTTACGTGCTTTAAGTTTTTCTCTAATCAATCTCTAACTTCTAATTTAATTGGTCCTCCAATTGTGCCGAATTCTTAACTGATACTTGAAGGTTGACATTGTCACTGTCTAGTTTCTGGAACAGTTTCCAATTTCTTTTATTGTTTGTTAATTTGGGCAACATCTCTTTCTTAACAATCGTTACCCTGAGAGTCATGATTACAGGAGAGTGATCTGACTATAGTCCTTTAGTGTCTTCTATGAATGCGTAGTTTTTTGATACTGCTTTTGTTAAATAAAAATCTATGAGATCTGGAATTTTATTTGGATAGTCAGTATGTTGGTTTACCTCCAGAGTAAAATACGCATTTTGTTGCTTGACCCGTAGATTGTGGATTGTTAGTCTTGATTCTCAAAACGCACATTTTGGGCTTTAAAATCACCGCCAATAATAAAATTATCCTTAATGATTTAAACGAGATGTAGTCTTTTTTAGTTAAATTATGCCGAGGAGGGCAATATAGTGAGGAAACATTGTATCCACTATTAAGACTAACTTAACACTAAATGAAACTTATCATTTTGAGTTTTTCCTTACCTAAAATCGTCTGGACGGTACTGCCAACCAAAGTTTCGTTTTCCTGTGGTCCTCGACTTGTAATCACAGCTTTGCAGTGACCAGTGTCCATGAATGACACGAGACCGTCCCTTAGTAAATAACACATGATCAATTTGAATTCGGGGCGCTTACTCGGAAATAATACCAATTAATATTTTAATGAAAGAAAAAGTTGAGAAATGTAAACTCAGAAAAAGATAAATTGGATAACGGAGCATGACAAACTGGCAAGATTCCTGAAATGACTCAAACTGTGCCAAAAATAAAGCTGAAACACCTAAACATTTAAAAAGAAGCTAGAAAATAGAATAGAGGGCTTCACGCGGCAGAAGTGGAAACAGCTTAAACCTGACCGCTAAAAAAGTACAATGGTGACGGTGCAAAAATGTATTTAGTTTCAGCTTGGGTGACATTCTCACGAAAGAAAAGCGTCAAATAATAACAATGACATCCTTATTAAACCAATCATTTTTGGAGTTTGTGTCACCATATCTCGAACAATCTGGACAACAGTGACAACCGAATATGGGGCAAACCATCGTCCACGCCAATATAGGATGACTAGAGCTATGCAAAATACAGTTAGATGATGACGACGTAAGATAGTACGTTAAAACTAGATCGCGAAAGAGTTGGGAATCTTTGGCCCCAAAACAGATGGCAGAATAAATAAGCCAACAAACAAATCCGAATGATTTAATGCACATTTAAATGTCATTTACCAAACATGGAAGTGCCTACCAAACACCACAGCGGCAATATATACATAACCCTCTCCCATATGCGCCCCTAACCAAAATACCAAAATATTGACAATAAACCGAAAAACGATCAACAACGAAAGTCACTTATTTTTTATATTAAAATAAATATTTAAACAGTAAGGTCAGCATTAAACATTTAATCGAATTTCAATACCGATTATATTATGTTGAAATATGATTTTAAAAAATGTAAATTTGTACCAAATGAAAAAATTTTTTTCGTATTTTCACTACACACCGAGAGCTTACTCACCTTGTAGAATCATGCGATGATAATCTTTGTGGCAAAATATGTAAGAATCTTAGAAAATATTTTGCATGTTTTTTATATAAAACTTCACTCATCTTGTAATGATTTTTAATTGAAAATAGACCAAACTCGAACTTAAGAATGTAAGTAATATTAAATTAATATAAAAAAGGGAAGATAATCACAAGAAAAATCCAACAACACCACTGACACTACACTTTGTAACATAACCTCTGAATATGTAAAAACAATTGTGTAATTTACTATTTTATACAACGAATGTATAATAAACTTAACTTTTTAATTTATTAACTAAAACTATGTGGCTTTAATTTATGAATTATTATATAAAAAATATTTGCACTTGCGATAACACAATTTTTAGTAGAACTACTTTGATCGAAATTATGACGTTTCTGCGTTCTTGAAATTAGAAAGAGGTGTTGCGGAACTACTGAATATAAATGGTTTAGTTACTCAAACACAGATGGTATTACTTTTAACTAAAAATTATTATTCTACTCTACATCGAAACGACGTAATTTTAATACCAATACGTTGGTTTCGGAATCCGCTCCTCCTCAATTCCCATTTCTTTCATAATTTCCATTTCGAATGTACCCAACGATGGTTTAAATGTAATTTCTTCAACAACTTTGGCTGGTGTATCTTTTTCACGTTCAATATAGGCCGCTTTCGATTTGAAATCGTACGTTTCTTCGTGCGACACTGGAATAGGAATTATCCGACCCGTTCGAATGGCTACACGTACTTTTTCACCTTCTTCCGTATATCGCCATTCGTATGGTGTTGTTTTAAAATCTGACGGGTCGACAAGCGCAATTTGATTTGTTACCAGTAACGGAGATTCCGATTTAATTGTAATCCCGGGAAAATCACCTTCGGCTCCGGCACGACGCATATGACAATTTAACCCGTCAACAATTACCCAATTACGTTCGGGTATTATTTGTGATACGATACCTTGTTTACCGGCATCTCGACCAACCAACACTTCGACTCGATCACCACGGAAAATACTCCATTCGGCCAGTGGTTCGACAAAAACTTTTTTTCGTATTGTTCCTGGCATATTTTGTTGTCGGAATTGGCCGGTCCATACTCGGTTTGTTGTAAATCGGTAACGTTCTCGTTGTACGGTACGATTTAAGTATTGGGGTTTACCTCTCGGTGTTTTCCAGTAGACCTAGACAGCAACAAAACAATGTCATAGAGCGTTAATTTTGACACTAAGCTTTAATGATTCCATCAATTTATTGATTTTACCTGCTCCATGCTACGTTTCACGTAGGATTCTGGAAAATTTGCATACTTATTCGATAGTTCACTAACTTTATTTAATAAAAATTGTGTAAGCCGCATTTTAAAGAAGTTAAATTTTTTAGATCGACTTTTCTACTATTTTGATTTGACTGCAGTGACATAACCTAAATGTGAAAATTTGACAGTATAATTTCTGAATGGTATAACTCACTTCTACATGAAATAGCTTATTCTATTAAGTAAAGCATTGCTTACACACTAATGTTAATTACAAATTTAAAAATAAGCAATTTCCGTAATCCTTGATTTGGCTGATAACGGTGTTAAGTAGGACGTCATCAGCGAAACCTGGACGTCGTATTCTCTCCATTTTCAACTGATGAGATTACTGCGAGAAATCGTATCAGTGATAACCGAGGGAAACTCCTCGACCTTACATTCTGCGTTTTAACCAAAATAAATCCGGCTTGTGGGAGCCATGCCTAGTGTAATACTGAGTTGATTTTGATGCGGCTTGAGATACGACGAATCAGCAAACACTGCAAACTCTTTAGATACCCTGTTTAGACTTATGGCGTGGGATAATAATCCCGATTTTGTTATCACTAGAACTCTCCATACGGTATCCTTGGTTTGTCGTAGGAGGCGAAAATATGGATACATCCAAAATTTAACCCGACCCGCGATTATAACGTTTGACGGACTCGCGGTTCAGGGTTGGTACGAGGAAAGTGCAGACGGTAAAAAAATCAGGCACGTTTAACGGCCCAATTTCAGCCATTAAAGAGTATCGCCTCTTGTTTGCCTGTGGTTTAGCGCCAAGTGCATAGGCGATTTGTTCTGCCAGAGTCCATTATCACGGTCCTCGGACCAATGCATGAAAGAGAAGAACTAGTTGCAATCCAAAATATCTTTTCGGTGTTACGACCGAACGGATTGGACTATAGTGTTCATCTTGCAATATTACTTGGACTGCGTACGACTTACAGTGACGAACTGAAAGCTACGCCCACAGAACTAGTATTCGAATGTACGACTCGAGTTCCGGGAACTTTTTGAAAACAATCAAATTTTAGAGTTTGTCTTTGTAACGAATAGCAAGCGAAACTTCGACGAAATTATTCCTGTACCGGCTTCCTGTCACGCGATTGATACAATTTTTAGTATAGATCTATAACTTGCTCGCACGTTTTCTTACGAACTGATGAAGTACCCAGATCACTGCAACCACCTTATATTGGACCAATTGTGTGCCATCGGGTGCGTCCTCGGGTGGTGAATAGTGGAAAACCTTAACCGGATTTCCGGCGGATAATTGGGAAATAAGAAAAGTATTTCGCGGACCAAATCTGCCAGAAACGTCTGTTCATCAGGAGTTGTGGCTTCAAACAGCGTCTGTTATTCATATCGGAGGCGACTGAAACAGACAGAACCTGGAAGTAGGTATAAAAAGCTAGGGAAAGGCATCCCAATCAAACGGTGCAGGTATTCGGAACCCGAGTGCCGGTAGCTTTAGGAGTTGAGCGAGTGGCTCCTAGTCGTCTATATCCATCGATGACAAAGTTCCTGCAGTGGGAAACTTGGCTGTCGAAGCAACAATTGTTACAAGTGCGTTTAGTACATTGAGTTCGGCTAAAGCACGGAGCGGCCAAATTGGGTTCAAGTTTTGAGAATTGGTCCCCAAATAGTTGGAAGGACCTAATCAAGAATAGTATAAGAGGCTCATGAGATCGCATCTAAAAACACATATATTTGGGCAGTCTCACTTCCTGATCAAAATGAGGACCAGGTAAAAAAAGACAAAATAATTGAGTTCGAGCGTCCGAGTGTTTCGAAATTATCTGCAGTTAAAAAACATATCAACAATGAGTTCGAATATGAAGGATAGGTACAATGTACATGTCAAAATAAAGAGGAAGGGTCGGTTGATTAAACTTTCCTACAATAAGATGGAAAATGAGTTTGAAGAACTCTGAGAAATTGGAAAAATCTGAGGTGGCTCTGAAAGGTGATCGTAAGATACGGGTTGGCTACCCGATACGGATCTACACGTAATAGCGGAGATTGTACGCTCCCGAGATTCGAGACCATTTTTTAGTGCGAAACGAGCAGACATTTCGATTAATCAAGATAAAGGGATAAGTGAAACCTTGGACGAAGACATTGTTAAAAGCAAGAAATTCACCGCCTCAGACTGATCTTCAAATCTGGAGCCAGCCTTAGAATCAGAAAGAAACTGGAGAAAGAAGCACAGAAAAAACAGTATAGCAAAAATTTGAACCAAATAGCCGAAAAAATAGGAAACGACCCACTCGATTGTATGCCCTTTTGATTAAAAAAAGGAGCTGTATTTTATGCTGAACTGCTAAGAAAACTTAAGGCGGACTCAGAAGTTACTAGTCCGGGGGAAAATATTATTCATATTCGCCAAACTACAAAGCAACATCTTTTGCTAGGAAGGGAGAATCTAAAGATATTGCCTCTATAAAAACGCTGAAGCTCCTTATCGGAGGACAGAGAATGTCATATCAAAAGGAAAAAAAAGATTGGTTGGGGATTTGCAGAATTCGAGAAATTAAAGTGCCTTTAAAAATGTTTCAAATGCCTTGAATGTAGTCACCAAGCCCAACAATTAAGAAGTTTACAGGAAAGGTGTAAGCTGTGAAAGAAGTGTGGAAAAAGGGTCATATTCCAAAGAACTGCTCCAATAAAACCATTGGAGGGAACAGACATTCCGCTATATTAGAAGGCGCCGCAAATAGAACGAAGAAGATGAGGTTGATCAAACTAAATCTTAATCACCGTGTAGCTAGGCAAGACCTGCTATAGCAAACAGTTCGTGATTTGTAAGCAGACGTTGTTATTTTATGCGAACAATATGGGAAGTTACTAAGACTTCTAAGCAGATTTCTCAAATCACAATGCTGTCTGGGTCTGTGGGAAGTTACCTTTTAAATTTTCAAGAAAATTTTAGCGGTGCTGAATCTGGTTTTGTAAGAAGTAACATCGATAGTATTCTCATCCCAGTAAAACCATAGAAGAGTTCCAAGACTTTCTGGATCGTCCGATTAGTGACGCACGCAATCATAGCCCTTTGTTGATTGCGGACGATTTCAATGTCTGAGCCTTTGAATGGGGAAGCCGAGCTACTAATAAATAATATTGTGCTTCTCGCTCAGTACTTAAGTATTCCATCAAAGCAAGCAAACAGCGATGCCTTCAAGAATTATGTGAAGAGTTAGACCGAGATCTTTGGGGCAAGCCATATAAAATAGTTATGAAAAAGTTCAAGGGTTTATACAATGCAAGCCGGACATACCCAGATATATTTTCTCAACGTTATTTCCACGGCATCCTGGTTATGTGAAAATCATCGAACGAAGTAATTTCACCAGTATCAATGGAGGAGGTTCTAAGAGCATGTGGAAAACCACAAGTCCTGATAAAATTCGCACTGTAACATTAATATCTGAGGTCTTTGCATAGCCGGGCGGTTTTTTAGCTTGTATAATACTTGCCTAGAGGAATAATTATTCCCTATGTAGTGGAAACTCCACCGGATGGTATTTCTGCCCAATCTGCTTGCTGGATACGGCTGGTAAAATATTAGTGGATGATATGTGAAAGACTGCGAGGCTATTAAAAAGTAAAGGAAAAAGCAATATGAATTTCGTAAGGAGTGCTTTACCATTGACGCACGCGATTCAGCTCGTGGTAGTTATGGCGCGAGAGGCTTTTTCAGGTATCAGTTGAAAGGGAGGTTCTAAAAAATTTATTTCGGTGGTCAAATTCGATGTTAAACCAGTCTTTAACTCGGCTAGTTGAGAGTGCATATTAGAAGCAGCTCATCATAATTGGTATGAGTGTAAAAAAGTTTCCCTGATTGGTGTTAATGGTTACCGGCATTTTATAATGTGATGGGACTTCCCATGATCTATAACACATCCACTTTAACTTGATGATGGTGTTTTTTCAGTTTTCATATGTTGGAGTTAAATTTTTGTTTACATGGCAGAATGCCTTCCAGGGCTTTTCACCCATCGTGGCTCTTTATTGTATTATTTTTGCGTATGGTTATAGCCTTGGCACTTCTTGTATTGCACTATTAGTCACTATTAGGCCTTTTTAAGTGTTTCTAGTCGAACTCTCATGTTTAAGATAGCTCGTATATTCAAGATGGCGTCAATATTTTCTTTTTTACTGAAAGTAAGCATAAATAAAGGAAGATCTCTTAAAACTTTTAATCAAGTTTTTTTTTACAGGTACAAAAGAGAATAAAGGCCTCTTTTTTTGCCATATTTCGCTGTTCAATGATATTATTCAATATTCCTTATTTGTAATTGATTTATGATTTGATGCAAAGTTGCATATTCAGTTATGCTAATAATGATAATTGGTGTTTTTACTTCATCGTTCTGGTCACGCTGGTGATCCTTCTGAGTTGTTTCTGGTTTCCTTCATACTGAAAGTTTCGGACTGAGAACTGCTAGCTACTTTTGGAGAATATTCCGCTCTTCTTTTCTTGCTTTAGACTATTTACTATCGATATTATTTACATAGAATCCTCTCATTACCATTGCAGTTTTTAATGATGTTAAAATATTTAGAAAACCCTTTATTTGGGAACGGTGCAATTTGACATTGGAATTACATTTTTAATAAAACATTGATTTTATTCTAAATTTAACTTAATTTTTTTTTACTACAAAATAAAATCTATATTCATTCAATAAAATTTTCTAAAATTTCAAAATTATAATTTTATACTTAACTAACATTTTAATGGTTTGCGCAAACCAAAATATCGAAAATAAAATTATCATTTCAAGAAATTTATAAAAACCCTGGGGTTCACTCTTAAAAAAATACTTTTGTTGTATGTATCTAATAAATCAGTGGCAATGTATAAGAGAGGGTGTTTTCAGTATAAATAAATAAAAATATATATCCCTTAGATACCATAATTGATTTTTAACAATTTAAAAATTCTCTTAATTTTGTTCTCTTGATTTTCAGGTACTTGACATAAACTGTGTTCGTGTTCTATCTTTATTGAATAATTTGTAGACCCTTGATGGGATTGCCACTGATGTAAATAGATAGGCAAATATATAACATTTACATAGCTCAATTATTTATTTAATAAAAAAATATTTTATCGAGATAGAGATTCATTTCAATCATTGAAAATACAATTAGTTCTAAACTTTTTTTTTTTTTTTACTAGATAAAATGTGCATCTTTTTAAGGCACCACTTAAATATGTATGTATGTAATATTATGTATACAAAAAAGAGCATAAGATCTTAATTGTATTTTTTTGTACATTATTAAGTTAATGAACACCATTTACTTTAAATAATAATAAAAAATATATTTATATATAAAAAACAAATCTCGAAATTTACACCACCGAATTTGACCCCCGTAAATAGAGTGTAAGGCCCAAATTCAGTGCAATAGCTACACACTTATATGTTACTCGTAAAATAGTTAAATTAATAAAATAAAATTAAAAATGACCAGAAATAATGTTGCAATAACATTGGACGGCTTTTGAATGTCAATATATTATAAAAGTAAGTAGAATTTTTAAGGATGCATTTTATCCTTATATAAATTATTTTTTATGATAATTTGGTGTTTACTTAACTTAAATCTATATTATGTATATAATACAAGGTAATCCTAAAGTTATTTAAAAAAAAAAATATTTAGAAAATCGCGATAATTTATTGCCTTTTTGCTTTAGAATTAGATTTGAGCTAAACAAAATTATAACAACAATATTATACTTAACAACTTAACTACAACTATCGGCACTTATCCTAAAGTATCGAAATATAACAATGATTGTGGTTGATAGTAGCAGCAATATGGATACAGGTGATTTTACAGCTGTATTATATATGTAACAATATGGACACTGTGAGCTGCCACATACCTCACAGATATTTAAGAGATATGTTGGTAGGGCGTCGAATAGAGTTTCGTTAAAACGTTCTGTAAAATTATAATAAAATTTTAAGTTAAAATCTGAGTTAAGTATTTAGCATTAAAAAACAATTTACCAGGTGCATAATAATCATAAACTCGAATTGGTAAATATCGTGACATATTAGCCACTGGGAACCATCTTTCAATTGTGAAATTAACACAAACGTCTTGATCATCCAGCTAGAATAGAAAAAAAAATTGATCAGCATTCGATTTTTTTTTTTTTTAAATTTTCTTTAAACTTACAAAATCGAAATAGAAAAGAACTTTACGTTCTTGGAAGGTGGCCCGTTGCAAATTCTTTACTTTCCTACTTAAAATATACGAATCCAATCTTTGTTGTTGTATTATGTATCCGGTTGGGATGGTCACATCTAATACAGCCATTCCAGACCGTTCCGATTCGTTTGTATTCGTCCATCTAAATTATTAGAATGTAAATATCATTTTCACACACTCACACAAGTTTTTCAAAATCTTACCTTTGACATGAAATATAAGTAATATGAGACTGATTTCTACCGTGGTATAAAGTTCGTGTGTATAAATCAAACGATCTAACCGGTGGCTGAGTTTGGAATTTCTCAATATCAACATTATACTGTACGTGAAGCTGTAGAATTGCAAAACCAGCACCTTTACCAATTACACGGACGGTACCCCAAGCATTAGGAATCTATAAAAATTTAAAGTTAAAATTAATAAAAAAAATTGAGTGGACCAAAATGTTTTTATTTACCTCTAACGATTGTAGCTGAGCAATATTTTTGTTGTTGATGGACAACTGTTTCGTTTGACCTGGAAGTGCAGTCGCTTCGATTTCCACGGCCAATTTAGAAACGTCACGCAACCTCGATTTATCGGTATACTCAATCAAAGCTTTTAATGCCATACCAGTATCTTGTGTTGAAGCCCATCCACCGTCCGTTAATCTTTGGGCATTTAACCATTTCACGATATCGTCGACACGAATATCTCGTCGCGCTACATACGACATTAGAGCATATGCTGTTGTTTCGATATTCAGTGAATCGTACTTATACGGAAGTCGAGGAAGTGAAAATGGTTTTTGATTTTCTAATTTGGTTGGCGGGAGCGGAACTTCTTCGTTACCCCAATACAAAAATTCACCGTTTCGTCGAGCATGTTGCACTAACATTGAATATGCCGTTTCTACAGTAGGTGCATTACTAACCATTAAAGCGTGTGTTACAATAGCCACTTCATAAGGATTGCCGTACATTTTTAATTGTGGTAAATATCGTTCGATCCACATTACAGCCCTTTTTTGAGCTTGTGACACTTTTGATCCTAGTCCACCGACCAAATCTTTCATTCGCGCCAATGTAATTAATACATGTGCCGTTAGTGTTATATTTTTCGAACGTAAAACTTCATTTGTTGTCATGTTCATTTTACGATCGGGTGTCCATGTAATTTCATAAAATGAACCTTCAGGCATTTGATGGCGTAACAACCAGAGAACACTTTTTTTGACAATAGCCGGATCGATATACAGATAATTTTCATATTCGTAGAACGAAGCTTCTTGGAATATACGACAACAGAATGCTGTAAGCCACACCGAAGAATCGGAGTGATTGAAATCGGAACGGAATAAACTGAATGAACCATCGGGCATCATGTAGCTAAGTTGTTTCTGGTAAGCAATGTTGAGATAGTAGAAAGCCTGATTTTCTAATGTCCTATTACGCTGATTAATCGATCTCATATATTGAATCGTATAGAGATTGGCAGCAAATGAAAACATATTTTGTTCAGCCGCATCCTGTGGTAAATGTAATAAGCTAGTTGCGTTAACCGGCATAGTAGGAAAGATGGGCCCGACCACATCACCCACAATCGAAATTGTCGCACGATTCGATCCAAATACATAGTAACGATCAGCATCATACGGAATTATTGGAGTTTCTGTTACATTTACGTGCATGTACTGAAGAATTAAATTTCGATTACTAAGATCCAAAAAGATCGATTGATGACGATATTGTGGAAGGCCATCCGCAACAACTTTTATGTTACGCACAATTTCATGTTTCCCCAAAAGTGTGGCGGCATGTACACGCACTTCAATATTTCCTAGACGTGTTGGTACGATTGGAATGTATACAGTACTACTCGACTGCGCCTCCATATATATAAAGAACTGGTGTTCACCAAACGATGTTTTAGGATTGTATGAATTTACAATACCATCCTTACCGACATGAATAAATTTATAATCCGGCGATCCATGCAACACGACAGTCGACTCTATAGGATTTGTCATGTAGTTAAACACAGTAACTCGGACACCAACTTGTTCTCCTTGGCCACATTCACCCGGCATTTCAACGTTAATGAAGAATGGTTGGACACCAAAGTATTGAATAGCTCTTGGGATCATACCAAATCCAAGTTTTTGACTTATTGAAAATGCAGTCACCATCCAATGAGCTGGACGTTGTGGCACATCAATGCTGAAGATAAAGCGACCATGTGGTCCGATATTAATATCCTTCCACAGCCAAACATTTTCGTAATGACGTTTAATTCGGTTAAATCGATATTTTCTAAATTCAATAGTCGCTGTTTGATTAAATTCGTGACACTCCAGTTCATCGGTACCATCAACGCAGTCGAGTACACCATCACATTTGCGTTCGATTCTGTAGCATCGGCCGTCTAAACATTCTGCATAACCCATTGTTAGATTACAATTATCATAACGTCGCGGTAATGCAACATCCGTAAATACTACTAGTCCTACATATTCAAATGTTCGATTAGCATCGATACCAAACGTAGATGCCGGGAAGTATACTAAATCGTCTGGATTTCCCTCATGCGAATGCCATGTATGTTTAAACGTACCGTTAGTTTGTTCGTCGAAAGTTGACATTTTACTGATGACATTTGCGTACGTCAAATCGTGACCAGCTTGCATTGTATAGAAGGCATTATCAATACCACTTAAACCTACATAAGCTCCAGCTTCGCCGTAGATTGCAACTTCAACTTTTTCACCAGTACGCGCTTTGCGATTGTTTATTAAGACCGTGAAATTATTACGCGAAATACCGTTGACCGGGAAAGTTAAACTGTCGGCCACTACAATACCGTGTGTACCAATATTCCATACAATAATCGTTGATACTGGAGCCATTTCTGCGTTTAACGTAACTGCCATAGTTCGCATACCATTCTCCATTACTTCTTGTCCCGTAAGTAAAACAATTCCTTTCGACATGACCAAATAGTGGAATGCTTCCATATAGAAATTCGATTGCACGTGGAATATAATATATTCACCCACTTTTGAATTAGCTGTACTTGTAATTACTTTAATTTGTCGATTTTTTGGTGAGAAATGGCTTAAAAGTAATAGATTTGAATTAGCTCGTTCACCACGGAAATCGGTAAATGTGGCTGTGAGCGACATGGTTTGGATTTCACTTAAGAAATCTCTTGAAGTACGAGTATTTTCCAATTTTAAATCGTTGAACAAATCGATTTTGACTTCCCAGATGCCTGGTTTACTCGACATCCGTAAATTCCGCAGAGGATATTCACGCCGTCCACCCGAGCGACTGTCGACACTTCCGGTTACTTCCATATTTCCCATAACTAAATCTTCAAATGGTAGTGGCGAACTATCAAAATATTCAACAACAATGTAAATCGTGAACGGCATTGTTGGTTTGAAAACTTGTGGTGTTCCGCCCAAGAACGTGGCACGAATGGATGAATTATAAATTCGGGTCATGGCATATCCTTCAATCACTTCGTCGTAGAAACGTTCCCCAACTGTAGCGGTAAACATTACTTCCATACCACTTAGATTTGGTACTAATGCTTCGAGTTCACTCATTGGATAACGAAATTCGTATGTTCCATTGAAATATCGTAAGTACGGTAAATTGCTGCGATACGTTTTCGACCATGAATCATAGACTTTATTCCATTCGGGTTTCTCCACCCAAAATGGCCAAACTTCATCAAACGTAAATGTTTTTTCGACTGCATACTGATTTGAATATCCAATTTGATAACGATCGCGTGGATCTTGTTGCGAAACTGTGGGATCATTCTGATCCTGACTTGGGTAGGGATTATTATAATCTTTTTCTAAACGAGGACCGTAATGCCAAACACGTGATTTTTGACTGATTTGTTTATAGTTGAAAAGTCCAATTGGACGAATGGTCGCTTTAATTGTTAAATTTCCTGATACTGGCGAACCACTAGTGAAATTAGCCATAATTTTTCCATACACATATGGATCAGAGTTAAAGAAAAACGCAGGCATTGTAACGTTCACTTCAAATCGCGTCTGATAGTACTCCTCCACCACGAATTTAGATTCTTCAATTTGACCTTGTGCAACAATTCGAATTTTCCATTCACCATATGTCGGTTGATCAGATAATTTATACTCTAAGCTGACCGCACCCAAATTTGATTGTCGAGATAACCACCTTCGGACAACGTTTCCTTTTGGATCAACCATGTATACGTCAATAGCATTATCGTAACCTTTCAGTTCGGTTGTGATTGGAATTGCGCGAAATTTAATATTTTCGCTTTGCATATAAACGGGTTTATCGGTTTGTACGAAAATTGTCATAGCACGCTGCGAGAAAGTTAGCTTGGTTTCGTTTAAAAATGCAATTCCACCCATTATGGAATCGTATAAACCTTCGACCCGTAAACTATATGTACCCGGTACACTTGTTGGTGGTACCCTCATCAAAAGTTCTTCTGGAATCCCTGGCTGTACGTGTTTTGAATCAGCAGTAGCTTCAACATTATCGCGAGATATACTCGCCCGAACAATTAGCGGATGTGGTGCTTCTAATATTGATACGGACACTTTGTACACTTTACCCGGTCGTACCATCCTCGATGCAACAATAAAATATGTAGCATCTTGAATAAGTGCACCTTCTTCATATGGTTTATAACCAGGGTTATAATTTGACACTATGGTACGATCACGATCACGATCTCGATCACGATCTCGATCCGTTTCTCGATTTATATTATTTATACTATTGCCATATAGTTCTCGGCTCGATGTGCTCGTATCATATTGGCCTTGATTACGATTGTAATCACTAAACGGTGTGAATTGATTTATATCGTTGCCTATATTTTGTTGTTCATACGATAAATTTACTAGAATTAGTAGTATGAATATACAACCAACACTCGGATATGACGAGTGCCTATACATGTTAACGTCCACCCCAAACTGAAATGAATAAAAGAAAAAAAAAATTACGACATGATCTTAAGTGAACTCCATTTAAAATTTAATTAAAATAATTGTATTTGTTCAATATGAATCACACATGATTGGGATCGCACTATGTGATGTAGTTATAGAAAATTGTAACAGAAAATAATGGGAGTAATTGTGTTTGGAAATATTCTTAAAATCTATACAGGAAGTTGAACAAATTAATTATAAAATTTATTAACAATTTTCTTTACCATGCACAAAAAATTCCAACTCCAATCTCGAATTTCATTAAAAAATTTTAGACACGTACAGTAAATAAAATTGAATGGTTAAATTTTTCCAATTTTCCGGGAAAATGTTTTTTTTTAAATAAACACACACAAAAAACCATAACAATTTGTTAGAATCAAAATGCCATGAAATTTAAATAACTTAAGCTTTCCGTCTTCTTCATCAAAAATGTTTAAACATAAAAAGATATGTTTTGATGTTTATATGGTTTTCAACATTTTTTGATTATTTAATCATCTTCAAATTGTAATAATCATTTATCAAATTTACAAATAATATATTTTTTATTTTTATCTCTCTCGGGGAGATAAGTTAAATCACCGACCATATATACTGAAGTGGAAATTTGCGTAACAATTTTACATTATTAATGTATTTGTCGGCCGTAGTTTTGTTTAGTTTATAAACAGGTGGAATTTCTTTAACAGGAGCACATATGTGTTTTAATATTATTTGCTCGACATACAATCAAAACATTTATTTCACAATAACGCTTATGAAAACAAATCTTAATTGGTTGGTTGGAAGAAATGAAAGAAATACAAGACAAACGATATTAATCGGGATGGTCATATGAATAAAACGTAGGATTTGCTAATATATACTTGAGGAATTTGCCACCAAAACAAAAACGTCACATCATTTATGTTGATGAGGTAATCAAGACGGCTAAAATCTTGATTTGGTAAAAAAAATTACAAGATGTTGCTCATATTCGTTGTCATGGTTAATGTACGACTATGGGGATGTGAAGCAATACTGACTTGTAGTTCTTACTACAGGTTTTAGCCTCTCATTCCTAACTCCTACTTGCTACGTCCACGCAGTGTTGGTAGTAACTCGAGTAACCTAGCAGAATCTTGTGGTGAGAATCCGGGGAATCTAGTTTGGGCTGAAGCTAGAGGGGTTCTTAAAAAGCTTGCAATCAATGCAATTAAGAGCTATACGATATTAAATTCAGAAGCGTCTGTTTTTATATTTAGTGGCTGTCTCACAACGTCTGTATCTAAGGAGGGGCGGATGCCCAAACACTTGGCAATAAGTATAAAATGCATGTACTGCCTTTTATATCGCGGTATTAATTTTACCAAAAGCTGAGAGAAGACGACATTTCGAAATCCGCAATAAGTTTCGAAATAAGTATCTAAAATCTAGAAAAATCATGATGCTAGCCTTTCAAAACTGTGAAATTTTTGCAACAAACGAAAATTTTCCAAAATCTGGAAAAATCATGAAGCTTATCAAAACTGTGAAATTTTTAACACAAATCCCAAATTTCGATTTCACAAATCGAAAATTTCCAAAATCCAAAAAAATCATGTTAGTCTATCAAAATTGTAATATTTTCGATACAAATCGAAAGTTTCTAAAATTCAGAAATAATGATGGCCTATCAAAACTGAAATAGTTAGAGAAGAGAGAAATGAAAAAGATTTAACAAAAAAGCGAGAAAAGACACTACAACAACTAAAGGGAAGGCTGAGTCACATCATCTGAAGTGGAAATACCACAAGCAAATAATGTCGATCCGAATAAACAAATAGCTCAAAAGTGCTAGATAAAGAGATAAGATACTTCCACCTCCTATTAACTTAATAGGAGTTAAATAATTCAATGACATCCAGCAACTATTGAAATCAGTCGTAAGCAAACACTGTAAGGTGATATCAATAAATAATAACATCTGGAAATTCAACACGAGAGAACATGAAGATTATAAAACCCTCGCTACTAAATTAAACACCGATGGATTCGACTGGTATACGTATAAGGAGAAAAACGATCGTCCAATCAAAGAGGGCTCCACCAATCTTGCTTAATAGAAGACATCATGGAAGAAATAACAAAAAAAAAGATCTTAAAATTAAAGATGCAGTCAATATCATCAAAAAAGAGAAAAAGAAAAACAAGGAGGAAAACACTAAAATTATCAGAAGAGGACTTACACTCTTCCAACACAATGAAAAACTGAAAATTTAGAAAATGTTCATGCAAGTTTCATCAAGTAAAGTTCATCTAAGTAAAACAAAAAACTACAGCATCTCAGCAGTATACTGTCCACCTAGGTACAAGAGTACAAGGCATTCTTTAAAACACTTGGAAGTGATATTTTAATTGGAGGCGAAAAAAATATTAGAATAGCAACTATTAGAATAGATGTTCTGGCAACCTTAATCCGTACCGCAATAACATCAAAAACTGGATGGCATGCAATGATTTCATTTTGAATCAAGGTCTTAAAAGCAACAAACATTATTGCTCCCTTAAAGAATGGAACCCATTCTTCAGAGTTGAAATTTTTAGTAAACCATGTCTCACAGATTATAATCATTGCCAGAACACCAAGCAAAAATAATTTAGCTTTACCACGAATACTGGAGTCATTGTGGTAGTAAATGGAACATTTGGGCAGGACTTTCCCAACTTTGTATAAAACTGATAAATTTAAATTTCGGGTAAGTTCACTATATCACAGCGCGTAACCGAAGTTTTAAATATACTTGGGCCACTGGATGAACATTTCGGTTATGGAAGGGTAACAACCATGTTTCTGCATTTAGAGCCTTTATACGAAGTTGATCATTTGTGTAAACAATTTAAAGCAAATGCATTCATGATCTTGAAGAGTTCCTGTTTTAGGGATGAGTATACCAATCTTGTCCAAATTGGTACTCAAGCATTTATTCGCGGGAGCCAAAATATTGTCTTTTTAATTGAAGGACTAAATCTGGATAAATGAAGCCAAAATTTAGGAGCAACAGTTTTAATTTCAAAACTCAGCAGGGAACTGGTACCGGAAATATATGTTGTAATATAATTCTGATATGTTGATGATCAAACTTAACGGTTTTTTTTTAAATAAATGTGCTTTGTATCTTTAATGATTCCTTACAATATATTTAAATTTCAACCTGTTGGCAATTTGTCGATGGTCCGAAACACGAAATCCTGAATCCTCAACAAAATCCAAAAAATTAACCAACAATTTTAAAATAAATTGTTTTCAACAGCCACGATTTAATGTTTTAGCTTTTTAATTTCGGGATATTAATTTTATTCTTATTTCGGGAGATTGATGCGATTTTGAGAATTGGACTTTGATAGATGAGCATAGTTATGTGCTTTATCACCATAGATCTTCTGATTTCGTATAAAAAATAAAAGGATAGCGTGAGGACACCAACTCAGTTACTGCCACTGGTTCTCTAAAGCAATATGAAGATGAAACGACAGTCAAATACGATTATCCGATTTGTTTTCCCAAAATTTCAAAAGTCTACAAATACAAAGAATTAACAAGTCGACATGAAATACATCTGGTGAAAAAATGTCAGCGGACAAATAAAGTGCCAAATTATTCGTGAAGAAACTTAACGGTTTAATTAAAATTTAACTTGTGATCAAATCTACAGGGCTGCTGAAAAAAATTGCAACAAAGCAAAACGCTGTATTATTTTTATTTGTTGTTGAATTTTTCGAACCTTTTGCCTTAACTATAGCCGAGAGTCGGTCGGAAAACGCATTGCCACGAATGTGAGCCTCCGGAATGAGCTGCCATTCCCGGCGAATAGCTTTCTTAAAATGACCGACAACTTGTTATTGTTTATTGCAAACCTTTCTCTTTAAAATTCTCCAGATAGAGAATCCATCGGATTTTCATCCGGAGAATTTGCCAGCCATTGAAGAAATAAAGTGCAGAACGTTGTTTTTAAACCTTTCTTGGTTGATGCACCTTTATAAGACGGTAAAAAATCCTGTTAGAATGTTAAACATTGTGATGGGACATTTGTCTTTTGTTGAGTTTATCTTCACGGTACGGTTAAAACAAACGAGGGGAGTGCTTTCTGGTGGCCATCCGAAAAAGTACATTTTTATTTGACCTCTCTGGCAAATATACTCGGTCATTTTGGTTGTTTACATGTTGCATAATGTGGAATGGAAACTCATCAGAGAAGAAGATATTCGACAACAGCCCACTTGCGTGCAATCGAAGCAATTCCTTTGCTCTATCCGGTGTGAAGTTTTCAGCAGTCCGGTACAATGCTTATGAGATTGGTAGTTTTTTGGAAATCAATACCACGAATTACCCTAATATCTAGAAATGAAACCTCTGTCAAAGGTATCAGGAAGCTAATGATCGTACGACTAGTATTGTGAGTTCGAAAGCTTCTGGTATAAACATAAGTGTAAATTACTAGTTATTATAAAAAAAGCACCATTTGGTTTCCAAAATTTAAAGAATTTCCTTAATTTTGCGTAGAGAAAATGTAGTTCTACAAGGTTAGCTAAATTTTAGTGTTCCAACAACTAGCGACAATTCGATTACCGATGCAAATTTCAACAATAAAATTAATTAGGTAGATGAATTAATCGTAAAATCGAATAACCTTTAAATTTGCCTTTTTCATCTCTATACATCAACCCTGTACATATGTTTGATTTAATATTGCAAGGCAACAAACGAAATTATAAGTGGTTAAACCCAAATCTAGACATTTGGTTGTGTACAAAAGCATCACTCAAAACTTGAAACATTTAAACAAACAACGAATTGAATAATTTCCTATTTGTAATAGGAACAAGACCTATTGTAACAATTTAAAATTTATCTCTTCCTAAATATATATATAAAAAAAAGGATCTTTTAATTATTTTACACAACATGTATATATATAGGTTTTATAGTTCCTCCATCCATGAACAATATTTCGAAACAAATCGTAAAAAATTTTTTGATTAGAAATGGGATTTAATATGTAATTTAGGTCGACGTTAATATTTTTATATGTGCCCAATAGAGTGGTGTGCGGTATAGAATAGGGGGAAAACCATCCCCTCGACATTTTTTTTTAAAGAATTTTGCCAAAATTATAACATTTGAAATTTGAATCGAGTTATTCTCACCCCTCGACGTAAACATACATATACTCACATCTATCATGTTGGCTGTAAAAAAGTATGAATATAATTATTCTTGTCGTTTGTTCCAAATTTCAAACCCAGGGCTTAATACTTAATACCACATAATATAAAAAGAAAATCTACGTTAGATAAAATTATATACGCACGTTGATGGTTGGACATGCCTGAATATATTTGAAATTATAAATTTAAGGGTAGCTGACTGAATTGCACATGCCACTATTATTTTTTTGTAAAATGTTCCTTTTTTTAAAGCTCTACTGATTGTAAAAATTGATCACAATGATCATGGCTGTAAGAACTATAACAAAAAGGATTATGCTATACATATGCAACTGGTCAAACGAGGAAATGTGCGGTTTATGTTGAGCTGGGTATTCGAGTGTTACAAGTTTTTGACCTTGTTAAGATGGAAAATCAATTTTATATTTTATCCTAAACGTTCATCGGCCCTTTAAATCGTTAATAAATCCGAATTTCGTATACTTACTAATCTAAGATTAGAGCAGTTAATACATTTTATTGTCGTACTGATGTTGAAATCGATAAATAAGATTTATGAAGAAAAAACACTTTTTACTTTTATCACCCCCTAAAACTGAAACGATAAAAATTCTTATTGTTTGGAATTACTTTCGACTACTCTGCATGTAACATTTTAAAATTAGATAACAAAGAAATTAAATTTCTAACATATAGTAATTGGTAAGGGAAATTTGGTAGGAAAAATTATAATTAAAAAAAATTTTATGCGATGCTGACGTCAGTAACTTAAATAAAAAACGGTGTTTACGAGCCAATGTTGGCCCTTACCGTATTAACAAACTGAATTCATTGGATTTGATCATAGCAACCATATTCAAGGTTCAATCTAGAAAATTAACAAATATACCATTAAAACAGGATTAAATTGGCAAGTTCTAACATATAAGTAATTGAGCTATGTATCTTCATCGATCGTACTCACTACCACTATTTACCAGCTCGTGTGAAGTTGTAAGTCTTCAATCGGACGCGTCCTCAGGTGACAGTTAGAGGAAACTCCTAACCGGATTTCAGGCGAGTAAATGGGAAATAAAATACTATTCGCAAGCCAAAACTGCCAAAAAGCTCCTCATGTTAGAGGCGGCTGAAACAAAACCTGGCAGTAGATATAAAATACTAGTGAAAGGGATTCGGAACCACAGTACCAGCGGCTTAAGAGTGAGCGACCGGGCTCCCAGTCGTCGAAATCCAACGACTGCAATGTTCCTGCAGTGGAAAACTTGACTGTCGAACCAAAAACTGTTAGTTTAATACGTTGAGTTCGGTTAAGCAAGGATCGACCAAATTTGAGTCAAGTTTTGAGAATTAGTCCTCAGCTAGTTGGATGAGGTGGAAAAGGAATTTAGAGAAATCAGTGAGAAATGGGTAAACCCGAGGTGGTTATGATCGGTGAGATACGGGTCGGCAACCCTATACGGATCTACACGAAATTGCGGAGATTGTAAGAGCTCCAGCGCTTTGAGCCTTAGAACCAGGAAGAAAATTGGAGAAAGAAGCGATAGATTCACCAAACAGGCCGGGTGAAACAGGAAAAGAAATCGGAAACAACCAACTCGACCGGGTGCGTTTTTGATTAAAATAAGAGCTGTACCGTATGCTGAACTGCTAAAGAAAATAAAGGCGGACTCAGAACTTACTGATTTTGGGGGAAAAAGTTATACATATTCACCAAACTATGAAAGTAGATCTTGAGTTGGAAAGTATTGGGAACCAACCGCAAATAGCTGTTTTTCAATCACAGTTGGAGAAAAGTAACAGTCAGGAAGCTGATGTTAACCCCTTGGAGAAATAAGGGACATTGATTTGGTGACTACACAGGATAAAGTATTTCAGACTCTTGAAGCGCTGGTGGGAGAAACTAAAGGTATTGCCTCTATAAAAACGCTGAAAGCTCTTATTGGGGACACAAATGGCAATGGTTATCCTTCCAAACCCAATAACGAGAATCATCAAAGCCAAAGCTAAAATAAGGCTTGGTTCGCTGATTTGCAGAAAAAGTAACGAACTTTTAAAATGCCTCGAATATGGTCACCAAGCGCACCAAGGCAGGACTTTGGAAGATAGGTCTAAGCTGTGCAGGAAGTGTTGTAAAAGATGGACATATTGCAAAGAACTGGACCAATGATTCGAAATGCATGCTTTGTACGGATATCGGTACTTGCAGTACCGATATATCAGAAGGCGCTGCATAAATGAAACGGGAAAGATGAGGCTGATTGAACTAAATCTTAATCACTGAGCTGCGCAAGGCCATTTTAGTGCCTGAGCCGTTGAATGGGAGAGCTGAGTTACCAATAATAGAAGCACAGCTCTACTGGAAGCATTTTTGTTACTTCCAGTGGTAATGCTGAATGTAGGTAACACCCCACATTTTGTAGGGGTTGTGATAGGTCGATAGTTAATCTTACATGGATTAGTGAATGCCAAAGCAATCACTTGCTGAAAAATCTACTTGCTGTATACGGCTGGTAAAATATTAGAAAGAATTATAAGCAAAGACTGCAGGAGGCTATTAAAAACAAAGGAGATTTGTCTGAAAATCAATATGGATTCCTTAATGGCCGATACATGTACGTGATATAGCACTGACCCTTGTAAGTATAGAGGTACTATAGTATATAACAAGGCTTGTGGCTAATTACTTTAAAAATAGATTTTTAAAGTACGAGAGCAATGGAGGCTCAAAAGATTATCATATAACCGGAGGAGAACCACAATCAAAAGTGATCGGCTTTGTCGATGATGTGGCAATTATTGTGGGGCAAAACTTAGAGAGGAAATGGAAGAGATATGTACCTGAAGTGTAAGAGTCATTCAGGATTAGTTATCGTCTATGGGCTTGCAAATGGCGTAACAAAGGTCTGTCTTCTGGCCTTTAGTATGGAAAGCATAATGGTTACAATGTGTGGATAACATATTGTGTCTATATACCTTTTGTTAAGTAATTGGGTGTGATAATCGATGCTAGGCTATCAGTCAAAGCTTATTTGGATACTGTGTGTGATAAAGCTGGGAGAGTAAATGGGGCTTTATCGCGAATAAAGCAGATAGTACGAGGTGCTCGCCCGAGTCTCAGATTATTATTTAGTAACGTGGTTACATCTATTCTGATGTATGGCACACGAATTTAGGCGAGTGCTATAGAAAAGTGCACATATAAGCAGGTAGTGGCTTCTGTTTATAGGTTAAGCACCTTAATATTGGTTTGTGCATTAAACGAATTCCCACCATGTAGATGGGAACAAGTAGGATAGTCGTAATAAGATTCGTGTGGAAAATCTGAACGAGTGGCAGTGCGATAGGACAATTTGCCGAAAGGACGTGGACCTATCGACTAAGCCCTTTGGTGAATAAATGGACAAAAATAAATGAGCAACGAAAGATCTGACCTATTTAGGTCTGTGAGAGTCAACCAAGCACCAGCAAGTATTGTTGACGGTATGTTGAAGTTCGAGAGAACGTGGAGACACTTAGAGGGGATTGGCAGGAACGCTAATAAATAAATATGGTGACCGGGTTTGTGAAGTAATACTTATCGGTAGTTCCACACGGCCAATTGGTAAAGGATTTTGAAGTTTAGGGTATAAGTCGGTAAGAATCCGACACCCTTGCAAGATTATGATTGGCTCTTCTTAGAAGATTCCCGCCTGTACCAAAAAAAAACATATAGTCTACATAGACTAGGCGTTTAACTATTCGCTTCGATTAATATAAGCGCTAAACAGCACTCTTTAAAATGTACATCCCGAAGAAAATCATAGAACTATTCAAACGGTACAAAGTCCGAACAAAGGCATGCGCATGTTAAATATACTGTAATACTAAACGCTGTTCAGTGGGATCCCATAAGGTAACTAAATGATCTCGATTACACAAATGGTATTTGCCTGCCAAGCACAAACACGTTGACATGCAACAAAAAATACAGAAGTTATCGGATTTGGCACAATAAGTCGGTCTTAAGATAATATACACCTATATTTAAAAGGTAGTTACCATAAAACTGAATACAAACATTAGTACAACAATTAACATTAATCATTAAATCATAGATGTGAATAAGTTCATTACCTTGGTTCAACTGTAACGAACTCTGGCGTTACTATTGTATACATTTTGAAACGTTTAAATCCAAAACAGTCTTTTTTACCTGGGGTCATAGAAGATATCTAACAACAAGTGCGTTAAGTCACCTCCACTGTAAACCAACGTATAACCTTTGGAACTCATGATCTCCACCATGACGGACTGTCAGCCCAGCTCTTCAGTAAC
Source organism: Tipula confusa (assembly GCA_963556175.1). NCBI lineage: Eukaryota > Metazoa > Arthropoda > Insecta > Diptera > Tipulidae > Tipula > Tipula confusa. Next base: position 64,229,018 of record OY744475.1, on the reverse strand, counting down.
GTAAATAGGAAATAAAAAAAATTATTGAAATATGCTGTTGTAGAAATTAAGTCGTTCAATAAATTTTCCCAGAGTATAAAAAGTCGAGATTCATTAATTAAAATCCAATAAAAATTTAGATAAATCGTTTCCATACTACTACTGGCGGCTTGATACATGAAACTTAAAAAAAAAATTAAAAAACTTAAGCTGTCAACAAAACAAGTAGGAATTAGTTGATAAAGGGTTACATCATAATATAGCCGTACATACTTAAGTACACATATATTATACGACTATGTATTTCTAAAATTATTTTCCCAGCTCAATTTTTCTAATCATCATATTTTTTTTTGTATATTTGAAACCTAAAAACTAAATAAAAATATATTTATGTGTGACAACCGAAATAAACTATTTTTATAACTATTTAAATATTTTCATATGAAAATCAATCAAAATTTAGATGACATATGCACCGCAAGATGTGCGTGAGATACACCAAAATTAGAATTTAGAACGGACAAGATGTATTTAGCACTATTAATCTAGATTTAGAAACAAAATTTATAAATAGTTGAAAGATTCTAAAAAACCGCATTTAAATTTTAAACACGACAAAAAATGTGTTCCAATAAAAATGCAGTTAACGCACATAATTAAGGTGATAATGAGATTTCGAATGAATATGAAAAATTAGAAAATGTCATAAATTATGAACGCGGAAAAATTTATAATTATGGTAAATTAGAAAAACTATTAAGAACTTTGTTCTATAATTAAATAGATTATTAAATAATTTTAAGATGTTGTTGTGTTGCTATAAATTTTATTGTCACATTATTACGATAATTGATTTTCGAGGACGGCGCAGAATTTGTATTTAACAGACATAGATGTTATTTATTTAGAATGGTGGGTGCAATTTGGAAATTAATTATTTTATTTTTGTATGCTTTTATTTACATGATGCAAGTTAAGCTAGGATTAGCCCCTGACATTGAAAATTTGTATTAATCATGATTAACGATGAGCCGTGAAGATCGCAAAATATGTGGTTTGCAAGATGCGACTAATAATTAAATAAATGTTTAAACACGCATTAACAAAAAAAGATTATCTCGAATTTTTCAGTAAACTAGGCAACAGACATAGAAGAGGATATTTTAATGCAAAATATGTCCATTGGGGTTCTAGGCTAAAAACGACTAAAGGACTCCTTAAAGATGTCAGAAAATGCGATAGTGAAACCTTATCAACTGGAAAACTAACCTTATTTGACTTACTTGATTTCTTTATAATCAAAAGCATTAACTGTCAAAGAAAACTAACTAATGACAACAGTACTATTTATTTACTTTGGAAAGCAACCAAACGAATAAAAAGACCAACAATGCAGATTCTTCTAATAAGGATAGAGTGTGAGAAATAGGCTCGAAGATAAAGTTAAGATTTGCAGAACACCTCAAGAAATTGTAAAAGAACTACAAAGAAAAATCGAGTTAGGCTCGCTAATCTTATATATGCAACATTTAGAATCAAATTTGTACTCAGTTTGTGGAAAATTGCAAAAGTAATAATGACAGGAAAACAAATTATCTTATTAAGTAATTTAGATCCGCAGAACACATACTAAATGAGTGTGTTGCTTTGTGTACACTGAGGTGGCTTCATTTTGAAGAGGTATTTGACACCGGAGAAATGTAAATTAGCCTTTGCAAGCAGCATTCTCACCTTTATTAGGAAGGTGGAGAAGCTCTTGAACTAATAAACCCAATAGCACAAAAGATCTTTTAGGTCGCAGTTTGGGAAGGTGAATTTAAAAAAAAATTATTTATATTTAAAGTTGGGGAATTCCCTTATTTTAGGGAAACTAATTTTTGTTTGTAAAAACCAGAACCAACTTCATTTTACTTTTTTCCATATTTTACTCCTCATATGTTGCAACAGTGAAAAAATGTGAACATAAGGATGCAGCTAGATTCATCCTAACTACAAAATTATATCAATATCCTAACGATAAAATTGAGCTTCTACTGTTTTAGAAGGCAACTTATTTAGTTTATACATGTGATTGCTTTCTCTCTCTCTCTCTTAACATGGCAGGATGTAGTGTAAATAAAACTGTCAATACATAACGAATAAATTAGTTAGCAAATTTAATCAGTCATCGATCATTTATGTGTTAAAAAGCGATCATCAAAAAGTAATGACATTATAATTAGTACTTATTTTACGTGATAAAGATGTAATAAAATGACTACAGGATCTTTTTGTTAGACTCTTAGCTGCTGTTGGTCTTTAACAAAAAAAGTGTAAAGTTGAGGATGAAAAGTGAGAATACAAATTGGTAGACTTTACATAATTTTAAATATTATTTCTTTTAATACACTGGTAGCAACTTAAAATAACATAAATCCCACACATCACCGATTCTTTCGTGATAGTCCCAGTGAAAGTGGGAAAAAGTATCTGTAAGACTACAAATTACAATTTGAGCAAAATGTTGAGCAAGTACTAATTTATACACTTTTAGTGGACTTCTAGTCCTACATTACAGGTAGCCTTGGACGAGGATGATGCACAACGTGAGTTTTCTTCTGATGGCTCTGCATTTCATATGCGGTAAGTCATGTTCAAACACCATTAACGGAGTGTATTGTTGGGTCTGGTAATGATGGCGAGGAATTTCTGAAGACTGCGAAGGAAAAAAAACATCTATGTGGATTTTATATCTGAGGAAAACTACCCTTCACACTACTAAGTTTATCGCGGTGATCGTGATTCAAACAATAGTGAGATCACCGGTGGTGGTGATTATTGCCGTTTGTAACAATCTTGAATTTTATCAAATCAATTTCAGGGGTAACAATGTGGAATCAATTATTGTTTGGCAGTACCGCTGAAGTGTACCGCGGACTAATGGATTTTATTTGAAATGATGTTCTTTCACTTTTGACTTTGTGACTTTAACCTCTAAACAATTTCCTAGAGCTGGATAGACGATGAGTATATAGGATCATAAGTTGATAACATTCTAACTATGTGTTAGAATGTTATCAACTTATGAATTTTGCGAAATTTTTTCGAGGCGAAATCAACGAAAGTTGATGTGTTCGATACAGATACGATTTCATTCCAATCAAATGGATTGCTTATGTGTATTTCCTAGGATCGTTCTTTCGAATTTGTTATTCCTTCTGGTGTTCCACAGGGCAGCCACCTTGAACAACTTTAAAATGTATGCTGCAATTAATTCGTTTAGTGACAATGTATCCATGTTCAATGTCTTTTGTGACTAGTCAACTAGGAATAAATTGCCCTTGAATACAACGGCAAAGTTTTTTTTTGTATATCACGTTAGTCTTCCAAAGAGGCATCTAATTTTTTAAGGAATACATAACTTTGTAGAGTTTGCGAAATTCGGGATCTTGGCGTTATATGTTTTCAAGTAATCTTACGTTTGATAAACATCGAGACTACATTGTAAGCAAAAGGTATTCTTTATTGGGTTTCATTAAGCGTAATCGAAGGAATATTTGTGACCCTCTCACTTTTAAATATTTCTATGCTACTTGCGAACTATGCCCCGGTAATTTGAGGTCCGTTTTATTTAGCGCATTTGGCAATGATCGAAAGTAAACATGCTTTGACTTTGGTTTTGTTCGTGGACCTTATATAAATCGGCTTGCCTAAATAAATTTACAAACGTTAAAAAGTAGACGTAAAATCTTGTGCTACGTTTGCTCGCAATGTTTTTTGCTTTAAAATCTACTGTCTAGTTCACTTGAAATAGTTGCATATAAATTTAAATAATCTATGCTAAATTTGTCAATTTTCCTATTACCGAAGATAAAAGAATTACCAGCATCTTTTGGAATTAACGATATCCACCGTAAAGCATTTAACATTATTTTGGAGAGAAAAAATCTAGTAGCAGTAGCATTGAATTCGCGGCTTTCTAGTAGTACTAGCATTGCTCTCACAACTACAGATAGGCGGTTGTTAAAAGCTGAAAATCGCATTTTGGGCAAATTAAATGACTTTATAAATCAGAAATACGGTACAATAGACTTATAATCTGTATAAATAGATTTAGAAGCACCACTCAATAATTGGCATAGATAAGAGTATTTAGTAGTTTAGTTAGTTGGATTAGAAAACCTTGGTCAGGCACAAAATGTTATTTATTAGAGAGCATATTTCGAAGTAAATTTAAAGGATGGTAAAAATAGCAAGTCGATCTAAAAACCACCAAAACGAAGTTTATTTGTACATAATACCAATTTTCTAAGAAAAGTGATGTTGTGGTTGGCTATAAAAGCGAATTAGGTATAAGTAGTCCTGTTTTTCTACGGGGGCTTCTAAAAACTGCAACCCGAAAAATGTGACACAACTGAGACCAATCGAAACTTGTTAGACAAATTTGAAGATTTCTATGGTATTACTATACACAGCACTGGGTATAAAAAAAAGGTCGATTGTTTCATTAAAAAAATAAATAATTTTGACTTAAGCAGTAGACGTAGGACATACAAAGCACGGTTGCCAGCGGTAAGAAGTGCTTTAATATCCCTTCCCACACAATTATCATGAGTGGCAAAGGATCCTAGGTATTCTCACTTTTTCAAATGTCTGGTCACCAGTCAATGTATCTACAAGGAAGCTTGATTTCTTTATGTTGTTGCATATAAAAGCTAAAAACTTTGGATATATACAATAAAATGTTTACCGGCCAAAAATCAGTTAATACGAACGGTGGTAAGATATTTGGTACCAAGTAATAATATCAGTTTTCCACAAGTCAGTAAAAGTGCTGGTTGTTACTATGAAATTAAAAATGTGAGTATACAATTAGGTACGATTACAGGTAGCCATATTTTGGTAAGCTTAGGTAACATATCACCGGTCCTATAGTGATGGTTAAGGTGTTGGCTTAATAACACCGCGGTCGTAAGTTTTTTTCCCACCGCTGACGTCAATGCCGTGACCAATGGTGTGTAAAAGCTAACCACCTACAACGATCACTAACTGTAAAAATATGGTCTGAAAGATCTTGTAAAATATCTTAGTAAAGGGTTAACTTTGGCCTGTAATGCTGTTGATTATTTTTAGGTGTCAGGGCCAAAAGCCTAAAGCCAAAAGCCGTATTGTCAGGGCCAAAAGCATTCATTAAAGTTAAGTTGATAATTAAAATCTACAATTCTGTGATCCAAAGGCAAAACAACTGAATGCTGTGAAATATTCGAGAACTGTTTATTAAAATCATCAGCTGTAAAGTTGTTAATTACTCTCCAAATTGTAAATTACCCTCCAAACGTGTCTTCCCACACAACCACCAATAAAAAACTCGAGAAGTGTTCCCATAAATCGAGTGATTTTATTGATTAGTTTGCGGCTGGTGGTCCGGCAGAACATATACTTTTGCACCACCTATATAACATGCTCTATAACTTAGCTTGAATTTAAATTAAAGTCAAGCTAAGTCTCAGAAACACCAATATTGCGAAAAATATCGCCGAGAAGTTTTGCCAATGACATTTCTGATATATTTATTGACAGTATAGATTTCATTTGACGCACGCCAGTCACATTGTTTTCCAACAGGCCTTCAGAGTTATTGGCTTTAATTAAGCTAACGATTATCCAATTTGTTCGATACAATCTATAATTAAAATTGTTTTACAAACTTAGGCCTATGTCTTAGGGGTCCATATAAAGTTTTGCAGGCGGACCCAATAATTTGTAGTTAGGCTACTGTACACCACTACTAAAATTCATTGCGTCTTATATCTCTAAAATCTGTTGTTCTAAATGTTGTTTTAGACATATTGATATTGAGATCAACGGAAGCCAAGAATCGTACAAGTGGACCACATATACATCTGCATACGCCAGAACCTGTTTGAACTGACGGTATAAAATGTTGTCTTGCTGTCTATCTCATTTTTTTCGCGACTTACTTTTAATGCCTTACTGTCCGCTGTCACCAGTCAAATTGAGGACGAGCGACTACGGGTTATCTTTTTTACTATCCACTTGCTCCGTGCTTAACTTCAGCAATCCTATTTAGACGATGAAAATAGTTGTTGTTCATCGTCGCCACCGACCCAAACGTTGCAAGTTTAAGCAGTTTTCTATCAATGTAAGTAAACATTATATTGATGTTACATGTCATATTACATTGTCATGTCCTATATTTTATCTCATTTGACATAATTCATATATACACACTCCCAAAATCAAAGCCATAATTTACCGATTATGCTTATATAATATGGGCAAATAAAGAGATTGATATAAGATATAAATAAAATCAAACTTCTTAAACACACCCCTCTAAAATACATTTGAACGCAGGAACGAGTCTTTAAAAAGAAAGTCTCCCATATAGAAAAGTAGATTTTCCAACCATAAAATTGAAATACTTCAATCAAAACGAAAAGTAAATCAAGATGTTTTGTGATAAATAGGATTAAAGATTTTCTATTTATTTTCACAATGTTATAGGGTAACAACGTTTCAATATAAATATGGTTGGAGTGTCACGAAATGGCACCAAATATTATCATGTTGTTTTAGTTCACGTAGTTAGGGAGAAAGATTGTATTGTACGTTCACTGAAAACAGTTTGATATGAATTTCTGTTTATGTTTTTATGTTGTACGGATTGGATACAAATCCAAATGAAAAATTATAGAATTTAATTAATTTATTTATGTTTTTTGTGAATGTCTTCGCTTTCATAAATTCAAACCACAAAGTATTCAGTGTATGTTTAGCTTGGAATATACAAACTGAAATACTATGATGTTTTTATGCAAATGGCACGTACTGAATCAGTATATTATGTTCGATTTGCATATATTATGTGTACATATTTAGATTTTTTTTTTTAAATTAAGTGTCATTCACTTTTTTATTGATGTAATAGTAACCTGACTATTTCCTAGTTCCCATAAATAGATCTAAGAGCATTATTATTGTCTTCACTTTCATTGACAGTATATATAATTCGTATATATGTATATATATATATATATATATATATATATATATATATATATATATATATATATATATATATATATATATATATATATATATATATATATATATATATATATATATATATATGATATTTACAAAGTATTAAGTTATCGATTGGTGGCGCACTGCTTTATATTATTTTCTATTTCTATTCTACATTTATAATTAGATTAGATTTTTTTTTATAAAATCAGCCCTAAATATCGTTCAGTACACATAATTTATAGTTTTGTAGCCAGATTAAAATCTTATTGAACTATTACTATTATGTAATAAAATACATAAATATTAAGATATTTAGGAAGTATATTGAATGAATGTAATAACACAGATTTATGATGAACTTTCTGTAATTTGTTAATTAAATTTAATTAGTGTATACGAGTGTATAGAAAGTGACTTATTAATTAACACTTCTCGAATTATTTTGGTGTCATAGTGATATCGTAGATAGAAAAAGCGTATATTGTGGTAGGCTGACGTCTTAAGAGTAGAAAACCTCAGCAATGTCTCAATAGTTCTCATTACTTCTCTAAAGGAGTCACTGGGGTCTCAGTAGTTCTCATTACTTCTTTAAAGTAGTCACCGGACTGCACAATATCTTCAGACCTAGTATGTTGCCATTCAGGACCAGGGTGGAATTTCTTTATGTTAACATCGATGTAGAAGTCGACACTTAATGCTCAACATGTTACAAATACTGTAGATGAGTGTTGTCAAATACAGACTGCCGAAATGTGCATAGAGGACTCTTCCTACGAGGAATTCACACCGCGGTCTTGCAAAAACTAAATCGAAACTGTTGTTTTGGAAGTTGATTGCATTAAACCCGAGCTATTGATATTCGAAGGGGATACTTTGTAGAACTATCTTTTTTACCATATTTGATTAGTGTGACAAAGCGAAGTTATGCCCGGTGAATGGAAAATGGCCGCTTATCTTTAAGAAAAGAAATTGCTCAAAATGCCATTACGAGTAAGTCGCGGAAATAATGAGATAGCAATATCAACTAGGAAACAAATTCCCTAAACAATCTTAATGAATTGTTAACTAGCAAGATATAACATAAACTTTGGTCACATCAAAGTACCATTGAAGTTGGAAAAGGTTTGAATTCTTTTGAATTAAATGGTTTCCAGAGATAAATCAGGTCTTTTTACAGTAGGGTTAGTCTTTCGCTTCTCTCCAAAACTATTAGGCGATTCCAAATATAATGCCTTAGCTCAACTATAAAGCGTGTCGTTTTCGAAAGAAAAAACATAAAAAATTGATTATGGTTGAGCATGTCAGATTTGTGTTCCATTTTACTATGGTTTAGACGATGGAAAATTTCATTCAGCCGTGACATTATTAAAATGTATAGACAAAAAAACGTTCGTGTAGAGGATTTCCACTTTCAATGAAAATGTAACCAAAACTTGAACCACATTTTGGCAACCTGAGAAGGACTATTTATGCTAATGTAGTCGAAGTATCGCCAAATCCGAAACGAATTACCAATCGTCTAGAAACCGCTAGTATATTCGAAGCTCTTGGACAAGTTGATCCTGTAGTTATGGTTGCAAAACACAAAATGCATTGATTTTAAAACCAATTACCATGCTCTTCTCATTCTACGGCTTTTGTAGCCAATATAATAGACGAAATTCAACGTTTATCTGATATCAATGAATGAAATCATGTTCGTAGCGAGCTGAACGCGGCTGACATTTTATAGAAAGTTGAGCTAATGTATATATTTACCAGCATAGTTAAAGGTATCCTGCTGCATCAGAACCGAAACAGATGACTTTCTGTTGACATTAAAATATCTTCAACAATTTAAATCATTGCAAAATGTTAAATCGTATGTTGATAGATTTGTGAGGAACTGCTTAAACACACGAAAATGTAGGGATTTTGACGTTGGATAACTTGCCGAATGACATAATTGTAAGAATCATCCAATACCAACAATTCAAATCAATTTAGTGCAGACAACACTATCTAGTACCAAGAATCATCCGCTAAAACGTGTTCTTAAAACTCTGAAGCCTTTGATTAGTTGCTCGAATTACTTGTCATTTTCGTTACTTTTTCTGCGATGTGCTGCATTCTACAATTATATAATATGTCGACTAATAAAAACGTAATGTTGTCTCTCCTGATGCAGAAATATGTATAACTGACTCATTTCAAGGATTGAAATTCAATAAATCGATTTAAAAGCACACAATTTTACTTTGCAATTTCAAAGTTCCATTTCTTAAGCTAAAATAGTTCAACCTATTACGTGTCGATTTCGTGGTTCATTCCTAAAAGGAGCGCAACTTATCGCAATACTTTTAGAATTCCTTATTGTTCACTAATCGGAATGGTCGGTTTTAGTAAAGTTTTCTAAAAAATCAAGGTCGATTTATCAGGTTAGTTTTGGTTTAATGCGAAAATGCAACACTGTACTAATGCTTCTTTGAATTTAGTTGTTGCCCTTTTGCATGAAGTTAATACTAATTTCGCACAAAAATGTTTGTCAATGACAATATCTGGTGTATGCCCAACATATGCTGTGTAGGAGTTAGTTTATGTCAGTTACTATGAATTAGCCGGCGACATTATTGTTCTTGAAATCTTAACGATAATAAAGTTTTGATGGTCTATTTTTATTGATGATTTTAATGGTATGGTAATTATATTTGGTCACACAGACAAACTAGAACTTCAATCAAAGTAAATTTTGTGCCTTGACTATTTAACTATTTCCAGTTACAACTTACAGCATTCAATTTTTTTTTCAAAATTCCATTTAGGTTTTAGAATAGTTTGCAGGTTCTGGTTCTTTTGACACAACTTTCTATTGTGATATTAGGTAATAGTGTGATTAATGTGGCCGGAAATGCGTCGGAATTATTTTTTGATCAAAAAGTACTCGGAATTTGTCAATGAAACTAAAACGGTTCAATTATTATCGATATTTATATTATTTCCTTCAAAGTGATCTCCATCGAAAGCAATACACACATTCCAGCGCTTCTTCCAATCTTTAAAACATTTCATAGGCCGATTTTAGAATCGCATTCAGTTTCTTCTGCGAATTCTCCTTTATCGCATTTAAGCGAAGTGGTAACTTGAGTTCTGGAACATGAAAAAGTCACGCTTACATAATACTGCTCATTTACTGTTAGGTCTGACGGAAAGAATTTAGAGTGGCCACACCTTGATTTTAGGCTTTGAAGTGCCATACCGATAATTGTTGGTTTGTTGCGATATCATATTCATAGACCCATTTCTCGTCACCGGTAATAATGCCTTCGATAAAATTTTGACTCAAAGAAATCATTTCTTTAGTGCCAGCAATGCGATACTGTTTCCGCACTTAGGCTTGTCTCATGCCGAAAACATCGTGCATAGCGCTCTGCACCGATCCGAACGAGATACTAATATCGGCTGCAATCCCCTGATATTCACACGATGGTCTTCGAAATTTTCACAATTTTCATTTTCGAGGCAAATCAACCACAGTACGGCCCACTTTAAACTCTTTGTACCATTCGGATGATTGTTTTCGATATTGTCGAGTCCCCGTTGACTACAATTAACAACGCTTCTGCATGATAATTTGTTAGAAACACAAAACTTCCGGCACTCTTTGGTCAACTAAATTCGACGTAGCGAAATTCGCAGAGTACACCAAACAATGTTTACAAAGCTATTACGCGTAAACTATCTGACACATTGAGCTTAAAAGTAACATGTAAACAACTGACAGATATATCAACCTAGAAAAAAAATACTGGGTACTTGTTGGTATCCCAAAAAAAGATTTCACGGGGTTAAACGTTATGGACAGTCTTCGATAAGTAAACTCAGTGTGGCACCTACAAACAAACCTGCCAATCGCGAAAAACAAAATACTGATCGAAATTAAAATTCGGGTTTATTCATGAATACCCTTTCATATTTCAGTTCATCTTGGATCTTTTTCATCTACAGATCATATTGGAATTTATTAAATATTTAAGAAAAATAAAAAATGAAACAGCGTCTTTTACGAAGTTTAAAATCTTTGTTCACTGTTTCCGTTTAAAAAACTGAAAATAGAATGCCAAATGCATTGAACCAAATGAATAACGTTTCAATTGAAACTAACACTTGTTTAGTGTTTTCAAATTTCATTTTGTGGTTTCAAACCTAACACTGTAACGTATGCTTGAAAAATAATAGAACATACAATTTTTGTTCACGAGACAATGTTATACTACAATTTTTAATAGAATCCATAAATAATTAAGTATACAAATAAACAAGCTTAAATAAGGGACCTACACATCGGTTCCCTGGGCAGTCAGAATTCAAAAATTGAAACCTCAATTTTGCAATTAATCGGCCAATAAGTGATTGTTTCGTTAAAACTCGATTGAACAAATTGATAAGGTATAAGCAAATGACACTTGTTAACCAGTTAAATTAAAATAAAATTGTTAAATTTATCAACGTTGTCAGAATATTAATTGTCTCTTGACTGTTTGGTTTATGTTTAATATAATTTGATCATATTTAATTTCAATTAATTTTTGCCTAATAGGTTCGAATTCCAAGTTGCTGGTGTAATTTTAAAGTTTAGATTTAACTCGAAAATGAGTATATTTAGGAACGCCACATAGCCGTGAATATTTAAAAAACCGTGTATCCTCGATCTCGCGGATGACTTCGTAAAAAAGCACATTGACGGGTATCCGTGAAAGATAAAATACCGTGCCAATAAATTGTCTTGGATAAACGCTAAGGCGGACGAGATTGGCAACCCCCACAAATTATCCAAGGCCATGCATTGTTGAAGGAGCAAATTATCCAAGGCCATGCACTGTCGATGTGGTACTCAACCTCATCGTAGTAGTGAAGCGTATAACTAATAAGTACATCAAAACTATGCAATGGTACCAACAAAGGGAATTAATACCTCAGGTGGTACACCAATATCGACATTGGTAAAGCCACTCTCTATCAAGACAGGTCTCATGGATACTGGGGAGACCCTGTCAATTACAAAATCCGGAAACTTCTAATCCATTTCAAAGAAAACTGAATATTTTGAAATCACCTCCAAAAGTTGAAGAAACAACTCTGTAGTGGATCAAGCTGCTTCTAGTAGCGTTATAACAACCAACTGGATCTTAAAGAGAAATAAGCCAAACAAAAGAAATAAAAACAGGAAAGCAGAGATTTCTCCAGAGCAGGAAGAGCCGGAACAAAAAACAATTACAGGCCAAAAGATAAACCACCACCACCGGTAAATATCACAAGAGTAATTAACTACTCAGAAATAAAAGCGCTGATGAATAATGTAACGGACCAGGAGTATAAAATCACGGCCAGGAAAAATAACGTATGGAAAATCGACACATCTAATTCGAATGCGTACAGAAATTTAAAAATGAAACTACATTGTTGGAAATATCAGTGGCATACATACGAGAATACAAATGTTCGCCCTATCAGAGGACTAAATGAAATCTGTCCCAGTTAAGACATAACCGATGACCTTCAAAATAAAGGATTCGATATGTTGGATGCTATGAATATTATTAAAAAAGATAAAGGCAAAGAAGAGTCTAGAAACTTTGATAAAAAGAGAACTTCTTCTTTTTATGCAGACGTTTGATAATTCCGAAAACATTCAAAATATATACAATATAATTGGCATACTTAACATGAGAGTAAAAATAGAAGCAATAAAAAGAGGTTCGACGAAAACAAGGATAGCACCTGCCAGTAACGGGGATGTGAAGTAGCCAAACAGCTACAGAAAATAAGGAATCAAGCATGTAAAACGCCAAACAACTGGATGATCGGTGCAAACAACGATAGCGCAATAAACAAAGCTTCCCATTCTAAAAGTATCGAAGAGTAAAATAATTGGATTAATACAATATTTAACAGAACTTGAAATATTTCTAAAAACTGAAAAAATATGTATGTTTAATGTCAAAATTTCCCAACCATCTGAGGATGGATCGGCTACCACGCGCTGTATCCAGCAGAGCGAGCAAAATAAGGATCAACGATTTTATTCGGGAGATCATTAAACACATTGAAACTTTAGAGTGAGAAGATAGCATACAAGTAACTACAGTAATATTACAACTGGATTACCACAAGACTTGTAAAATATCAGCAAACTAAAAGACGACCACAATCTCTTATTTAAGAAAATATGAGGTAATTTCGTTATAGGAGGCGACTTCAATGCAAAAAATGGAGCTCACGGCTGACTTCTTCAAAGAGTAAAAAAATAGGTGCAGCGGCTTAAGAAATAAAAGGCGACTTTTACTCAGGTATTAATCTATACGTATTGGACAACTGATACAAATAAAATTCCAGATCTAATATATTTTTTCATTACCAAAGGATTATCGAATAGTTACATCTATGTAGGGAATGATGAAAGTTTAATATGTGACCATACACCAGGTATTATGACGATTATTGAAACAAGTAATAGAAAAAAGTAATAACACAACTCACAGATAGTAAAATAATTTAGTTACAATTTAAGCAAATAGTAGCAGAAAATATTAAACTTCAGGTGCCAAACAAAATCAAAAGAAAAAAAGTAGACATTAAAGTGGATAGACTTTTGGATCATACAAATGACAGCTTGGGAAAGCACCTCAAGAATAGTATCTAGGAAAGAAAAATCACTAATATACTCAAAATAGAAGTAAAGGATAAATAATGGCAAAGGAGTCGTGTTGGGAGATACTTTTCAGCCTTTATGCAAACAAACTGCCGATGAAAATGTGTGCAATATGACTAAAAGAAAAGATTATCTGGATATAAAGGCTGAAACACTGAAAGAACAATCTAAAATCCAAAAAAGCTCTGAGTATCTTAGAACAGATAATCTACCTAATGATCGCAACGTTTGCAGGCGATACTGACTGTTGAAGACAACATCGAATGTACAGCAAAATTACAAAAAGCCTGCGATAAAATAAGTAAATGGAATAAAGGCGGTGTATCGGGCTTAATTAAACCAAAACCACACATGACAAATCACAAATTTGACGGGGACTTGTAATTATTAACTTACAGCAGATTCCTAACGCAAATACAACTTGGGGATGACATTAGATATCAGGCTCAGATAAGCAGAACACTTTATAAAGCAGAACTTTATATTAAATTAAGAAAAATGCTGTGGGAAAACTCCGGATTGTCGGAACAAAAGAAATTGTTACTTTACCAGCTGCTTGTTTCAAAACAAAGTGCTACGTTGTATAGTCAATGCTCCGTGGTACATCTGGAATGATGACTTGCATAAGGATCTGAAGATAGAGACGGTTGATGAAGAAATTAAGAAACACGCAGTGCTGCATGGGTAGCGTATTGCTCAACATATTAATGCGGAGGTAAGCAATATGCTGAATACCACAGACAAAGTGAGGCGCTTGAAGAGGAGGCTAACATGACCTAATCTAATCTAAGTTGTGGAAATCGCATTGAGAGGATTTAAATTGATGATTTGTCGTACACAATAATCAGTTAATTAAACCATGGACGAGGTCATATTTTAGAGTCTAGCCTAATTAAATCAAATCCAAAGCTTTGTAGCCTATAACTTAAAAACAGATTTTACAAAAACAAGATTTAACTTTAACATATTTTTAATTAAAGGTATTAAAACGAGTATACAGAATAAATTAAATCTATTCCCGTAACAGCTAACTATTTGACATTATCAATATAAGTGGATAATACCTTTAGTTTTATAAACCAACAAAAAAAAAATACTTTTCTTCCCATTATAAAGTACACAAATCATGTCTTTAGTTTTATGTTATTTTATTTTTAAAGTTATATGTTTGAAAATAGAAGATAATATAAACATATGCATGGTTTATGTCATTTCATTTAATTTTTTTTTTAATCTAAAAAAAGAAAATTAAAAATTTTTAATTTCAATCGAATTGAAAATGCAATTAATTTTCAAAAAAATATATTTATAAGTATGATTTGGGTTAAACGATTCGCTTTTTAATTTAATTAATAACCATCGGTTGGCACTAATCACCACCAGTAGGTCCAGTGGGTTTGATGTGTTTTAATATTTAAAATGTTGAGTTTTGATAAATTAAAATTCTTTTTCTAAAAACACAAAAACGCTTGAATTAATTTCACATTCAATTTAATTGTTTTAAATAAAATTAAAAAGGACATGCACACATTAGACTAAACATGTAATTAATTTTATAGCTTTTTGTTTTAAAACATTTAATTTTTATATTTTATTGCTCATCATATAGTCTCACCCTTATTACATATTTCCATTAGTGTTGTTTTGTTTGAATTAGTTGTTAGGTGTTAGATAAGGGATGGTAACTAATAACTATAAATGGAGCATGACATATACAACAAAAAACCTAAACACAAATATTGTATATTATTATAGGTTTAGTAGATAAAATTGTGTATTTTTTTTTAAATGTACAGCAACATAATTCATCTGTCATATATCAAAGCTATCATCATTATCGTTTGTTTATCTTTAAACCATTGAAATCTAATATTTCTAAATAAACTCGTCGCAACACAACATACCGAGCGTGCATCATGAATGAACATATTTTTATATTTTTGTATGTTGCTTTTGACATATTGATAGTATGTAATCCTTTTTATGTGTAAAGTCAGAGGTTCATTCAAATGTAACGAAATATTTTTATGGTTTTTTAATTATTTTAATATATATATATTTTAATTATGTACTTGCATGTTTTTATGAACATTAAATTGTAAAAATATTATTGTCGATAAGCATTAATGTACTGTGTTGTATGTAGTAATATATATTTTGTTTATTTTAAACGGATTAAATTTTTCAAGTATTGTTTGTGTCATATAAAATCAAAATTCCCATAACAAACTCGTCATTGCATCTAGACCAATTAGAAATTGAACTTAATATTCATATATCGATGCAATATGGCTGCTTTTAGATTGTGTGCATAATCAAAAGTTGTAGAATTGTTGATTCAACGTTATTTACCTGTAACGAAATAAAAAAATATGTGTTAATTTTATTTTATAGTAATTTAGATATTTGGTTGATCTTGCAACTAGCGATCAAATCGAAATTTAATACATTTTTGCTAAGCTCAATCATTTTAACTCGACGATTATAACCATAGTTTCGCTAGGTTTTAGTACTCAATTTAGAAAAATATCCTAAAAGATTTCATAAAAGTTTTGAAATAATATTGCCAGTATATTTATAGACTCATCAAACCACGTAATTTAAATGTTTGCTTGCTATTCGTGATCATGCATGGATTTAATACAACATTATTCGATTCTTGGCCACATATGTAGGAATATATCATCAAGATAGAACCTCATTAAGTTTGGTCATAGGCAATTGACAACCACAAAAGCAGCCAGAAACAATGAAGACTAGCTTAAATCGTTTTTCGGCGTTTAGAGGGTTGGAAAAATAACACCCAGCTATCAAAACGAAAAACATTAAACATATTAGAGTAAAACGGCTGAGATTCGGTGCCAATAATACATAGCAATTGGGGTCAATAAAAAATATCTAATCATAAAACATGAACAAGAAGTGTAAAAATTATCAAACATATCTCTGTTTGGTTTCAAAAATCGTTTGAAATGATTATCTCAGGAATTATTAAGACACAAAGATCGAGAAATGGAGAATTATTAATTCTTAAAAAATACTGTTTGGCCAAGGACACGCTTGTGAAGGCCAACACTCTTGGTGGTTTGGCACCTATTGTCAAAGAACATCGTAACCTTAATAGTTCCAACAGAATTATATTAGATCTTATGGAATTGACCCAAGAAGAAATACAAAGAGGACTAGCGAGCAAGGTGTAGTGTATGCAAAGTTCCAAAATGGGAAAATAAAGTACTTAAGAATACCGCAGCGATAATATTGACGTTCAACAACCCAACGCTACCAGAGACCATTAAAGCTAGGTGCTTTCAGGCCAGTGTTAGAATGTATATACCGATATCGATGACATGTACAAATTGCCAGAAATTCGGTCATATATAAAAGAGATGCACATACATCCAAACATGCTTTAAACGTAGTGAAGAGATATCACATGAACAACCATGTACAGTACGAAAGTCTATAAATTGTGGTTAACAACACCAAAGCTCCAGTAAGGATTGTAAAATTTATCAAAGAGAAGCAGAGATAGTCAAAATCATGACGGTAAACA
This sequence comes from Tipula confusa, assembly GCA_963556175.1. NCBI lineage: Eukaryota > Metazoa > Arthropoda > Insecta > Diptera > Tipulidae > Tipula > Tipula confusa. Next base: position 64,211,763 of record OY744475.1, on the reverse strand, counting down.
ACGTAAACCCCAACAACATTTTGAATTACAACAACTATAACTACAATAACCTTAATTTCAACAAAAAACCTCAGAATGAACCTGAACAACAATTAAAATAACACATGGAAGAACAACAAAAAAACACAGCATCTTGTACAAAACATACCACCAAATACATGACAGCACAGACATATGCAACAACAATGGAACCGTCAACAGTATTTTATACAACACAACCAACCACAACAACAGTCATCCAGAATGATGGAAATGGAGACGAATCAGCCGAGGATGCCAAAAAACGGCCATTGCTGAGCGATATGAATGTAAGTATGAATGCTACCCATGTGCAGAATAAAAGTTTTAGAATAGGTCAAATAAACGCACAGAGCCTATACGCGAAAAACGATAGACTTGTGAATGATCAGATTGATCATGGGTGATAACAGAGTTTATGGAAGGAAGCGTGAAATAATGAATCAATGTAAATGGATAACTTGGTAAGAGAAATGAATGTCATCAACTTATGAGCGAGATAGAAAGGGTGAATGCAAGATTTCTGAGAATCGTCGATACGAAAGAAATAAAAATGAACAATGTGGAATAATGGTATTGAGTACTGGTATGAGAAAAAGCGAATAGCTTTTCGTGAATTTAATACAAATGTGATTGCGGAAAACAGAATTTTGTATGGTAGAATTAATGGAAAATTAAATTAAATCTATTCGCAAGGCAAAACGAAAGAGTTGGATAGAATATGCGTGTCAGAGATGACACATCGTACCACAAAATGAACAACAAAGTGTGTATGGAATATGTTTAATAGAGTGAGAGGTAAAGATTTTGAAAGATAAAATATCGTTAGCGATATTTGGGAGAAAGGGACTGAGTCCTTAAATATGGTTATGAATGTATATTTTGAATGAGTTTCTGACACTGTTGGCTGACTCTAAGTCGAGAACAGCTCAGAACTGGACATTTTAAAACTGGATATTTCAAAATAGGATTTGACAAAACGAGATAAAGTACAAAACTGGATATTTCAAAATTGGATATTTCAATACGAGATAAGGTACAAAACGAGATATGGTACAAAACTGGATATTTCAAAATTGGATAATTCAAAACGAGATAAGGCACAAAACGAGATATGGTACAACACTGGATATTTCAAAACAGGATTTTTCGACATGTGATTTAAACTTAAAATGATTTTTTAGGAAAGTTCTGGAATATGGCCAATTAGGGAAGAACTCGGCGAATTCTTAACCGATTTTGATGAAACTCGATACGTAGGAATAAAATGGGATTTTAACATGATTTTTTGGGAAGTTCTGGAATATGGCCAATTAGGAAAGAACTCGGTGATTTCTGAACCGATTATGATGAAATTCGATATGTAGGATGAAAATGGGATTTTAAAATGATTTGATGGGAAAGTTCTGGAATAAGGCCAGTAAGGTTCCATACTTGAATATTTCTAAGGAGAGAAATACAATTTTCCTTCACTTAATGTTTTTTTCTTTAATTGTATAAATAAATTTGATTTTAAAACCTTTTTTGGTAAAACCTCTGAAATATGGCCAGTAAGGTTTCATACTTGAATAATTATAAGCAGAGAGATAGAATTTCCCTTCACTTAATGTTTTTTTTTAATTGCTGCTTTTCTCATCTTATTAAAAAAATCATTGACTTAGACAAAATCATTTTAAAATCACATTTTCATCCTACATATCGAATTTCATCATAATTGGTTAAGAACTCGCCGAGTTCCTTCCTTGTTGGCCATATTCCAGAACTTTCCTAAAAAATCATTTTAAGTTTAAATTACATGTCGAAATATCCTGATTTGAAATATCCAGTTTTGTACCGTATCTCGTTTTAAAATATCCAGTTTTGTACCATATCTCATTTTGTACCTTATCTCGTTTTAAAATATCCAGTTTTGAGTTATCATGTTTCGTCAAATCCAGTTGTAAAATATCCAGTTTCGACCGGTACCCCTCTAAATCTACCACTCCAGGAATTAATCGGGTGAATTATAGAATGATTCAGCTGTTGGGACCACCAAACAAACCAAAATCGGCTAAAGGTATTCAACAGAGTGTGGATGGATACAAGAATACCCAATGATTGGATGGAATGCAGAGTGGTTCCAATATCCAAAAGGCTAAATGTTTTTGTTAAATTAGTGAATGGAATGTTGAAAAAGAGGTTTGAAAGATTTATGAATTAAAATAATTTGTTGCCACGTACAGATTCCGCAAGAGCCACTCTGCAAGTGAATGTGTAAAGAAGTTTGTATGGGAAGTAAGAAAGGATAACAAGAAGGCAGTTGCAATTTTGGATGTTGAAATAGCGTATGTTGTTCCGTGGAAATTACACTAGATTCTTAGTGAGATGGGCTTTCCACGGAAGGTATGTAACTGGATAAATGATTTTGTTGTGTGAAAGGAAAATAGTGCTATAAATGGAAGAGGCCACAGGTTGGAGAAAGTATTGGTTATTGGGCTTCTGCAACGAAGTAAAACCTCTCCTATATCCTCTTCAATCTTTACACCTCAAAGATACACTTGTTCAATGCGGCAGTAAAGTTATTTTGCAATTTGCTGACGATATCGTTATAATTTACAAGGGCTGTAGCATAAATGTGCAGTTATGACATAAGGATCAATGAAAGCAGGTAAATGTGTTTAAATAGTTGGGTATTTGGATTAATCGAACGGTTGAAAATGATCAAGAAGGTGAATAACGCTCACCCGAGAGTAACTGTTATGCTACGAAATGCATTGGTATCCTTCAAACTTACATATGGAATACATATGTGTGTGTGTGGAAATGGAGTGAAATTGGCTTTGAGCCAATTAATGAAAGTCGAAAATGCATGTGCAAGTGTTAACTCAACCTCAATACCGCTGAATTTTAAAGGAAACAGTGCGAATGGTACCTCTTAGTAGGTACCATTGATTTTTGATTTCATTCAAAAAATGATTTATTGAATGAAATAGTGGACAGATTGCAAAGAGGCAGCTACATTTAGATCCAGAGTATTCTCGAAAATATCGAATCAATCATGAGCATTGGGAACTTTCATCTGAAAATCCTGAAATTATGATATTGGAGGACTATACTAAGGGGATGAATGAAATTATGATTAAAAGGGTATTTCAAAGAATGATAAACCAAAACAGGGAAAGTGAACACGTGCATACAGATGCCAGTGTGAGTGTTGACCAAAGGTGCGTTGGAATATTGCAGTGATTGCAGATGCTAGAAGGTATTAAGTTGGTTATGAAAAAAGGGACAAGGAAAATTGTAGTATTTTAGTCTCAGAGACGAATTCTGCTTTTAGAGAATGGTGTTCGGGGTTTTTATGGTGAAATAATTATTTAAGATTCCCTCCCATAAAAACATTGAAGGAAATAAAACGAATACTAATGAACTGAATGAATGTATGAAGCAGATGGGTGAATGAATATAAGGATTTGAGTAGAAAAAAAGGTAAGAACTACAGTGACTTGCACTCCTGAAAACGCTATTTAGGGAGCTTAAAGAGGATAAAAGAATGATAAAAACAATTGAGAGAATCAGATTAGCTCATGGCAATTGAAAAGAGTGTTTCTTTAAACGACGTTTGGTTGAGAATAATGTGTATGAGGTCTGCGAAGTGCCGGAGGATATTGAACATTTCTTGGTACACTGTGTCAGATACAGAGACAACAGCAGAGCCAATTTCAATATTTTTATAGGAAGGCAAACAGTTTGACTCAGTGCATGAAATAAATTGGGGCGGTTTATAACGAAATGTACGAATTTGTGAAAATTAACCGAGTGGAAGTATAAATGGGATAGATAAACTACATATTCTGTAAATTGACAAAAAAAAACTTATTTACTTATTTTATTCAATTTAAATATTTTGTAAAATTATTATAATTTCTATGATTATTATTGTTATTAATACTATTATTATTATTATAAATGTGGTTTTAGCAAGAGGAGTCGAGCAATAAAAAATAAAAAGATAGAACGTAGGGACAGAGTTACGCTATCGGTCGCGGTTTAGTTTGTGTCAAGTAACTACCTCTAATCTTATTTGAATCTCCGTCAGTTCGATTCAAATCCATTATTTGCTTTTCAAAACATGTATTCGAAATTTCAGTCATACATTTTTATGCTATATCTTATACGATATATGAATTTTTTGATTTCATCTTTTTGTAAATGATGTAATTTCCATTTCATACTTCACAGTTCCTTTAAGTACAGTAAATAACATAATAATGCATTGTATTGTATATCAAGTTATGGTTAGTTCATTAAATATCAATGACATTAACATTATACACATCTTATATTATATAAACTAAATGAACATATAGTTAAATTACAACATATTGTGAGAACAACCAAGTACATGATTCTTTGACATTTGAACGAATTAAAAAGGGGAATACACTTTGATTTCCAACTGAGAAGAAAATCAACACGTGCATATTTCTCCAAAAACTATTAATTTTACTAAAATCTTTAAAATTAATTAAATTTCTATATACATAAATGTTTATTTTCACCACACGGAAGGAAAATAAATACAAAAACGAATTTCCCAATTAATATATTTTCAAAGAATCAATGAAAAGGGGGCACGTGTTGATTGTTATTGGGAAAAAACGTCTAAACATCATACGAAGAGGGATACATTATTACTAGCTATTGATACATCTATAAGTTCTGTACATATTATGTTATTTTAACGGCAAACTGATATTAATTGAATCATTAAATTATGTTAGTCAGTCAGTCGAAGTTAAAGAATTTACATTTTATTTATTTAATTTTGGATCAGGAATTTGTGTTGTACTATATAGATCTGTTGAAAATAAGAAAATTATTATAGAGATAATTAAGATCACATGTTTTTCTAAGAATTTTCTTTATTATGTTTTTCATTTTAATGAAAATAAATACGGAAAGGAAATGTTTAAAGTATTTTTGTTGTTGTTGCTGTTCGGGATTTTTATTAGGTTCTTCTGTGGTTTTATTAGTTTTTAGATAATTTATGGCACGGTGTGCGGTCTATTTATGATATTTTTACGAGATAACAAAAAATCGTGTAACAATATCGGGGGAGACGTCACACCTTATGTGGTAATGTGTACATTAAAAAAAAGTATAGTAAAATAGAACAAATCGATACTTAAACTATTGAAAATTGTCCATCCATCAACATTATTATTATAGTGTCACAACGAACTAATCGAATATGGGTCATATCAAGTATAGTGAATGATCTATTCTTGGAGACATTTCATATACAGTACTATGTACATTTATTTTTCCATCGCTTTTAAATGATCAGGATATGATATTTTCTTTTTTTTTGTCTGTTGTGCGTACAAAAATAACAATTTTCACAGTTGTAAAAAATTTATTTATATACATATATTTATTTGTGACATCGTCTGTCTGTGTACACAAGAAAATTTGGTCTCGACATTTTACAAAATTCGTAAAAAATTTTAAGTCTAAATAAATTATAATTATTTATATACATACAATAATAAATTAGTCTATATCCGGTGGTCTGGAATCTGCAGATTATAAAAACCAATTTAAATTGCAATTCACATACAACCGGCTACCGTTTATAAGACTAATCGAAATATTTAAGTCAGTAACAAATGTGAAATCATCCAGCATTTAGTATACTCGTACTATAGTAATATGTTTCGTTTGTCTCGTCTAATCTTAATTTATAAATAAACATGGGTACGCTTATTTTTGTGATGCGTGCCAAACTATATTATATATACATATATATTCTCGTACATATGTTTATATTACTTCGCAAAATTTTAAAATATATTTTTAATTTTAATTGAATTTCCGCACCAAACACTTTAAAAAATTGGTTTGTTTACGCGGTATCACTCCGTTAATAATGTTTTATTTAAATAAACTTACAGTACTTAAAAACACTTGAGTTTAGAGAGTTCTTACAGTAATCAATTCATTAAAACGATTTATTTACTAGATTGTCTAATCTCAGTTAATATAGCCAATCAAATTTTTGTAAACCTAAGATCAGTGGTTTATCTACTGGTCGTAACTTTTGGTTTTGTTATAAGTGCTGATACTAAAGCAAAAAACTCATCTATTAAATGAAGGTTTGACATAAATCAAATTTAAAGCATCATTGTGGTGAGACGATATCGTTGCTATAAAACTATGAAGTTTATGATATAAATTAAAGATTTGCTAAAAGTAGAAAACTGTATGAATTCGTCCATTGAAACTGCGCAATTTAGAGACAAATTGGACATTTCCAAAGACCACATAAAACTTTATAGGGGGTCCATAAACTGTAACAAATACGAACACTCGTTGATAATTAGCACATTGAAAGTGTGAAATTTTTTGCCACAAATCGAAAATTTCAGAAAACAGGAAAATATGTAAAACTTAGTCCATTGAAACTGTAAAAAATTAGCCACTAATCGAAAATTTCCAAAATCCAACGAATAAGGTAAATCTATCAATAAACTACAATATAAGAAACGAGTACTCATTTATATTAAGATAACTGTTCCAGTTCCAATAAATTTTGAATTAAATTACTTCTCTGTACCAAACTAACATTCTGGCTCCATTGGATTCGATCCCGACCTTATTCTTCGTATTGTTTAGGCAGCGCGACAATTCGTTTTCTATTCCGAGGAACCACCGTCGACAGTGACCTCTGCGTCTGCCAGATTGCAGCTTTCCTCTCAGAGTACACTGTTTCATCCGTTTAGGATGGGCTCGCAGAACGTGACCGAGCTAGCGCCCACGCTGTCCTTTTATTTTATAATCCAGATCAGAAATTTTCAATAAAGTCTTGACCTCGTGGTTGAATAAAACTCGGTAAGTGTCGTCATCGTCGCGTTTGAGGCCATATATCATGCGCATGATGGTTCTCTCGAATGTCGTGGCCATCTTTGCTTGTCGGCGTTTGCAAGATATTTTGAGTAAGACATACAAAGCACGGTTACCAGCGTCAAAAAGCACTTTAATATTTCCTTCCACGTAGTTATCACGAGTGACAAGGGACCAGCAATTTTGGAACATTGTCACTTCTTTAAATGTGTGGCCATCACTACTAAAATCTATTGCGTCCTGGTCTCTAAAACCAACGATAAACTTTTGTTTTGAACTCATTGATTTCTAAACCATTATAAAACCTTTGCCATTCACTACAATTACACAGATATTATCTGCATATGCCAGAACTTGATTCGTCAGTCCAATCAAGATGTTTTTCTGAGATGTTTCACTTTTACGAAAGATAAATTCTACCATGAGATTAAGGAGTATCGGGGGCAGAGCATCTCCTAGCCGTACACCAGACCTAATTACAAAAAATTCATATATAGCTTGTTTTTAACTTTGACACAGTATTGTGACGGCATTACTGTTATTTTACATAAACGCACATATTTGTCAGGTATTCCCAGACATCGCAAAGCAAACCATAAGCTATCCCGATCCGAATCATCGAAAATACTTAATCAGTGACTGACCGATTCGGAAAAATACCTCCTTGGTAGTCCTATAATTTCCTCCACCAGGGGAGTGATTCTCTCCAATTTTAAATAAGACAGTATTTTGTATGCCGTGCACAGGATAGCTATGCCGCGATAGTTTTCGCATTTGTAGCGATCTCCTTTTTTAAGAATAAAGCACAACGCCTATAAACTCCTTTAAAGAAATTACGAGAAATGTCCTCATTGCTGGACCGCTTTGTTCTTGTACGTTTTACGAATGGTTTAATTTGTACTATACCTAGAGTCGCCTTGGCAGCACCGACAACCAAACATTCCAATACCTTACAAAGAGCATTCACATCGTCAGTACGGTGTTTAGTTTCCATAATGCTACTGCTAACAAGATCCAAACTAGTCTACATATAGTTTATTAAAAATATGTTTGAAGTTTAGGATTAGTCGAGTGTTTCTTATACACATAAAAATAAATGCCGAGCTAAACTATTGTAAATTAACAGATGGTTCACTGATAAAAACTAATCGCAGAGGAAACCGCGTCTCGCTAAGAAAAGGTTCACAAACAAAACGATTCTCTATCAACAACATTCAAACAGTTTGTCAATAACTGTGCCAGCAACTTTTTAAACAGTCCTTCTTATAAAGCAACCATTGGTCAACAAAGTGAAAGATGCAAAAATACTTTGGCATACAACACGGAATAAGTAAGGTAATGGAAATAGTCATTATCCATAGGCTCTAGCACCTATTGAAACCCTACATTCCAGAATAACATTTAAGATTCCGTGCCAGACACACCGCTGAGGCAGAAAAATCCTTTCATATGATCTGGCATAAAGGCATAGCTTATACAAATTAATTCAAGGTGGTAAGCGTACGTTATCTTATTAAGCTTATGAAGTCATACCTATACAAATATGAAATTCTATACATGCTTAAAAGAATTGCTCTAGTACTAAACCAATAGCATCAGAAGAAGGTTAAGGTAAACTAAAAAATCAAAACTATTGATTTCTATGGCAATACTTTTTTAGGGATTATTATGAGTAGCAACTATCACCTCTTCCTCATATCAAATTATGGTTAGATTTTTAACCCGCAGAATTTACTTATCTTCCAAAATCAAATTAAGATTACACGAGACATGATTTCCGCTTCTTTTCTCTGCCTTGAAACATAACTTGGTCTCAAGTTATAGTATTGATTATGTGCTGTAGTTTCCTTAGTGCTTTTCTGATAGGATTCTGATTATTTACCCCGATATCATTTCGCATCCAGAGACTTTTTTATCTTTGAGGTTTACTTCTTTCAGAGTAAGGTTGTTCAGAGTAATGTTGTAGAACAGATACCTTATCTATTTTGATTGTAGGTTTTAAATATTTATTATCCGCTTGTCTAGTTTGTGGTTTAAAGGTCTACTCGGCAAACAGATCAGCTTTTGCTTATCGCTATGGACACAGTTCCCATCAAACATTTTTATGGACATTTGCATTTTAGGTCTTTTCAATCCTTTAGTGGCCTTCTACAGAGAATACTCCGTATCAGGTTACTTAGGAGCTAGCAACTGAATAATTCCTAATCTCCTTTATAAGTAGTTGTTTAGGATTGTTCTCTGCCAAGTTTTACGAGCTTGACTTTTTTCGGTAACCAACTCTCTCACTTCAACTGGATAGTTTATCCTTTTTTGTAATATGCTTTGTTGCATAGGAGTACTTTCCCACGCCACTTTTTGTACACTTTCAATGACGCTTTCGAGTTTTTCTTCTATCATGTAAGCATTCGAGTTCTGCACCTATAAATTTACGCTTTCTTCTACTAGGTGCCGAAAGTATTCCCAGATTGTTTTCTTATTTATTAGTCTTGGACGTTTTGCTTTTATTATTACCGTAACACTTATTGTCAATAAAACTGGAGAATGGTCTGAGATACCTCTATATATATAGAAATACAGAAGGTCAGGACTTATTTATAGGTCCATAGGCCTATAAATAAGTCCTGACCTTCTGGATTTCAATAGTATATAGCTACTCGCATAGGATTCTTTTCTATTTTTGAATCTTCATGGTGTTTAATGTTATCGTTAATAAAAATCACTGTTCCCATTTTAGCTCTTACAAGATTCTAGTAAAGTGAGTTTCTGAGATTAGGCTATAAATCATTTTTTTTGTGTTAAAACTTATAATTCTGAAATGCGTTGCGCAAGGCTATTTGCATTCCAGATTTAAATAGTGTATATTTTTTTTGGATTTTTTATGGGCCAGAATTACGGTAGTAAATAACTACTCTGGATTTACTTGTACTTTCTGTTATTTTTTTATCTTTGCTCGTCGATATATTTTCAAATGTTGCTACAGTCTCTGTTCTTGTTTTTTCAGTAGCTCGCCCATAGATTCCAGACTTTGGTCTTGCGCAGCCAGATGTGAATTGATAGCGTTTAGCTTCCGAAGTATTTCTTGTAGAACATGGATACATTTCCATAAATCCATGGGTAGAAACATTTCCTGATTTGGTGCTATCTTAATGTTTTGTATCCATGGTTGAGAAACCTTTCATGTTTGATTTCTCTTATTGTCTTTCATTCTTTGTAGCTCTTGGGCTACCTCGCAGAGTTGCAACCTCCGTAATTTGGTGAGTGATGATTTCCACAGTGTATAAAGTTTACTGGTTCGTTCTTACTTTTGTTGCAGTCTTTTGATAGAAGTTTCCTAGCGCACTTGAATGCATATGAAGTTTTTTCTTTCACTGTTTGCATTTTAAGTGACCTTTTTCTTTAATAAATTTTAAGCATTTAGGTTTTTGAATCCTTTTTAATTACGTTCTTCAATTATTTCTTCATTTGAGCATGTATGATCCAACTGGTTCAAAGGAGGACCTAATAGAAGACCTAATACACAAGGGATTACCAATTGAAGATGCAGCAAATATGCTCAAAAGAGAAAAATAGAAAATGAAGAAGGTGTTCATTCGCTAAAAGAAGGTTGTCTTTTTTTTATGCTTACATTTAATAATAGAGAAAATGTTCACAACATGAAAACTATTCTTAACACAAAGTGAGAAAATCACGTGGCCTACTTCCTCATTGTAAAAAAGGCCAATGCCGATAACCACACCCAAAAATATTGTGGACGAGAGCCTAGTTGGGTCAGATGTGCTATTTTACTAAAACTTCATTTGCTAAAATACGTGCGGGTATTGTAGTTATCACGGCATCCATCAAGCAGGAAAAGTAAGAACCAGTTCCACTATATTCAACTAAATAACAGAAAAAAACACAAAACATCCTCAATTATTGCCTTTCGCGATATACTCTAAAAAAAGAGGAGTACTTCTGGTTGTTTAAATCATTAGGGTTTAATTTCATTATTGGCGTTGATTTTAACGACAATACGTTTTGGGGATCAAAACTAACAACCCACAAAGGAAAGGAGCTATTTATCGCATAAAATGCGTATTTTACCCTTAAATCAAACCAACATTCTGACATTTGGATCCAAAAATAATTACAGATCTCATTGATTTTTGTGTAGGACTATCGTCAGATATTAACAAACACTAAAACAAACACTAAAACAAATTGCAAACTGTTCCAGAAACTAGTGGCAATGTCAATCTTTAAGTAACAGTTAAGAATTTGGCACAATTGGAGGAGGAATTATTTTACAATATTATACAACAATCAGCTTGGGACAGTACGCCTAATAGTCAAAAAGAAACTTGAGCACATATTAAGTTCTCTTTAGAAGTTAGAGAATTGGTTAGAGCAAAGGACGAAAAACTTACGTAAAGTAAAACTATACTCAACTTAGTAATAAACTTAAACTTTTATTTAAAGAAAATGGGAATAAATCGATTCATAATTACCTTGCTGGTCTTACTGATCAAAAAGATTTTCATTGATCCCTCCGGAAAGCAACAAAAAGTCTAAAAAGACCTAAAACACAAGTACCTGTAATTAAATGAGATGCTGGAACTTGGGCTAGAAGCGCAAAGGAAAAAGCTTTTTGTAGTTAACAATATCGACAACCAAATCATAAAACCTGTAACTTTACAGTTAAAAGTTGAAATAAACATTTCAAGTTCAAAAAAATCTACTGGCTATGATCTAATTACAGGACAAATAGTTAAAGCACTTTCCTAAAAAGGATTACAAAAGCTACTCAAACTTTACTATTTTCCACTCTAATGGAAAGTGGCAGAAGTGATAATGATACCAAACCCAAGCAAACCACCTAACAGGTCGATTTCTTCGCTTCCTACTATTTCTAAATTATTCGAAAAATTACTGCTTAAGAGACTCAAATTAATCATAGAACAAAGAGAAATTATTGCTCCTCGCCAATTCGGCTTCAGAGAAAAAAATTCGACTTTATAGAACAGATCTACAAATATAATTGAAAATCAACTGGAGAGCAAAAAAAAAAAAAATTTCATGTATTTTCTTGAGTTTAGCACAAGCCTTTGATAAAGTATGGCACACAGGACTAGAATATAAACTGCATCAAGATCTACCAAAGCAGTTTAATCAGATTCTAAAATCTTACTTAGTTGACGGACATTTTCGGGTAGAATATGAAGATGAACACTCTGCATTGACGATAATATCAGTAGGAGTACCACCACAACGAAGTGTATTATGGCCAAAAAGGAAAGCTTAACATCAAATAAAGAAAAAAGTAATAGGATAGCGTATAGGTATAGAAATCCGAACTGTTACTACATAATAAACCGCAACTATAGATTAATTCTAAAACCAACATGGACCTACAGTATTCAGCTTTGAATGCGCTAAGAAGACCAATGTGAAAATAATATAATCATTCCAAAACAAAGTTTTACGTGGTATTGTAAATGCACTATGAGCACGTAAGAAATGATAATCTCCATAGGGAATTAAAGATGGAATACGTCAACAAAGAAATAAAAAAGCATGAAAATGGTGAAATTCGACGTATGATGGGAAAACAAATTTAGTTAGGCGTCTCCTAAGAATGAGACTTCTAGAACTAGAATAGCTAGAATTAGGTAAACTAAATCGGGCTATTTTACATAAACGTACATATTTTTAAAACAGTTACTGATCGATTTAAATGATGTTGTCATTGGCAGTTATATAGAGGTGAGACTCTTCCCAATACTATTTAAGAAATTTTTTAAATTTATCAAACATACTTTGTTTTGTCACACTAACGAAATAACGTCGAAAGGAAATAGTTTCAATTTAGTTTCTGCATAGCCTGGATGAATTCATCGTAGAATAATTCCGCTATACTCTTTTCCGTAGCCTATATTTAAAATTATGAAATACATTTCTAATGTATGAATAATCAAATTATAATTTGACAATCGACTGAAAACAAATTGAAATTCTATACTCAACATATAACTCAAACTACTGTTACACATATTATATGTTGTATGTTGTTCCCCAAACATCGAACTATATATTTTAATAATAAAACTACAGCAACGAAATTTTATTACCTATTGGAATTTTTTTGTAGTTTGAACTGAACACAAGTAATTCAATTATGTTTGTATTTTAGGGTGAAGGAAATAATTATTCAACATAAATAGTTGGTAGTTTTTTGTTCTCGCGCATAACGTGATGTGTAATTGTCATCGTTTCGTGAGTTAGACCATATAGCACCTGGTATTAGTAGCGAGATTAATCTTACTATTCGATAAAAACTTTGATATTTGTATCATCATTTTTTTAAATAATAGAAATGTTCAAGGCACCCTAAAAACGATATATGCCGACATATTCAAAAAATTTTGACGGGTTCATAATACATAATAATAATAATCGGTATAACGTGTGTGAAAACCGATCTCACTCTCTCGATATTATTAATTTTCTTTATTGCATCTTAATTTTTAAAATGTGATGACAACTTGTAATGTAGAATGCTAAAAATGCGGGTGTTCAAATTATTTTTTTATTAAATCAAATGAAAAAAAGTGATTATCACGCGATGACTGACTATATATTCATATAGTAAAATCAACGTGGTTCTACAACCGTCAATCAACGGACACAATTTTTATCTGTTATATATTTATGTTATACAAAGTGCCTAATCAAATGAATGGGCATTAAATAAATTTAGCGTGTAGTACACACGCTGGATCTGTGTATTGTTTTATTTTAAAGGAACGGGGGATCTAAATGAATTGTACCCTAATTTTCCACCACCTGCATTTTAAACATAATATACATAATATGCTTTTAATCAAATAACATATCCGTATTTAGTTTCGTGTTTCAAATAATTTTTCATTTACTTTATTTATGTAAACAGCTGCAAACGAGACCACAGTGGCATTATTTGCAATATTTACATGCTTTCTATGTGGGTGTACAGTTTTTTTTAATAGAACCTGCTGCTCTTAACTGTAAAATATGAAACGTGTGTGCACATATATGTATATATATGAAAATGACTAACCCTTTAATAATGTAATGCATTTAGACCACCCTAATTATTGGTTTTGAATTCAAATCGTAATATACTTTAGAAAAATTAAGACTCATAAATGTTTTCCGCTATTTACAGCAGTTTAATGTTTTCACCAAAATAAATTCTATTCGAGAACATGAATCGGCTTCATGGGAGCAATACTAATTAAAACTCATATATACTAATTGTAATTAGTATCGATTATGTATACGACCCTTGAACTAAATTTGATATGTTACTATAAATTTTATATATTATGTTGCATGCAGGACGAACCCGTTTAGTAAAACAAAAATGACATTTGATCGTTATGAAAATCGCGTTGTGTGTGAATATCAATAATTATAGGATATAATTAAGGTCGTTAAGGAATTATGGAAAATGTTGAAATAAAATTAAATTCATTTTATTGATCATTCAATTAGATATAGTATATTATGGCTAAGCTGAAGGGTGGGTGAAAATAATATGCTATAGGTAATTAAGGATATAAGTTATGGTAGATTGAATTCGATTCTATATTTGAAACTGCCGCCAAAATTCAAACTATATATAAAGATCCCAGAGAGCTGAAATATTATCGTTTTCCTATGGGTATTGTAATCGCCGTTAACTAAAATTAATAAATAGAAATTAAATAATTACATCTTGTCTACACTGGTGGCCTAATTGTGTGTAAACCAAAGAACGTTGGGCTGACCTACAAAGTTAACTAACTCGTAACAAGTGGTTTCAAGGGTTTCTTTAGAGATACGGATAGGGGCTTCTATACCTTAGTTGAATGATTCACAATGACGGTAAAATCATTATTAGAGTTATTAACTCAAGACTGTCCCTCTGCTATATTTTCAAATTGTTGCTTCACCAACTTATAAAGAGTATGTTTTTTATCGGTATATTAAAGATCATAGCCCTTGTGCTTGGAAGCTACTTCCACATCTCGTAAAATGGCTTGTTAACGAGCATGTTATCCTTAGAATTCTACCACAGCATTCTGGGCTTGTTGTAGGAGACGACTAAACGATTGTTTGATCGCTGGGCTGGCAACCTTCATGCTTAAAAAAACATATTTTTGTAAAATATCAACAAAAATAAATATGGTTAGCGCCATAATTTAACCAGACCGCTCGTGTTGCGGCTGTTACATACTAAGAAAACAGGGCGCATTTGATGGTACCAACCATAAAAGAGTATCGCTTGGAATGTGTTGCTCTCCAAGAAACTCGATGGCCAAAAATTCATATTTTTGGGCTTCAGGTAAAAAAGCTGTTTTTGATTTCAAACCAGTCGATAATCGAAAGTGTAAGATTCGTTAAAGCATGTACTGATGTAAATGGTGCCTTTAATACTAAAGCTGGCAAAAATCTGACTGACTTTAAATGACTATATACTTAAATAAACAAAGGATAAAGTCAACATTCTATAAGAAAGAAGTGGTAATCGATCAATTCATCGAAATAATGCGTGCAGCTGTACTACGAATCGTGGTAGAACATTCGGCAGTAAACAAACACACCGATAGACGTATACGCTGCAATTAAACGAAACGTCGAGCACGACGACTGATTGGTATATAAACGCGACGATTCGGTGATCAAAGTAAAGTGTTAAAGTGAATTATAAAGCTTTATAATGAAATAAATTATTAGTCCGGAACTAAACAAAAATTGTGTTTCAATTGCGAAATTTAGTACAAATCCAAACTTGGAGACCCATTTCGTAACGATGGATGTCACAAGTGGGATTTTGTCAGAAATGATTAAACATCTGTGGACATCACAACAGATAAAAAGCGAGCTGGCCAAACGAAATCTTATGTGCATACTGGTAATAAATCAGAGTCAATGACCCAAGTGTTATTAGACCTAAATAATGATGATGGCGACAGCATGTAGTATCCACCAAGGTATCACCAGCGGCAGTAGTAGACGAACAGAAACTTTTGAGGTTCACCGAGCAGGCAGCAATCAACAATATGACAGCTATACTCAAAGCGTTAGTTAGCATTAATGCCAAGTTTAACTAAAAAGCTGCCAAATTAAATTAGATTCGAGAGGCTCAGGACAACGTGAAGGTTCACCTAAGGGGCTTTCGACTGGAGTTGGAAACAATGGAATCGGCTCGTCAGAATGCTCTAAAAGCCATTGTAAGAGAACCACTCGTTGGAAGTTCAAAAGGTTTCCTGAAATCACCTAAATTCGATGAAAATATACACCAACTGAACTCCAAAGGAAGCATGAAGCAGAGGGAGTTGAGATACGGATAGTCCCATATCATGGAATTGTGCAAAATTCATCTGCATAATAAACATCAAACACGTGGAGAAAGCCTTCAAGACAAGCATATGCCAAGTTCTCACGAATGTTCTTCACGCATAGACTGTGAGTGCTTTTATTATAATGTAGGAAGAGATGGCCACCTTAAACTTCACCTAAAACGAACGCCAAGGGAAAATCAATGAATGACATATTGGCATCAGCATTAAAATACGAAGCAGCCAAAGTGAATTTGTCCATGGATTTCATCAAAATGCGGAAGTTGGGCCATAAAGATATTACACAAATGGAATAGAAAATGAGAACAGCTCTGCGGAATAATAAAGAGGCCGAAGATCTCACGATCGGTGCAGGTGTTTTCGATGCCAGAACCTTCGATTAACCGATGACTCAGTCGAGAAATTGTTACCAGAGAAGTAAAGAAATACGGCCGATGGCTACACAGCGAGTCGAAGCAGAAGGACAAGTGGCCAGGTGGATCAAGCAATTCCACGCGTACACATTTGAAACATAGCATTGGAGAAGAATCTTCAGTGCTCATTGAAGTGTTCAGTGGCATTAGTCGCTGCGGAAAGCATGAAGGTTAAAATCAATTGGGCTCAGTGGCAATCATGAAGGCTAAAGGATGGGTTGCTCATACGACTCTGGGATTCAGCTGACGGCACAAACATCACATAAGAGCAGATGGTACTATCAGCAAACCGAATATCGGAAGTTCTGCAGGGAATACACAATGGTAGATCTGAAGCACATTTGAGTGTCAGTAAGGAACTTCAAACCAGAACAAGAGAAAGAATGCTGCAGTACTATGGATATTACTGGCCCACTACTTCAATAAATGTATAGAAGAATATCTCATTGTAAACCAGTAGGCACGAACAATAGCAGAAAATTTATCAACAAATATAGGTATTCCGATTCGGTTTGCCATTAAAACTGAATTCTGCCCAGAGGCGAAATTTTGAATCAACCATCAAAAATACGAAAAACTAGAATCTCCAGTAATGCTCATATTTGTTAGAGAACATCGTTTTTTATGTGTAGATTAGAATCACTATTAGATTATTAGATTTGGAAGACCAGAAATTGAGCCGGTTGCCACACTATATTATGATGCCAATTTGCGACAAAAAATTATTAAAGTCCACACTATACAGTAAGGAGTAACATTACAAAGGCCAGTGAAAAAATGAACACAAGATAGGATCGTCGACCAGACAAGGGGGTTTTTTGAAGGAGATTTTTAAGGATTCCACAAGACGAAAAGGAAAATATCACAAATTCCAAGAGTCGGGAGATTAACGATGTAGTGTATCGGATACAATAAAGCCCTAGAAGTAAGATAAAGGTAGTCTACGTCGACCGGTTAATACGGTGTAATCCAAGCACAGGTGGATCTTTTCGGGACGAACAGAATAAAGAAGAGGGTAGTGTCACAAATTATAGTCGGCTGCCAAATTCGGAGGCAGTGATCATCAATTGGTCACTGTAAAGCTAAGATGGCAATTTTCGTACAAGTCTGGGATCACAGGAAAACGAACCTTATACGTTTTATCTGTGGCGGTCTGATAAACGAGGTTGAGAAAGCCAATATCAAAATATTGTTACCAGTATTATTATATGGAAACCAATCACCGTTATAATCATGTAGACTAAGGTATTGAAAACTTCGGATGTCCATGTCGCCCTGGTGATTTTAGATATGGTAAAAATTAAACCATAAAAATGATTGGCACAACATCTTTAATAGAGCCACCGGACTGCGCCATATCTTCTGGTCTAGGCTATTGCCACTTAAGACCGGACGAATACATTTGTGTGGCATATGTTCTATTCTTTCTCTGAATACTAGGAAGAATCATGTCAAAGAAATGATTAATCCACTTGTACGATTCTCGACTTCCGTTGGTCTCAAAATCAATGAGTTAAGCTGAAGCTGTCAGACTCTTGGACATGTATGGTCCGTGAGATTTAGACCCTGGCGGATGAGTATGAGAGATAACTTTTGTCATTTAAAGAAGTCATACGAATGATATATGGTTCCAAACGCGATGATCACGAAACTTACCGACTTCCGTTTAACAACGAGATAAGGAATTTGATGAAAATTCTTGATATCGTTCATATAGAACAGCTGGTTATTTCTTCTTTATTTATGACATCAAAAATTAACATCATTTTTATGATTTCGAAAAGAGAACTCGGTAATCGCATCATCGCCGCATCTGAGGCTATTTATGATCATAAATCTCTCTAAAATGTTACAAAGATACGTCTTCCAACTATTACTGTGCCTTGGGTGTATTTTTTTTATGAATTCGTGTTGCCAGCGATTTAATCGATTTGGTCGCCTCCTATGACTAACAAAGTATACTGTGGTGGAGTTCTACTTTACAAGACATTCGGAAGCTCCCTTCAGAGATTTGTCAAGCCAAGAATCTATAAAAATTTAAATGATTTAGCCTATCTAGAAAATATACGAAACTTAAATCTTTCGTAAAGCCTAGAAGCGACCAATCATTTTAATAATTCACACATTATTCAATAATGTTATTTATTTACAAATATTTTGTGTCATTTAGGTATAATTTTTGGTTTAATCGATTTTACATTACCAATATTTTGACAAAAAAAATAAACGAACCAAATTATGATTTCCGTCCATTGTAACGAATTTATTGTGTTACTGGAAATTGAGAGAAATTTGACCCAACTATTATTAAATTTCTTGCAATTTTTTTTAACAGAACTTATCATGGTTGCTTGTTGATATGATAAGTTTTTTTTTGGGGGTCGAAGCTCACCCAACTTTTCCGCGGCTAGTTTCCACGTCCTACTTTACGCTTTTGCTAGCCAAATCGAGAACGCACATTACCATAGAACTCTTTAAATATTTTAATACCAATAAAATTTAAACATTTTCAATCTCAAAAGAGTATTAAAATTTTTCCAACTGTTGAAGGTAAACAAGCTATTAGCACACTCAATTTATCATATTTCGTAATTAGTACTTATTACCTATATGGAAGCATTAGATACCTCTAATAATGTAAAAAAATCAATGTTTTTGTGGTTACACCATATCAATCAATCGAAAATTAAAAATTATTTTGACTAGCATAATAAGACGCATCATATTTAATAACTGAAATTTAATATTTTGTAGGTAAATTGCCTATGCACACCTTAAAAATCGACAACGTATTGAGGTATACAGTAGTACTCTCCCTTAATAATAATAATAAAAAAAAAGACGAAGAAATTTTAAAACCCATTCAACCGTATTCCGCACTCGATCGATTGCTTATTATAAATTACTCAACATTTATATCAAATAGGTTGAGTGTGTAGACGACTATGCGTATATATGGTAAAAATAGGGAAATATAATAATTACTCGTCAACACCTTTCAATTCCGAGAGATGATAAATTTATTATTTAAAGAATTTGATACACGTTATCCTCATTATCCCTTGAGTATAATTCCCGATCACATATATTCGTGTTTTTTTTTGCAAATCATACTAAATTGATTATGGAGTCTATTGTTGTGCTATTATTACATTCCTTTTTCGAACATATGTTGTTTCCATTTATTGCAATAGAATCGGGATAAAAACAAATCCAGCAATAATATAAAATCCCTTCCGACGAAAATTGTATTTCAAATTTACTAGAGCACACATGTACAACCGATTGACGGCATTTGTACAACACTGCACGTAATAATTACAATAAAAAAGGAAATTAAAGGTCATGGAACAGAAAATCGATAAAACGCGAGTTTATATTCCATTACTAAAGGGGTAGCCAATAAAAGGTTTGAGGTACAGCATAGTTATTATTGTAAATTTTTGTTTGTTTGTATACACTGTATATGTATATAATACTACATTTTTTTAAGATATAATGTTGTCGTGTGCATATGGTTGTGGTCACCTAGAAAATTGGAAAAATTCCAATAAAAACGCAATAGTTTAAAATTATATATTTTGTATGGGAGGTTGAGTTGTTTCTATTGCGAGAATACGTGAGGTACACGAACTCTTTAAAATAATAATCAATGTCAAGGTTGATATAATTAGCTTAAATTATTTCTAGATTTATTTTAATGTGACAGTTCTGAATCGCAATTCTTACATACATTATTTTTAACGAAACTGAATGAGGTTACTAGACATTTAGTTGGTCCCTGGTGTTGAGGCATCTGCGAAGTCTCGAAGTCATTTAATGTTTGAAGTAGGTTTTTGCTAGAATTAAATTGTTTGTTTCAGAGCACTACTGGTCCTGTAGTGTGATATCACCAACCATAATCTATATAAGCACATTTTTGTGACAAACTAGATACAACATTTACAGACATATTGCAATAAATTTACACAAATTAGTATCTATCATTTTAGCTCCATCGAATTCGATCCCGACCTTGTTCTTCGTATTATTCTCGAAAAGCCAAATTATTCTCGAAAAGCCAAATTGCTAATTGCAAAAATTCCAGATAGCTTGTTCTCAACTTTAACACAACATTGTGACTGCATTACTGTCATTTTACATAAACCTACATATTTGTCAGTTATTCCCAACGTAAAACAAACCATAAGATATCCCGATGGATTGAGTCATAGGCTTGTTAGAAATTCAAGAAAACCTGATGTACGTCACGAGATGTTTTGTAATATTTAGAAATACTCATCGTCACCGAAAAAACTTGGATCAGTGGCTTATTGATTCGGACGAAATCCTCCTTAGTAAATACAATTTCCTCCACCAGGGGAATAATTCCCTCCAATATTATGTAAGACAGTAATTTGTATGGTGTGCACAGGAAAACTATGCCGCGCTAGCTTTCTCTTTTTGAGCGATCTTTTTTATGGGTAGGGCACAACGCGGCCACTTTCCGTTCATCAGGCATAACTTTGCTTTGGCATATTAATCGAATGGGGTCGAAAACATAGTTCCCAATCAACGCAGCAAGACGATGCTCCACACCAAACCAATAATTTTGGGGTTTTATTTTTGTGGGTTAATTTCTGTAATTCCTGACTTGTACGAAGACTGGCATCTTAGCTTTGCAATGGCTAATTTATGATCACTGCCGACTCATAAGACCTCAAATGACCCAAGATCTTCCTTTAGAAATTAATACATGGTCAATTTGACTTCGGAACGTCTTACGAGAGTGTGTCATGTTACCAAGTGGATATTTTTATGAGGATATAATGTGCCTTGGGAAACATGGTCGCCACTTTTTGGCCATCGAGTTTCTTAAAGAACGAGTTCTAAGCGATACTCTTTTATGGTTGATATAGTCCCATCAAACATGCCTAGTTTAAGGCATGTTTTAAAATGTTCGTTTAAAGGTTCTTACGAGGCATAGGAGCACCTCCCAACCACAGGGGTTAAAATAAAAATAATTCTTGTACAGAATTTCAGAATTTTGGGAAAATATTGTCGCTACGACAAGAATAGATAACCAGCCTGTTATTTTCACAACAGGCTGGTTATCATTGAACCAAAGGACGAGGACAATGTAATTCTGCAAGTATCAATGGAGGAGGTTTTAAGATCATGTGTTAAAAATATTGTGCCATGGTCTCATTGGATGTTAAAAATGCCTTTAACGAGCTGGTGGCTAATTACTTTAGAAACAGCGTTTAAAAATACTAGAGCAATGGAGGCATAAAAGAATATCATACAATCGGAAGAGTACCACAAGGTTCGGCGCTGACTCCTACGTTGTGTAACGCAATGTATGATGATATTTTTAAATACCAGAACAAGTAAAAGTTGCCGGCTTTGTGGATGATGTGCCAGTTGTTGTGGTGGCATAAATATTTAGAGGAGGTCAAATGGGTTTGCAGTTGGCGAGACAGAAGGCGGAAATAGCTCTGACTTCCAGTAGTAAAGGGATGGGAAGCATAAAGGTTAAAGTGTGTTGACAAATGATTGTGTCTAAACCTTTAAGTACCTGGGAGTGATAATCGATGCTAGACGATCATTTAAAGTCTATTTTGAAACTGTGTGTAAGAAAGATGGAAGCGTAAAAGGCACTTTTACACGAACAATGCCCAAAGTGGGATGTGCTTGTCAGTGTCACTGATTATTATTTAATAACGTGGCTACATCTATTCTAATGTATGGTGCACCGATTTGGGTGAGGGCTACGGAAAAGTGAAGTGCCTTAAGTGTTTTGTACATTTAGAACGATCTAGGATGAGACGGTCTGCCTCTTTATTAGTTAAGGAGCGTCTAACTTTGTATTTCCGCTGTGGGAATGGGAGCAAGGAGGAAAATCGTAATAAAACCGTGCGAAAACTTTGAACTAGTGGCAGATGCGATGAGATAATTTGGCGAAAGAACATTGGACAAATAGGAGATATGTAGAGGTGGATTTCTATTTCAGTCAGTTGCTAACTGGACATGGTTGTTTTCCTGCTTCTCTATATAAGATTAATCATGATTCTCCCTACTGCCCTGAGTGCAAACGTAGAACTGAGAATGTAGAGCATGTATTTTTTGAATTTCCGCGCCTTTGCAATGGCAGTTCTAACCTATTTAGGTCTATGGAAATCAACCTAGCACCAGTAAATATTATTGTATGCTATAGTTCGAGGAAACGTGGAAAATAATAAGTAGAATGACTGCAAAAATGATGAAGATACTACCACTTACGAGTTGATTACAGCAGAACGCTAATAAATAAAAATGATTGCAGGTTTAGCTGAGTGTGCCCATGTTTCAAGTGAATATTTGTATGAGAAAAGGATGCACTAGCCAGTCTTGGTTCATTTTCGATCACAATTTTCATCATTCTTACCTGTTAATGAACCTGCTAATTTGGACCTACATTTTTACATAAGTCGGTCTGATATTTGCCAGTTAGGATTAAAGTCACTAATTACTATTCTTCCATCGTACACGAGTGAATATCCTATCAGATCAACCTTAGGCACGTGTTTTGCCTTCGAGCTTGCTCTTCATATTGTTCTAGACAACTAGAAAAATACAAGTCATTCTTTACCAAGAAGACCCATTGTCGCCGAAAGCCACCACTACGTTAGTCACAGGGCAGCTCTCGTCTTACGAGATCGGGCATTTGCATGGTATTTTGACTTTAGCACTGTACGTGTTTAAAAGCTCGATTGCCAGTGGCAATATGTTCGTTTATATCTCCTCTCACACAGCTATCATGAGTGACAAGGGAACCTAGGTATCGGAAGCCCGTCACTCCTTAAAAAGTGTGGTCACTATTACTAAAATCAATTGCGTCTTGGTCTTTAAAACCTTTGATCATATATTTGGTTTGAGACTCATTGATCTTGAGACCATAGGTCATCTCCAAAGGAGGTGACACCCCTTATTAATGCAATCATTGATGGGTTTAATTTTTGCCAGATTCGTCTGGGTGGCATTGATAACTGAAGTTTTCAATACCTCCCATAGAAAACGTAAAGCTTTACAACTCCATCGTAGCTTTGCAGTGACCAATTGATAATCACTGCCTAGTCTACGAAATTGGTAGGCGGCTGATATATTCTGACATTTTTGTTAAAACATAATAAAAAGGGATCGAATATGTTCAAGTTTACTGCATTAGATTTGTAGTAAAATTTCTCGTAGTGCAATTTATAATACATTTAAACGTTCTAACTGACAGCACGAGTATTTAATCTTTGTGATTCTTACTTAATGAGGCAAAAATTGATGAACAGAGGTAAAAATTGATGCTCCACGATAATTTGAATCAAATTTCATTCACCGACCGAGCCGATACTTAGCTTCTTTAACTAAGATTAACATTTCTCGTAAGAAGAAAACTACAATTCTACTCAGATGGGAACTTAACATGTTCTGGGTGGTCCATATGTAATTACTTAAATCAGACAACTAATCTAAATTACATTATGTAGGACAAATTATGTTGCAAGTAATCTTAATAGTTAAGAAAACTTAAAAATATGACTCAGTCAACCAAGAAACATCATACTGTGACGTTAAGATTAAGAATCAAATTAAAATTCATCGTTCATAAACTACTCCACTACTTACGATTATAAACAGTTTTGTGTTTATATTGCATTCCATTGCTCTCTCACTATTTACTCCAAAACATACACACACAGGTATAATAATAATAAGACATTTTGGATCGACGTCACTGGAAGATTTCAACGAATTTTGTTTGCGTAGAAAAGAAAACTTACAAATTTTGTACGGGCTCCAAATATTAAAACTATCCATCTAATTATTACGTTTAATTAATTATTAGGCCTTGCACTCGAAGAATTCATTTTAATCGTCTTAATCATGTAGAAACCAATTAAATAAATTTATAGGTTATGTCCACGCCCCGATTTGTTGTTTGGTAAGCGCGATCGTCACCATTCCACAGGTGATCTAAAACTGGTAACTTATCATTTTTGGCGTATTTAAACGGTTGGTTGATAAAATTCATGAGATAACAGTGACACTACCCAACTGATAACAATTATTAAATTGAGGTATCCAAAATAATTGTTAAAATAAAGTGGTCGACGCCCTTTTAAAGCATTTTTTTAAATTTAACAACAACAACACAGCACACACAATAACAATAAAAAAACTCTCACCTGTATGTTTGTATTTGTTTTTTACGCTATAACTTTTTTAAATATATTTTGTTCACTTAAAGACACTAATTAAAACACTAAATGCACACACAAAATATTGTTTTTAATATACATTTAATAATTAATTATTATATTTTTTAATTAATTTAACTACGATAAATTATTTATTTCATGCTCACTTTAACCCGTCGCGATGACAAATTTACTTCACATTCAACTTACGTTAACGACGTCTACCACAATACTAACGAAAAAATTGACAAAACTCTTTCAATTCAGCAAAACGCGATGTTGTCGGCTTTATAATTTTGCTGAACACGATTAATTTTTAATTTTAAAATCTGTTAAATTTGAGTAAAAGTAATAATTGTAAATGTATAATAAAATGTGTTTTATTATTTTCTAATTTTAATCGTAATGTTTTAATTTAAAGAAGTTTAATAATTTTAACATGAATTGTATTATTTTGGTATTCAGCACAAATCAAAGCTTTGTCTATTATTTCATAGATAGAGCTATACACAAAGTTTATACATGTTTTGTAGATGGCGCTTGATTTTTTAGTAGTGATAGGTTAATTTTAGTACATAATCAATCGTTGACCGCACGACATGTCGTTAAAAATATTTATATATAAATTTGCGTAAAATAATTTAATTTGTGCTTTATTAAAGTTTTAAATATATGTTGACTTAATAATATCCTATATTCGGTTGGTCGATAATGCAAGCTTATATTTTCAAAGAAAAGCGTCCGTATTTTTCCGTTATCGCCATTTTGCTAAACCAATTCTACTCCAAGTCATTGCTGGTCATTGCCGATTTCTTTTATTTTGCAGGTTTCAGTCCAATGACATCCAATGACATGGTTACATGGTCCAATGACATGGTTACGTCGTTTGGTGGTTTTTTAGTGTATGGCCAATACATCGCTATTGCCATTTACTTATTTCGGCCTCAATACTTAATTGCTTTGTGAATCTATGGAGCTCGATGTTTGTTACTGTATTCAACAACAATCACTCCAATATTCGTCGAAGCCGCTAATTTTCGAACACTTTTGTATTATGATTTTTTGTCGTATGTTCCACTCGAGTTAAAGATTTGAATTGCTGATTCGAATAAATCATAACCTCACTTTTGACTTTATTTTTAATGATTTGACTTTTTACTTGCCTTTTCACTTGACTTGACTTGACTTTTCACTTGACTTTTGACTTGACTTTTGACTTGACTTTGTACTTGACTTTTGACTTGAATTTTTACTTGACTTTTGACTTGACTTTTGACTTGCTTTTGACTTGCCTTTACTTGACTTTTGACTTGATTTTTGACTTGACTTTTGACTTGACTTTGACTTGACTTTTGACTTGACTTTTGACTGGACTTTTGATTGGACTTTTGACTTGACTTGATTTGATTTTTAACTTTACTTTTGATTTGACTTTTGGCTTGAATTTTGACTTGACTTTTGACTTGACTTTTGACTTGACTTTTGAGTTGACTTTTGACTTGCTTTTACTTGACTTTTGACTAGACTTTTGAATTGATTTTTGACTTGATTTTTGACTTGATTTTACCTGACTTTTGACTTGACTTTTTTGACTTTTGACTTGACTTTTACTTGAATTTTGACTTGACATTTAACTGGACTATTGACTTGAGCTTTGACTTGACTTTTGACTTGACTTTTGACTTGACTTTTGACTTGACTATTCACTTGACTTTTGACTTGACTTGACTTGACTTTTCACTTGACTTTTGACTTGACTTTTGACTTGACTTTTGACTTGACTTTTGACTTGAATTTTTACTTGACTTTTGACTAGACTTTTGAATTGATTTTTGACTTGATTTTTGACTTGATTTTACCTGACTTTTGACTTGACTTTTTTGACTTTTGACTTGACTTTTACTTGAATTTGGACTTGACATTTAACTGGACTATTGACTTGAGTTTTGACTTGACTTTTGACTTGACTTTTGACTTGACTTTTGACTTGACTATTCACTTGACTTTTGACTTGACTTTTAACTTGACTTTTGACTTGACTTTTGACTTGACTTTTGACTTGACTTTTGACTTGACTTTTGACTTGACTTTTGACTTGACTTTTGACTTGACTTTTGACTAGACTTTTGACTTGATTTTTGACTTGATTTTTGACTTGATTTTTGACTTGATTTTTACCTGACTTTTGACTTGACTTTTGACTTGACTTTTGACTTGACTTTTGATTTGACTTTTGACTTGACTTTTACTTGAATTTTGACTTGACATTTAACTGGACTTTTGACTTGAGTTTTGACTTGACTTTTGACTTGACTTTTGACTTGACTTTTGACTTGACTTTTGACTTGACTTTTGACTTGACTTTTGACTTGACTTTTGACTTGACTTTTGACTTGGCTTTTGACTTGACTTTTGACTTGACTTTTGACTTGACTTTTGACTTGACCTTTGACTTGACTTTTGACTTGACTTTTGACTTGACTTTTGACTTGACTTTTGACTTGGCTTTTGACTTGACTTTTGACTTGAGTTTTGCCTTGACGTTTGACTTGACTTTTGACTTGACTTTTGACTTGACTTTTGACTTGACTTTTACTTGAATTTTGACTTGACGTTTAACTGGGCTTTTGACTTGAGTTTTGACTTGACTTTTTACTTGACATTTCACTTGACTATTTACTTGACTTTTGACTTGACTTTTGACTTGACTTTTGACTTGACTTTTGACTTGACTTTTGACTTGACTTTTGACTTGACTTTTGACTTGACTTTTGACTAGACTTTTGACTTGACTTTTGACTTGACTTTTACTTGAATTTTGACTTGACATTTAACTGGACTTTTGACTTGAGTTTTGACTTGAGTTTTGACTTGAGTTTTGACTTGACTTTTGACTTGACTTTTGACTTGACTTTTGACTTGACTTTTGACTTGACTTTTGACTTGAC
The DNA here is from genome assembly GCA_963556175.1 of Tipula confusa. Classification (NCBI taxonomy): domain Eukaryota; kingdom Metazoa; phylum Arthropoda; class Insecta; order Diptera; family Tipulidae; genus Tipula; species Tipula confusa. Next base: position 64,183,930 of record OY744475.1, on the reverse strand, counting down.
TTTTGACTTGACTTTTGACTTGACTTTTTACTTGACTTTTGACTTGATTTTTGACTTGACTTTTGACTTGGATTTTTACTTGACTTTTGACTTGACTTTTGACTTGACTTTTGTCTTCACTTTTGGCTTGACTATTGACTTGACTTTTGATGGCAACCAGGGCCGTACACCTAGAATTGGCATCCGATATATCAAGGAATTCCTTCCTCACAACTATTACTTATAATTGTTGGCAATAATTGACTCAACCAGTTCAATTCGTCAACGAGGGTGACAGGAATCATGATTTTCGTCCTCCCTACTTCCTCTAGATGGTTATCACCATTGAAAGTAATCTCGAAAGATCAAGAAAAAGATGTGCTACTATATATAAACATGCGAAAGGTAAATCTGCGAAAGGAGCATATTTTTTGGTGAACTTGAATGGAGTTTGTGTGTGTATAAAGACGACAACATAATTGTGGGTGCAAATGATTAGGAACATGGCCGCAGTTTGGAGAAAAATATGAGTGTTCTAGGAGAACAGTGGTTTGGTTCTGAATGAAATATTCATTTAGAAACTACCATCGATTTTGGAAATAACACTATCATGATTCGAAACCGGTAACTAATCCCATTGTCAATAATTAGATTTGTTATACTGATTTTTCATGAAAAGTGCCCAATTCTCAATATAAAAAATCAAAAATGAAACTTTTATTTCCACAGAGGATTGGTGGAAAAATTTCATAGAACTTGAAATGAATATATGGCCAAAGTCGTGCAGAAAAATGGAAGTAACTGGGATCGACTTATATCGATGCTTCTGATGGCTTATCGGTCGGTGATCATACAGTTGTAGTATCATCAGTTGTAAGCGTGTTTAGTTGGTTGTCACTGTAGACCGGAAGAATACTTGATATGAGACATTGGGAAATAATAGATGAAGGGTAATTAATTTGAGATGAGTAATATTCTGTTACTTGAAACTCGTCCGACCACTGATTGATTTCCATCTAATAACATTTCTTATAAAATACTGATAACTTATTATTTATCGAGGTCTTTTGAATAATTTATTATATTTCGGTGTCACCCAATTCTATGATTGTCACTTGTTCTAAAGTGTTAGTTGTTTTGTGAAAGTTATGCGGGTACCAATTTTGTTTTCATTTATGATAAAAAATATAGGGTGATTCAATAAACTTTTAACGTTTTTCGGGCAGTCGGATTGGTTTTCTTCTTGGGCCCTAAGTAAAAAGGCTGTTTTAGATTTCAAAGCAGTTTATAATCGAATGTGTTAGTTACGTTTACGCATGCGGCTAGCCAACCTGTCAATCATTTGAGTTCATGCGCCCACAGATGGAAGCCAACCCAAAGATACTCATTTTACAACCATTTGGATGATCTAATGAGATCCATAGCGAAGCACGACGTCAGAATAGTGATTGCCCATTTTAATGCCAGATCTGGCAAAAATCAGACTATCTTATGTGAAAACGTATCCCAACACGATCTGGTGACCAATAATGGGGAAATGGTATACTCTGCGAATGATATACTCTGCGATCGTGAATGACCTAATTTGCGGCTAGGATATTCTTTCCTCATAAAAATGCCCACTAGACTCTAGGTATAGTAGAAATTAAACCCAAAAATGTTTAGTTGATGAGGAGTGGCGTCTTGCTGCCGAGCAACAGAATATAGCCTATAAAGAAGCGCGAAAACAACAATCGCACCGAAGAATAAATTGGTCAAATTAAAAGGGTGAATGGTGAAAGACTGAAGTCTTAAGAGTACAACAACTCAGCAATGAGCACAGTTCTAGTTACTTCATTACATGAAGATTATTTCCTGTTGTGTTTATTTGATCTGCACTATCATCTTCAGTTGATGTTGCAGTTTACTGCTTATTTTCGCTTTGATAAGCTCCCGCAACAATAAAAAATGTGTTTTCAAATTCAGATGCCTTTAAAATCTGGTCAGGTAGTAGCATTAGTTGATCTTCGATTAAGAAAAATTCAGTTCAAAGCTGATCTAACTTTACTGATCGCGCCTCTAATTATTCGAGAGTTGAATTGTTTCGATCTATGCTCAAGATAAAGGTTCTATCATTAGTTAAGCTGGAAAGTATGCATTCACATTTCTGAATTGGCAGCCATTTTGATATTCTACAATACAAGTTTTCTATATCTTGCCATAGTAGTCTTTATAGTGTAATTAGGAGAAACTATATATTCACTTTAAATAAAAAACTTCGCTTGATCACTCTTGTTTTAATTCGTATTAATATTAGTACTAAAGTTGGTAATCCTGTGACAGACTGTCAAAATATATATAAATACATAGACATTTTCGTAAATAGATCCTGAATAACTTCAGGCTAACTTTCGAACATCAAAGTTATCCGTCTATTTACGAACGTATGGGATAACTTCAGGCTAACTTAGATGATGTTGTTGTTGCTATTATTAACTGTATTTTGTTTTGTTTTCAAAATTTGTTTTCAACTAAATGTCAATGAAAATGGATGATCGATTTAGATGTTGACCGATCAACATCAAAAGTGTAAATGAAAAACGCGGAATAAAAAAAATAAAATTATTAGTGTAATTTTCGATTATATTATGAACATAATTTATTCTGTTTTGTGTAATTAAAATTATTTATTATTGGAATTAATATTTCAAAAGTTGAAAAACCAGTGAAATGAAATATGACAATAATGTGTGACGTGTCTACTTAAATATTGTGGTGAACCGTAAAAATAACGGTGTGCGTATTTTGTAAATATGAAATGTACCAATATTACGGTATGGATAACGGTAAAGATTGGTTGGCTAAATTAATTTTTATAATAATTAATTTGTAAGTAATAAACTCTGTTGCATATCCCCAGGATACAGGTATGAAATTGTACCATAAAAATGTTGTATTTATAATTTAAATCAATTGCTAGAGGTTTGTCGTCTAAGTAGACTTGTTAACGATACTTTAATTCTTTAAAATTTCGAAATGGCAGTTTCGAAGCAGTGGTGGCTCCGTTATATCTACCAATTTATTAAATTTATATACATAATGAAAATTATAAATGGGGCACGAACATGGTGTACATTTCCTTTCGTTTGTCTAACTTTCAACGTCCTTCTTAGAGTCGTCTTAGAAAACTTTTGGTTATTTTTTAATATTATTTTAAAAATATGTCTTAATGGTGACCAAAAAAAACATAACCTCTAAATTGTTGAGCAAATAGCGTGAACAGTATCAGTCAGTGATGGAAAATGAATTTTTTGAATTGTACTGAAAACTGAAACGATATTGTACTTTATTGAGTTAAATTGTACTTATTTTTTTAAAACTTTTTTATTTAAAAAGAAGCCTGCAAAAATAAAGCGTTCAGTTAAAATGTATATGTTTAAAATAATCATTAAAGTGTAGAAATAAAATAGTTAAAGTATAGATAGATATATACAAAATATACTTGTAGCAGGGTTTAGAACCGAACCATAACCTGTTCTGGTTCAGTGATTTTTTCATAATTTTTTTAACCCGAATCTGAACCTAAACCAAATGAAAATTGGAGTTCGAGTTCAAGTTCATTTGTCTTTTCAAAAACAAAAACAAAAACAACAATAAATATAAATCATTACAAATTATGTTTCTAGAAAATTCTCCAATTCATTGGATAATGAAAATGAACGCGAGGTGTTGGATGATATCTTGAAGACCAAATTAATAGTTTGATCACAGCTAAAGAAAGCGGATAAAATGATAACGCCAACTGTATAACAAATTTTTCCCAGGGTTCCAAAGGAAAAAAATGTGTTGGAGTTGTGGAAAAACCATAAATTGAATATGGGATATATTATTATACAAAGTATAATCTATATTCAGATTAAATTGCTAAAAAACGGTGGATTCGATCGAATTCAATTGTTTAATTATTTTAATAAAATTCGATTTGTAGTGTTTTTGGTTTTAAAGTAAATATAAAGTGGATTTTGATGCTTTGTGTAATTGCTATTATGTATTTATATATTTATGCATTTATATATTTTAATATTTATGTATTTAGGTATTTATATATTTATATTACATTAATATATTACTAGTATGAGACAAATTAATATATTTGTATTTTCAGGGAAAACTAATCCAGTTTATTACAGTCTACGGCTTGCAGAAATTATATTATGATATTATTAGTTTATTATATTACAAATTAATTAATTTATCATTTCAGATGAAAACTAATTCAATTTATTACAGCCTAGGCTAAGAGCGGTTATTTCATTAATAGATTTTGCTTTTAGGAAACATTTGCTGATACACCCGAATGGGGGCACACTGCAGTTGATGATAAAAAATGAAATAATGCAGAGCAGCTCGTCAAAATTGTGATTGTCTTGTGCTAACATTAGTTGAAAATTGGCTTCTGGAAAACCGGGTCAAATTTGTCATTACTAACACGCCCTTGCTTTCCTTACACCACAAAAAAAACACTAACTATCGATCGCTTAGGTGTCTGCAACCGTGTCGAGTCTGTCACAACTAACATTCCTTCCATTCCTTCGGTTTTGTTATATGTAACACGGGTGTACGGTGGTGCCCGGCATTCCGGGAGTTCCTGGTTCGTCCTTGGCCGTACACTCTAATCAATCAATCAATCAATCAAACTAAATGTCAATGAAAATGGATGATTTTATTGAGCAGAGCTATAATGTCGAGTATTTAGTTTGTTTTTAAACAATTTAATTAAACACAAAGACGATCTGTGAATAAACAACAACAATAACAAATTGATTAATTATCTGACAAAATGAATCATCGAATTTTATTTGAGTTTTGCTTTCATGCAACGAACTCACTCAAAATTTATAGAAACTTTTTGTATGGGATGGATAATTCGAAAAATTTATTACCAACATAAGAAAAATGAAAAGTTAGCCTGAAGTTATTCAGGATCTATTTACGAAAATGCCTAGTTATGTACCTTCATAATATTGACTTTAACACACACACACACACATATATATATATATATATATATATATATATATATATATATATATATATATATATATATATATATATATGTATATATATGTATATATATATATATATATATATATATATATATATATATATATATATATATATATATATATATATATATACCAAATTTCATATCTTCAGTAGAATGCAAATTTCCCTTCTTCCACATAAAGCATCCCATACATTTGTTACTTTATGGTGGCACTACTGTTTTAGGCAGTAAGTTAGGCCACAATGAATCCTAATTTTAGGTTTTAAATACTCACAATGTTTTTGCAGTGCGGTGGACTCATTTTATTTTTCCATGAAATGAAAACTTTCCGCGTTTATATTTAATTTATGTTCAACAAAACCTTGACATTGTTTTGTGATTGAGCACATGATCATGTCCATTGTGATTTGCGGAGTTTGAAATTATTTTCCATTTTTTCAACGTTAACGTTATCTTTGGTATCTTAAAGCTTATATGATTTTGATTTTAGACTTTAGTTCGGTCATTCAATCAAATTTATTTTGATGACACTGAATTGTTCTTCGACAATATATGTCACGTATTTCGCGTATGTACATGCAAATGTAATTATGGTCTTTAAGAAAAAAAAAAGCTTTAATTATGAATAAATACAGTAATTACACATTGACTTGTAGTCGACTATCAACCAAATGCTATACGGTACACAATACATTATTCGATTTATCGTGAGAATTTTCATTTATCAACGATAAAAATTATTCGTAAACCGCGAAACAATCAAAATATAAATTTTAAAATTTATTTTCATTATTATTGTTATTAACAGCAAACTGTGTAGTCGTATGTAGTTATTAACAGGTTCACTGCCGGTGTACCACTCGTATGACACATTGAATTGGTTCCGAATGACTTGTGACCATTATCTAGGAATAAACCATTATCGGATAAGTTTCAAAATAGTTCACCTAGCGGTCAGTAGCCAAACATTTAATACTACTAGTAGACCACCGAGCTCGTTTTTTTTTGTGTGATATACCGGTAGTACATTGGCAGTTAACTTGTTATACATTACATTCGTGTAACGAGGGCTGAAGTTATTTTTTTTTGTATTTTTAATTTAATTTGTGTTGAATCGCGTTGAAGTTAAGTTGTGTGTAGTGAGTATCTTATGTGTCAGGTGAAATTTTATTAATTGAAAATGTGATTAAGTGGTTCCAGTTTTTTGGATTTAAACGATTAAAGGTACAGTGTTAGAATTTTTATAGCATTTAGTTATTTGGTGGAAATTCTGCAACATATAAGTTTAAATCTATGTATGTATGTTGTTTCCTTTACCTCCAACTTAAGAGTAAAGAGCATCTACTAGGCTGGATGATCATACTCTAATGGAGGCACTGTTTAAAGTTCTATACCCATGATTTACCAAGTTCTTTCGCTTCTGCTAGCAAAGTCATTGCTGCGGGCTTCCAATTTTTTTTTATTGCGGGGTTAGACCAATGACGTTTAGCCGTTTTTTAGAGTCTGACCAATCTATCATCATTTCTATTTCTTTATTTCCGTTTCAATATCCAAATGCTTTGTGATTCCGTGCAATTCGATTTTGGTTATGGTGTTTGGCCAGAAGCAAGTCAATATTAATTGTCTAAGGCACTAATTTACGAAAACGTATAGTTTTGAAAAAGAACAGACATGCCTTTCAGTCCTATCGTGTTTATATCAATGATGACCTAAATGCTACTATTTTAGTAACATGTAGTCTCAACAAAAGTCGTATTTGGATTCGTTTCACCACAAATCTCTGTCTCAATATCAACTAAACTGGTGAGAATTAATATTCCACCTTTCGGTGGCGAGTATACGCAATGACCATCTTTTAAAAAATTATTTGAAGCCTCTGTGCACAACAACGAATCCATATCACGAATCCACAAGTTCCAACTATTCAAAGAGTTTCTAAAGGGAAGCGTAGCTAAACTAATAAATCAATTCTTAATTCCTAACGCAACTTATGTAGCAGCAAGGAAGAAACTAAAGCTAGTTATACAACACGCCTCATCAAGTTCACTTAGAAAGCTAACAAACACTTCTGACGAATTACTTGGTGGTTTAAGAGCATTAGTAAAGTGGACAATAAAACTAAGCTGCAGTATATAGGCCTTAAAATCAGTGGAATTCAAAATCTGTGGAATATTCAAAATCTCTTCAAGACAACAAGCACACATAGCCACCACGACATTCGAATATTGTAAGAAGCCACATCCTTTTAATAAATGCTACAAATTTCAACGTTGTGCAAAAGCTTCGTTAACAAATAAGATGTAGGCTCCAAATGTTTAATGGCAGGACATTCTGCAACCAGTTGCATGTAAGCTAACATGTTTATTTAGTGCAAAGCGCAGCAACTTACACTTTAACATCAAGACATCAAAAACGGCGTAATAGCGAGTGCAAACATAAAGACAGGAAACAATAGCGATAAAATCAGGATGTAACGAATAAATCAGTTGAAAACCTGGAAGGATTCAAATCATACACCATTTCATGTTTCACTGTAGAGGAAAGCAAGCAAACAATATTACCAACCGTGATGTCAACAACAGATACCCAAGGTAAAATACGCCACTTTCACGATCTACTTGAAACACGCTCAGAATCCTTGCGAGACAGCTGTAAAGAGTTAAAACGCAAACATGCATTTATAGCAGTGAATGATTTGATTTCAGTCGAAGCAGAGAATTAACCAACATGAAGTTATCCTCCAGACACGACACGACCTTAATTGTAAAGCGCTGATTCTAAATAAATTAACCAATTTTCTGCCATCTTAGCCAATTATATTGAATCAAAATGACGTAAAAGAGGGCAATGGGTTTGCCTTGCTGAACCTCGTTTTCATGTTCCAAGCTACATTGACATGATTAACAAATAAGCCAAAGCTCCATTTGCTGGATATGCATAGATGAAAATATTAACATGACAAATCAGTGTAACAAGATTCAGGTAACCTTCGATGATGTTTTTCGCTATTACCATGTTTTTGGAAAGTAGATGAAAACTCTTTCTATGTTCCTTCAAAGGAAGATGAATGTGAAAACCATTTTATAAAAACTCATAGATGTGCCAACGGGCAATACACAGTGGAACTGCCATTTAAAGAAAATGTCGATCAATTAAGGAGCAGTTTTGATACCTTTCTCAGGCGGTTAAATTTTTAGTTAAATTGCTTCATAAAGTGGTAGAAATATTTCAAGTCCCAGTGGATTCATGTTACACCTGGACCGACTCTAAAATAAAACTGTTTCGTAGCAAATCGCACGAGTTTCATAATCGACAAGCTACCGAGAAATCATTGGCTACCTGTACCAAAAAATCACAATCCGGCGGATTGTGCAAGCCTGGGGATTTCACCAACAAATTTGATTACACTCTCAATTTGGTGGAATGGTCCGGATTTTCTGTGAAATGCATCTACAAAATGGCCAAACTTCAAGATACGAGTATCACAAGTGAAATCTACCACCGTCGAAAGGGTAAAAACTACGTTGCTAACCAAAATTGAGAATGTTACCGAAAAAATAACTTCTCCAGTGGAATATGTGGTCGAGAAGTTTCTTTCTTATTGGTCAATTTTGAAACTTCTGGCCAACTGTATCAGATACACTGAAAACTGTCGAAAAATAAAATCATCCTTCGTGACCTGTGATCATCTGAAAAAAACTGAATATATCATCATCGAATGTGTCCAACGCGGCTGCTTTAAACATGAAATACATAAGGTAACTGGTTTTCCAATAAGAGGTTTCATTTTGATATTAAAAAAATTATTTCATTGTAAAGAGGAAGGTATGCCATTAACATTTGAAAACGATATCAACCAAATGACGGCTACGCTTGCATAACCTTTTCTTTGAAATTTTTCAAGACTAATTCGTGGTTGTATGTCTTCGATAACTTCATGAATTCCATCTTTAAAAATGCCAGCCCAAAAACCGGACTAAACAGTGACACGTTGAGGATGGAGAGGCTGTTCAACAACCGTTCTTTGATTTTCTGAGCCCTAAATGCGACAATTCTGCTTATTAATGTAGTCTCCGAGGTGAAAATAGGCCTCATCACTGAAGATGATTTTTCGATGAAAATCCGGATCATTTAGATGAACCCAATCAGCGAAGATACGACGTTTATGGTGATCGACCGGCTTCTTGTCGATTCTTGTGTTAACATAACTTTAAAAGTTTTAAAACCTAAGTCTTTATGCAAAATTATGTGTAATGTCGTATGGGAATGTCTAATTTCAAAGATAGACGAGAAACCGACAAGCCTGGGTTTTCTTCAACACTACGGGCTATATAGCAGCAATATTCACAGTTGTTCTTGAGCGATGTACACGGTTTTGATTCTTCACATCACTAACTAGTCCCAACAGCTCAAATTTTTCCACCAGTTTCAAAATTGCCGGCCGAGAAGGTGCTTCACGACGGCCAAAAAGTGCTTTAAAAAGTGTTTTGCGAACTATAACTGCAAAATGTTCACCATTTTTGTAGTGAATTTTAACAATTTCAATGCGTTGTTGAAGCGTGTCAAATGTCAAAAAATGAAAGCTTTAAAATTGACAGCTGCCCAAATAGCAGGCTATTCAAAATGAAACGTCTTAATGGGTAACCCTGTACAAAGACATAGTTCAAACAAAAAAGGAGCAAAGTGGCAGTTCTTCATTGATTTTAGACTTAAATTCCATATTACGAGTAGGTGGCCCTTTACAAAATTCAAATATTCCTTACTCTACGAAGCATCCGGTTATCTTATTATAAAGTGCCATAGTTATCCGAGAAAATCTTCAGGTATCTGCACATTAAGCATCTACATCTAAATCCAACGACGTTGCTCTTCAAAGTTCGATCAATATATTGGATTGTCGGTATCCAGGATGTTTTCAAACACATCAGTAGAGGCTGTTTACATTGCGTCCGAACACGTCCGAAGCTATAGAAAAATAGATCATGGGTAATTTACCTTCTCCGAGAGTAACTTTAACGTGGGAATTTTATTATGTTGGGTAGTCAATGCTGGCCCTTTTTGCATTAGTTTAAAAAAGGGTAGAGGATTTCAACGTCTCAAAGCTGTTTGTTTATCTGCATGGCGACCAAAGCCATCCATATGGAAGTTAAAGATAGCAAAGAGGACTACCTAAGAACATATATAGTGACAATGCGACCAACTTCGTGAGTGCTTACATAAGGTTTGACGAATTCATCAAAATGTTAGCATCCAAAAGGCACAACGATTAAATAGATTGGCATACGATACCACCATCAGCCAAACTCAATCAGTGTGTTCACACAATTTCGTTGTTCTGAAATGGTAATCCCTATCCCAACCGTAACATTTTTATTATTCCAAAGTTCATCCCTCTTAGTTATACAAATGAAAGGCCATTCCAACGTAAGCTAGGTTGTGGATCTTGGCATGAACTGAAAATGTCTCGAGGGATTTTCATTCTGTTAGGTCTGACAGATCTGACAAATTATCCAAGTAATTAATTCAGTACGTGTGATGTGATACATTGGAGAATTGTGCCCAACACTAAGTTGGTGCGAGAAGGCCATTTGGATCAAAAATACTTACCAGCTGTGAAATGTCGATTCTTTTGGTTTGCAAAACTGCTGTAGCCATTTGAATTTCAGGCAATTTCAATCTAACCGCTACCTTAACACAATTGGATCCAGATAATAGGTAATCTAAAATAGTTCACCAATTCTATAAATTGACTTTAGGCAGAACAAAGAGCCACAACATGCTTCAGCTTACTCTCTAAGTCCAGAAATCGTTTTTCGCCCATGTTGCGGATTCTCCGAATACTAAAGGAGTGTAAGAAAATGGTAGCCAGATTACAAAACTTGTGGTCAAAAGTGTTTTGATAATTTGTCAACAAAGTTGCGGCGGATATGACTTTTCATATCAAATTGAAAGTCAAATTGACTATGTGTTAATTTCTATCGGAACGTCTCGGGCCAATGAATATGTAAGTTCTTATCAGTTGACTGCCAAATTTGTAGGCAGTCATCATCAACTGCAAAGCTGAGATGATAGTATAAGTCAGGAATCATATAGGAAAATAACCTTACATTTTTACGAACATGAGAAAACACAATTTCATAATCTTGTTAGCAGTGCATTATGGAGTCTTCTGGCTACTGTAAAAGCCAACTTATCCTTTGACCCCTGAACTAGCAATATTTGTCAAAAAGCATCCTTCAAATCTAGACTCGAAATATACCTGATTTTTGTCTGACATCCCTGCCCTGACTTGAAAAAAAAAACAAAAAGATGTTTAACATGGTTTACAGTTAAATTCCGGAACAGTTTTTCTTGGACTGAATAATGTATCGAAATTCTGGATCCGTGTTGGTCGCTTCATCTTTCAAATTGCGATTTTTCTAGGAAGAAGTGGCTTATTTCAATCAGACCTCAGTAGTTTTTGTGACGATTGGTCGCTGTTCATCCTACGAGATTATTCAGATCGACTATGTCCTGGAATTACATGGATTATTAATGAAATTGATCTTTGATCCATCAGGTAACGATGAATATTGATTTTTTTTATTTCCTAAATTTCGAAGTTTTTTAATTTATTCAAGCACCCATTTGGGCCCTCTAGAATAGTTTCTTGTAAATACAGTCTGAATAACGTGGAATGTGGATTTACTGACCTTATCAAACGCCACTTTCAGGCATAATAGAGACAGTATGATTTTCGACTGTCAGTTATGGAGTAGTTCGAGTTTTTCATTTAGCAATGGAGATGGTGTAGGACGAAAGGAGATAAGGAACTCCTTTATCGGGTAATTTAGTGGTTGAAATGATTTTTTCCATCGATTTCTTAAATACGAGTACCAACAGTACTGTCTCGCCATTTGCTTCGCCAAGTCTTTCGATCTCCTTCTTTACCTCGGCTAGCTGTGCAAGTAAAAGCTAATCTCCTCGCCCAAAAATTGTCTGCAAACTCTAAGTCAACTAATTCTAACTTAACCCCGCATTAGATTTTGGCCTATATGTCACTTAAGTCGTTGCAAACAGTAATACTAACAAGCTAGCCGGTCCCGATGGTATTAGCGCAATTGTTCTCAAATATTGTTGTAAACCCCTGTCAAAGCAACTGTCATGTTTGCTCCACCGATTTATGTCTTCTGGCATTTTCCTCTCCATCTGAAAATTGCTAACGTACATGCTACACCAAAAACGGCAGCTATCACCTCGGTGCCTTCCAAAGTACTCGAGACCATAACCAATTTCCAGCTGATGAAAATTTGCAAGGTAATCTTCTAATTTCCGGCCATCAGTGTGGGTTTCGTGGAGGATGCTCAGCAGGTGACTTAACCATGGTCGTTAGAGTGACTTCCGTTCTACATTTTTGCGCTGGTGTCCTTCAGGGATCTATCCTTTCTTCGACCCTTTTTCTAATTCCCATCAATGATCTTTTATCAGCAACTCTTAATCCAATATACTCCTATGCTGATGACAGATCACTTCTGACAGATTCTTCTTCTCATGAAACGATGTTGTCGCAGAAAGAACGGCTTTGAAGGATAGCCTTACGCGTGATCAACATAGGGTTGAATTCAATCTCAACAAATTTCAATCTGATGGCTATTTGCCGTTTTTCTGACTGTTAAATCCAGCTTGGCTACGCCGTACACATTTGAGGTTCCCGGCTTGACTGTATCAAACGAAATATATTGGGCAGAACAAATAAACAAAGCAGTAATTCGTGCAGCCAGATCTCTTGTATTTTACACCATCAGAAACCCTTACATTGTATAAGACCTATATAAGACCCAGGTTGAAGTATAATTCTCATATTTGGGCTATTGCGCCGAAAATTAATTTAACTGCAATCGATCGGGTACAACAACCGAGCATCTCAAATGATTCGGGACGTTTTGGTTCTCTTTCCCATAGGCGTTTTTTCAATATGACACTGATTCTAATCCTGATTCAAACGACTTTCAGTCATGGAGATGGTGTAGGACGAAAGGAGATAAGGAACTCCTTTATCGGGTAATTTAGTGGTTGAAATGATTTCACTGGCAAAATATTTCCAATCTAGAACCAAGCTAACATATTTCAGGAGGAACTTGTAAATTATTTTAATAAAATTATTAGGAATGAATTGGGAACCCTTTGACACTAGCGCTATACCACTGATTAAATAAATAATGGTCGGATTTTATCCCAATGCATAAATGGCTAACAATTTAGAACCTAACAATTTAATTTTTATGTATTTTCAACTACGTTTTGTATGTCATATATAAATGCTTTGGAACATTACAACGTTATTTTTGTATACGAAGACTGATATAACTTCAAAAAACCCAACTTGTGTTAGGCTTTAGAGCTTAACTTTATGGGTTGGGAGCATATCAAATTCAATTTGCTAAAAAGTGTCAAAAAATGATAGATATATAAAACATTTAAATGAAGTTTTTGATTATTCAAGCCTCAAAACAGGGTTTGTGTCTTAAATACTAAAAATCAAATTTTGAGTCATAACTAAAGAGTTTGTAATTCTCTCCAACATATTAAATAAAGCGTTACAAATGTTTAGTCATTTGTCTATGATAATTAAAATATTTTGAGTTGGTTATCAAATACAACAATGCTGAAAATCCTGCCTAATTAGAATTTTAGAATACAAAGCAGAGCCTAACAAATGTATTGCAATTTATTGTTGACACATTCAGCCACGTTGAGGAAAGAAGCTTGGCTAATGTTCAAGAACCTACCAACTGCGCCTAGAATTTTTTAATTCGAGTCAACTCTAAAGTCTATTGATATCAATAGACTGAACAAAATGTCGTAAGATCATAACTTGGAGAAGATCTGTGCTATCTGAGCTGAAAGAACTTCAAATATGGTTAGAAATAAGATCAGTGGTCCCCAATAAGATAACATGGTCGTTGTCGTGCATTAAATCCGATAATAATGCTGATTTGGCACTTTGAATTTCGCCTTTTGATTGATTTACAGTTCGGCAAAACAAGCCGTCGATTCATATCAAACTGCGGATAATTCTAGATTTTTTAAATTCATCCATATGTGATTGTAACTGCCATATTCTAATTTGTCGGAACCTTACAATTTTAATACTGACACTTTTATATTAGTTGTATTGCAATTAAAAAACCATAAAATCATTTGTAATGCTTTCAATTATTTCAAAACAATTAGTATAGAATTTTAAGCGTAAACATTTAAGAGTTGACTCGTATTACAAAATTCTAGGCGTAATTGGTAAATATATTGCATTACATTTGTTAGGCTCTGTTTGACATTCTAAAATTCTAATCTTACAGGATTTTGAGCATTGTTGTATTTGATAACAAATTTAAAATATTTTAATTATCATAGACAAATGCATAAACATTTGTAACGATTTATGTAATATGATGTAGAGCATTACAAATCCTTTAGTTATGACACAAAATTTGATTTTTAGTATTTAAGACCCAAACCCGGTTTTGTGGCTTATATAATCAAAAACTTCATTTAAATGTTCTATATATCTATCAATTTTTGACACTTTTTTAGAAATTTGAATTTGATATGCTCTTAACCCATAAAGTCAAGCTCTAAAGCCTAACACTAGTCAAGTTGGGTTTTTTGAGGTTATATCTGTGTTCGTATACAAAAATAACTTTGTAATGTTCCAAAGCATTTATATATGACATTTATAAAACGAAGTTGAAAATACATAAAAAAAGTTTGTTAGGTTCTGAATTGTTAGCCGTTTATGAATTGGGATCTAATCGAACCATTATTTTTTTAATCAGTGGTATACCGCCAGTGTTTAAGGGTTCCCATTTCATTCCTATTATTTCAAAAGATCCTGTTGAAATATTTTAGTTCTGGATTGGAAATGTTTTGCCAGTGATGACAGAAAGTCGTTTGAATCAGGATTAGAATCAGTGTAATGTTGGAAAACGAGATGTTAATCAAAATGGGGACACTCAAAATGAGGGAACAGATGCAGTTATCATTTGATGCTTTACGTGTGTGAAAATGTCTCTGAAGGCTTATGTTTTTCAAATGTTTTTTGAAGGCTTAGAAACTTGATAGTCTGCTGGCTGACAACTCTGCACTCAGCCCTATTGTCAGTTGGTTTCTTTCGTCTTTGAAAACGTTGCAGATGTCAAGCAAGTGGTCTATGGTTTCATCATCAGAGCCTAAATGGAACCCTTTTAGGTGGGATGTTATTTTGCCATGTCCCATTAATATCTGAGTTAATGTTGCAGTAAGACCAAGCCTTTTATCCGATGTTTCTACGACGTTTGGAAGGAAATTGAGAGTTGCCCTTTCATCCATCGAAAATCGAATTTTTGCATACCTGCATCTTGACCTAACCAATAAGGTTTCCTTCTATTTGTTCAGCTTGTAATACCAAGCTCCTGTAGCTCACATACTTGGCCTTTTTCTTAAGTTATACCAGTAGCACCCTCTCTTGCAGCAATTATGATATTACGTCAGCTAACACAGGAACTACATCTGTTTTTGTATCCACCGTCGTTATAGTTCTGTAAGCTTTTGTAATACCAAGAAGGATTCCACTTAGTGCGCTTATTAATCTTTTTCAGTGGTGACAATTCATTCAGTGGTGACAATTCATTCTACTTAACAACCGATTGTGAGTAATGCAAACACTGGGCCTTTGATGGTCCTTTGTTTAAGGTCCCAAGTTGCTTTTGGTACTTGTCTCAGCGTCGAGAAAATGTTTTTGTTGCTGAAGGGCGTGATACTGGGCCCCATTTTAGGCCATGCTCTTTGTATCACTTTGACTCCGATATTATCGAGGCCGAGTGCTTTACCTGTTTTTAATGATATTACTGCGTCCCTGGTTTAATCATTGCTGAATTCTTTCCTCGTTGCAATACTTTATGTGCTTATGTATAATTTCTTACAGTATCACCAGGAAGCAGTGCACTCTATAAACATTTTGTGGTATACTTCCGATACGTATAGTTGCCAGACGATCTCTATTTGTAAGGGGGCTTAACACTTCTGTTTTCCATCCTTGCCAACTTGTTTCCAACAAGTTATCGATCTTTTCCCAATTTGCTTGTTTAAGTCCATATGGGAAATCATGCCTGAGGATTTATTGCTATTATTTGCGCTTAGAAATTTTAAAGTTAGGACAACAGCTCGATGATTACTTGAAGATCTCCAGTCTTATTTTACTTCCCAGTTGGTAATTTTCCTCAGCAACTCACAAGTATGAGATCGATATTTGATTCACCATTTTGCAATAGGCTGACATGTTCTGTTTATAACGAAGAGGCCTCTTGCAACCAACTCTTCAACGAGGATTTCTCGTTTATTTGTGTCTTTATTATTCTATAGTTTGGACTTAGCATTGGTTTTTGAGACCTTTCATAATTTTATCAAGCCTGTTGGTGTAATCTACTGAGTCATCGAAGAATTAAAGGTAGATGCTGATTAAATAAAAATTACCCAGGGCAAAGTACCTCTAGACTATTATTAAAGATGCCTATGGCAGCCTTTGGGTTGTCACCACCACCAGTTACAACTCTTGGTGATGTTGCTAAACCACCTACTTTTTAGTCATATAGGTTTCTCATATGGCCCTTTTGTATATTGAATTGGGCACTCCTTAATTGACAGTTTATGAGGGCTTTATTCATAAAACAGATTTTCGTACGAAAAGTTTAGACCCTGGCTTTGTTAGCTTTTTTATAGTTAACACATTTAGACCGACTTCAGGGTAGTGTCTACAAACTAAATGACTTTACGGGGTCTTGGAATGTGCCCAAATATACGTCACTTAAAGTACCTTGAGACTTCGACATCTCCGACCATTGCGTTAGTGTAACCCACTAGTCGACCTGTTTCTAGCGCCAGTATTGAAACGAAGTTTAACTCTATAGTGTCTGATTTTCCCAGCAAGAGGTTCTATGTATCCTTCGACTTTTAGACGATAACTTGCGGGAAATTTAATTGTTCGTGTAACTTCACGTTTGGCAATCGTCAAGCTTTGTTGATGACCTATGGTATGGTATTCTCGGTTTCAACATTGCTGATGTCCTGAACAACGTTGAAGTGACCGTTCAACTTCGTGTGGTTTTTTGCAAATTTGTTTAGATGAATTTTGGCGCTATCCGGCTTTAATTCACCAATTCGCAAGTGATTCAATGGCTTGGCGCTCAGCTTTTAAGGTTGGCTGAGAACGGTGTTGCCATGGATGATATGTTGTACCATCGCCACTTTTTAAAGTAATTTTAATAGAGATTGGGCAGCATCAGCAGCTTTCCTTCGTGTGGGCAGAAATCAGTTTAACCGAATCGTTTTCTTCATTGCATCATCACCAATTCTGCTTCTTTGTCGAGCTTACAGTGAACGTCTTGCCAATTCCAGCATTGCCAGTGATTTCTAAGCGTTCCAATAATTTGGCCTGCTGATGCTTTGCATTATATGGCTGATGAAATTTCTTTGACTAATGACGATTGTAAGCCATTTTTGTTTGGTATAAAATTGCAAAATCGCTTATTCCTCCGACCATCGGTCGCCTGAATGAAAGCGTTATCTTGATTAGTGGCGTTTCTAGCAGTCGATCTCTTTGAACCGATCTTTTCTGGCCAATAATGCTTGTTTTGCTTCGTTGAGTGACCCGTATAGTCAGCCAATGGTTTATTTTCATTGCAGATCGGAAATATTAGACAAGAAGGCTGTAAAAGTAGCTTTCGGGCAATGACACTAGAACACAACAGGATGGGGTCTAATTTTCAGGTTTGTGATTTCTAACAGAGTCAGTAAATCTTTCAAACGACTTCTCGCCAACCGGAAGACATATCTGTCATTTTGACATTGTTGGTGTTGTGCTACGTTATTACCGCACGGTAGAAGATATACCGTTTCGAAATGCAAGTTTCAGCTCCATTTTTGATGAATTTATCTGAAGTGTTGGTGACAATGTGAGTCCGTTCGCTGGAAACACGCGGGAAATTGAAGTGATTTTCGACGCATCTGTTTTTGTGGCACGCGGTCGTGTTATGATATCGAACACCTTGCATCAGACCTGGAATTTCTAGATCGTCCGATAGTTTACATATCATGACTCGGTTAATTACGGCAATTCCTTCCGATAAATCCGATAATTTCCAATAACAGTTGGGTGTACCTTTGAGGCAAACAGGCATATGAAGATGAGGTGAGCCTCGTTTCGGGAATTCGGTCCGCTATCAATAATCGACCACCTTTCCTTCGAGAATTTAGTAGTCCTATTTTTAGTAAAACTATCATTGGGTTGACTCAAATTATGAAATGACGGCTCACAATGACCGAATACGTCACAAAACAAGGTTTGGTATCCTGACACTTTCTTCGATGATTAACATTGCGACAATCAGTCGTGACAATCAGTCGTGACTTTCTTCGCACGCCGTGATAATGTTAATTGCTTTTTACCGTAAACTCGCTTGTTAGTGAAATCATCAATTATCCAATGGAGTTTGCGACAATGGCGATAATACAAATTTTCTTGACCCTCAAACAGCAACGAGTTATATGTGAATCAATGCGCACTATAGGATTAAGCGCCTTTTCTGTAATTTCACCGTTATTTTGGCTGACAATTGCTGATTTGATGTCCTCTAACTTTTTTAAGCTGTCAACATCACATACAATGATTCTGAGTATTTTATTTTTAGGTATATCGTAGCTACAAGCCAAGCCTTTTTCATGTCTATGTTAGTCAAAAAGACCTTAATATCTTCGGCTTTAGTGGTCTCGATCATAATGCCGCATTGCTGATCTCTCTAATTTCTCATCCTGATACCTCAAATTCTGATAATAGGGCAATTAAAGACCTAGTTTTGGTGTTTACCTCCTCGCTATTAACGAAGAAAGCTTATTTACCAACAATGTGTTGCACTTTGACAATCCTATAGTTAGTTTCGATTGAGGTTTCTTTTTGACAGTATAAACCAAGCTTAGTTTAGGTAACACGACGTTTTTCAGTGCCTGGCCATAAGACTTTATCGTTTTTAGATTGATTTCACCTCTGATGGAACTGAGGCTCCCTTATAGCCAGTTTTGCTCGGCAATGCTGATCTTGCTCAATAATTAGATGCCAGTTTCAAAGGCCTTAGTCGTATCAGTTAAACGAGTAACTTCATTTACGATTTTTTCAATTTTCTCTCATGTTTTGGCCTTTGGGTTTCCACCAGGTTCTGTGACAGCAACATTAGCTAGTTGCATCGTAACGACGCTTTCTGGTTCGGAATGATCCGTACTTTCTATGTGGATCCACTTCTGTGTGGATCCACGTACCACTCCTAAAACGCGTGCTGTTAACATAAGCGGGGGTCTGGTTAAATTTTGTTGGTATCCGTACTTTCGTTTGTTTATTTTTTTATCAGTTCATTTTTTAAGGATGCAGGTAGGCAGCTCAGTGAACTAATCCTTGTTTGGTTGCCTCTTACGACAAGCCAAGAAAGTAGTGGTAGAATCCTTAGGATAACATGCTCGTTTACAAGTTCTTTACGAGGCACGAAAGTGCCCCACAATCATCTACTAGAATTACATTGAAAGGTAATTAACCCAAGATCTAAGATCATATTGGGTGGCTACCGAATTCATGGTATGATTTTTGTTTACAAACAAGTCAGGGATAACAGAAAAACTAACCAAACTCAATACCAAGATTCGAAGCTTCAGCCTACACTTAACTCGACAATGAGCACATTTCCCTCAAAACGTCACCGTGTGAGTTACCATGTTAGTGGTAGACCAGAATGTGAGCGCCTTAGTCAACAAGAAAGTGATATTCAACCGGTGGCATCAACATAAATTATTTATTCGTTACTGTAAATTAAAAGTTCCATCAGTATTAAATTCTACCGACGTGTAACTCACCCATTAAATATTCACAGTACTAAACTAAAAAGCTTAGCAAATACACATATTTATGTTTACATTTCATATACAAATTATACGCTTTGTCGCTGTCATCGTTGTGATGTCATGGGGTTAACAAATTATTTGATTTTTTTGCTCAATCAACCTGCAGAGAGTAATTTAAGGGGAAAACCCCGAATGAATGAAATTAAATTTTGATTGAGTGAATTCATAAATTCGCCACATATTGAAGACGTCTGCCACGATAACGTTTTTAGTTTTAAATTTTTGTTAAATGAGACGGATAGAATGAATTATTTTTGTATTGTCTGATTGCCCTTTTATATTGTTCTCGTTTCACAATTTTGGATGTTGAATGTGGCTGTGGTTGTGTTATCGGTGATGTTGCTGTAAATTTTTGAAGTTAATTCGGAAATTGTTGTGATGATTTACGATATATACAAAAACACATACACAGGACGCACATTGTGAGTATACATAGTTGGAATATGATGATGAGTTATGAATTATTAAAAATAGAACACAGAATTGCACAGATTTTTCGTTATAAATTTTTAATGATTATGGTTTTAACTATAAATTGCTGATGATTTATTCAGTGACTAAACATTTTAGTCGACTTTTTGATGATTTTATTGGATTTGGAAATCGATAATTTGTGGTTTATTCGAAATCATATACGAATTCACCAACAGATCTACGAAAGGGTTGTAGGAAGTTCTGTTAGAGTTAGAATGTAGAACTTACATGATGGTGGATTTTTTATGCCTTTAGACGCAAGATTCGTCACCGATTTTTGTTTATTCTATACATAATGTAATAATACTTACTGTATTGAAAATTCTTTTTACCCTTGTGGTAGGTCGCACTCCCATGCCTAGTAAAAGACTTTTAAACGAGCATGTTATCCTTAGAATTCTACCGCATCATCCTAGGCTTTCGTAAGAGGCAACTAAACAAAAGTTGGATCATTAGTTTGATCGTTAAATAGACAATGTGTTTATTTCTAAGTGAGGTTTCGGATCAATCAAGTTGTGATATCTAATCTGTTGGCTGCCAAATTTATAGGCAGTGATCATCAACTGTTATGGTAAAGCTAAGATGCCAGTTTGCTTACAAGTCAAGTATAGCAGAAACATTATGAAAACTAACCACCGTTCTGATGTTGTGAACGCTCTATGGGTGAGTATTGAAAACATCGGTTGTCAGTGCCGCCCAGACGATTCTAGGTATGATACATATTAAACCCAAAAAGGATTGGTTTGATGAAGATTGTCATCTTGCTGTCAAGCAACAGAATATAAAGCCTATAAAGAAGCACGAATACATTTTACAGTCGCACGGAAGAACACTTCGGTCTTTGCTAGAAGAACCGCCAAGCGAATTTGCGGCTGGAAAAAGGGTGAATTTTGAAAGGTTGATCTTTTAAGAGTACATTAACACAGCAATGAGCACAGCTCTCATAACTTCTTTAAAGGAGTCACCAGACTGCACCATACCTTCATGAACCACCCCAATTTCGGTATATAACCAAAATACCGACCATTCTTTATTATCCTTTATTAGTGCACAAGATGCAATGACATATATTCGTTGTAAAGGTCATCCAGACTTTTTTACCACTTTTATCTACATGTAACCCAAAATGGAAAGAATTTGAAGGCGCATTATTTCCATGACATTATAGCTAGAAAGTTTTAAGTGAAACTCAAAGCTATAAGATTCAACTGCTGGTGAGAGTTAGTATTTTGGTATTTGCCTAAATACATAATCTTGAAATTTAAAGAAAAGCAAACTGGTGAAGATTGGTTTCTCCAATATAAAAGATGATTTTTAGATGAAGCTGGTTTTTGTGTAAAAATAAAAGGTATAAACCTACATAATGGTTGGGTTGTACTGTTGAACCCATCAAATGCGTATGGAAATATATCAATAAAGGAACAAATCAAGCTGCAGATAAAGAAAGACTCGATTTAGGGAGAATTTATACCGTCAAACCAAACAACGTTGAATGTTACTATCTATGTCTTTTACTCCATGAAGTACGAGGTGCAACGTCTTTTGAATATCAGAAAACGATCAACGGTGTGGCCCATTTAACGTTTCAAATAGCCTGCAAAGCATTTTGTTTATTATAAAATGATGATCATGTCACCTAACAAGGACCGCTTCATGTGAATCGCCGTACAAAATGCGACAAATCGTTTCTAGTGATATTAGTGTTTTGTCATACAGTGACATACAGTTTTGTCATACAGTGACAGTGTTTAATATCGATTGAGAATGATGTTGTGGCATTATAGATGCAGGCGATTTTAAACAGCTTACAAAAAATAAAGAACGTTTGAACCAAATGAACTGTTTGAGAGGAACGAACTCCAGAAAAATTGTCAAACTTTAAGAACTAACGCGACCTTTGTTAACAGAAGAACAATTGTCTACAGTTTCATTTTAAAGCTTTGGATCACACATTACAAGATTTAAGAAGTACAAATTCTTTAATGTGAAGAGCCACCATTTTACTCTCTGCTGGAGTTTGCAAATAATTCGACTTTGAAAAACCGCGGTTTTCGGTTTTTGAAACCGGATCGGTTTTCTAATATTACAAATTCAAGAAAAAATTAAAATTCCGAATTCATATTGCAGAAAATAATTATTAAGATAATTAGATTAAGTTTTGAAGCCGAGATCTGAGTTTTCCACTGAAACTTGAAGGATTTGAGAATACACTCGCAGATTCGGTCGATGTTATGGCTTAATTGTGCAAAGTGCATTAAAAAGTATTTCCACACTTTCTGTTCTATGTTCGAATTTATTTAATGGGAAAAATTAAAGAACAAACCAGACGCATTCAATTCGATTCGTATTTCTTCAATTGATTCCACGGCCTCTTATAAAATTATCTAACATTTTTTTTGTTTGTTTTTATTTATATCAATGCCATCTGTTATGGGGATGAAGCACACCCAACTCTTTTGCGGTTACTGTTTAACGTCCTACCTTACGCCGACGCCAGCCAAATCGGGGACGCATGAATACAGGTTCGCTTTTCTACACATTGGCTTGCTTCAGCCACCCTGTACTGGCATGGACATTTGTTTGACTCATGAGTTTTGCATTTCAACAAAGGGTTCTAGTTGTGTTTAAGATACACTTAATACTCATCACCGATTGAAATGAAAAATCCCTTTTGCCACCCTTCCCTATTAGGATTCGAACCCGGTACCTCCCGACACAAGCACCGCAGCTTTACCCACTGCACTTGGTTATATAACATTGGATCCATAGAATTCTATCTATGTTTGGTTAAGTTGAAGTTTATGTCCAATTAGATAGCATATTTATTTGCAGAATCACATTTCTTATACCATAATATAAATACATATAGTACTACCATCATAAGAAAAAATCAGTTTACCCATTAATGTTCCAGATGTCGGGTCGATAGAATATCGTCAACATTTAGAATAAATATATGACATTTAGGCGATTATACATATAAAAATATTTTTATTATTTTGAAACGATACCAGGGGTTCGATGTGTAAAACACAAATCGCGATTCCTTTTTCGTGGTAAACGATAAACTTGTGTCAAATTTGGTGAAAAACTTAGATATTTTATCAATTTGATTTTGTTGCTGAAAAGAGTTTATCGCCGATGATTTAATTTTTCTTTTTGCGCCTAAATGTTTGTGTTTCGTGTGTTGTATGTATTCT
Organism: Tipula confusa; assembly: GCA_963556175.1. NCBI lineage: Eukaryota > Metazoa > Arthropoda > Insecta > Diptera > Tipulidae > Tipula > Tipula confusa. The sequence goes on along the minus strand of OY744475.1, from coordinate 64,160,272 downwards.
ATATGTATGTATTCTATATGTGTGTTGTGTGTATTCTGTTAATGACAAATTTTAAAAGTCAATCACGACTTTCAATTTTACTAAATAATAATTAATTTAGCCATAATAATCGTAATAATGTGCTTCAATTTTTCTATAAGACATAATTTTATATAAATTTGTGTATACAAAATATCTATTTCAAATTTTGACATATATTTTATTTAGATATATAAACATATATAACACTGAACTGAAAATGTATAACAGTTTTTACTGACATCATACGTAAAAAACTCAGAACTAATGTATTTTATCAATTTGGTAAACCGGAATCGCATTTTCGATATTCTTGAATTGTTTCTTTTTTTCATTCTCTTTTCATCGAAACAGAATCGAACCCCAGTAGCGATGTATCTTCATACATTTACCAAACCATTTTTAAGCATAAATATTCCAGAAGGTGTAAGCCTTTACATATTTTCGTAAATGATTGAATAGTCAATAACTCACGTAAGCGTAGTTTTATTTGTTTGTTTGTTCATTTATTTTACCAAAACTAACAACAATGTCTATTCAAGCCTAATCGCAGAACCTTATATTATAAAAGTCAAACTCATCGTGCAACACACGTGGTCATTTACAAAAAGACAAATAAAATTTACTATTTTCTTATGTAATAGTACCATACAAAAACAAAAACAAATATTGATTTTTTCGTTGCCATGACAATTTTAATAAATAACGCACACTACTATAATATAGACGATTTTGGTTTTATACCTCTCCAAAACCAACACAAATGTTTTATACAAGCCGTACTGTACCAACACATATGATATACAAAAAGTACACTAGGAGTAGATGTATTAGTGTCAAAAGAAATAAAAAAGTACAGTAGAAACCAAAACCAACACTATTGTATATTATACAAGCCATGAAGCTTGGCTAAGTAAAACATATTATGACTACTATTTGGTGTATGTGTTAGTGAATTTGACTACAGTAAAAATCGAAACAAAAAATTATATTTCGCACTGTCCATACTCCTCTAAATTCAAAGTACATAACATTTCTACAAAAAAAACGAAACAAAAATTATATTTTGCGACTGTCCACTCTGCTCTAAATTATTAGTATATAGTATAGTATATAATGAAGTAAATAATATAACAATACTTCTCTCTCTCGTTAAATAATAAATTTGTTTTTTGCTTTGTCTTAAAGAGCGCAACATACTGTTGTCCCATCATTCGTATTCATTTTTTATTTACATCAAAGCATATAATAAAAGTATATACAAATTATACTACGTCACAACACTAATACTTAGGTATAGTAGTCACTTTTTGGCATGAGTATCGCAACTTCATGGCTTGTATATACATTTGTGTTGGTTTTGGTAGAAACGTAAAAAATTACAAAACACAATACATATACGTTTTATGTTTTTATCAAAACCAACACTATTGTATATTATACAAGCCATGAAGCTTGGCTAAGTAAAACATATTATGACTACTATTGGGTGTATGTGTTAGTGAATTTGACTACAGTAAAAATCGAAACAAAAATTATATTTCGCACTGTCCATACTCCTCTAAATTCAAAGTACATAACATTTCTACAAAAAAAACGAAACAAAAATTATATTTTGCGACTGTCCACTCTGCTCTAAATTATTAGTATATAGTATAGTATATTATGAAGTAAATAATAATAACAATACTTCTCTCTCTCGTTAAATAATAAATTTGTTTTTTGCTTTGTCTTAAAGAGCGCAACATACTGTTGTTCCATCATTCGTATTCATTTTTAATTTACATCAAAGCATATAATAAAAGTATATACAAATTATACTACGTCACAACACTAATATTTAGGTATAGTAGTCACTTTTTGGCATGAGTATCGCAACTTCATGGCTTGTATATACATTTGTGTTGGTTTTGGTTTTTATATTATACGTTTTTACCTTTTTTTTTTACCGTTAGTGTATCGATTGTTTTAGTGTTTCCGTGTACGAAAGTTAGAGCGCGGCTTGTATAAACATTTGTGTTGGTTTTGCCCTTTCAGATAATTAAAACGTTTTTGATTGTACAGCAAATTTGTTTGGATGAATTCGACTTTTTAACTATAGAAGGCTTTGCTAATACACATTTAGAAATGTACATTTTGTTTTAATGCCTCCGTTAATTAAACTTTCCGCGCGGCTTGTAGATACATTGTTGTTGGTTTTGTTTTGGAGCATACAGTTGCACTTTGAATTTGGGTTTTTTATTTAATTTCATTCTATTCGAACCGATATTCACACTTTACAGTCATATAATTTCGGTTTGTTTGAATATGCTTTTCGTAGTTCTCTTACGTTTCATCATTTCCGTTACATTTTGTCGTCATTTCCGTTACATTATTCTATATAATTGTTTTAGTTATTCTTGCCGCTAAAGATGTTTTTATATCAAAAATAACAAAGCTTAGTGCAAAAAATGTTATTACCCGTAAATTGTTTCGAATTGTTATGGATCGACATCATAATTTAAGAACATTTAAATCATTTAAGAAATATCCAGTAAATTGTATTGAGAAAGAAAACCATGAACGCGACTTGCAGCCCAGGATGGTTTAATAGATAGAGGTATTGCAAACTCTCAATTCATTTGTCAGTATACATCTCTGATAAGGAAAGATCACTTGAATAGTTACAAAATATTACTCGAGAATGATATAGGTTTAACCACATACAACAGGTTACGTAAATCTTTGATAAATCTTTGATCTTACGGTGTGTAATATGTCAAAAAAAAAAGTCAACAGTGGAATTAATCAAAATAATACCGAAGATGACAATTCTGATGGCGATTCGAGGACGATTATAGTTTTTATAGAATTGGATACAGAATTGGATCAATGAGTTCTCGGTTTTAGAAAACTTAACAATAGTTCGAACTGTGATTAAATTTATTTAAAAAAATCTACAGTATAAGCATAATATAAATACACATAGTACTACCATGGTATGTTAGCTTATGGACGTGCTAGATGTCGCTACTGGTATCGTTTTAAAATAATTAAAATATTTGTATATGTATAATCACCTAAATGTTATATATTTATTCTAAATGTTGACGATATTCTATCGACCCGAGATCTGGAACATCAATGGGTAAAGTGTTTTTTTCTTATGATGGTAGTACTATATGTATTTATATTATGGTATAAGAAATGGGATTCTGCAAAAAATGATTTGGTAAATATATGAATATTTTATAGTAGTATTTTTACTGATGTCGAGAGCTGTTTAAAAGATAGAGTAATTTACACTTAATTTTTACGAGTTAAACATTAACTCATAGTCGTTTTTTCTATAAATCAAAAACCGGCTGCTTTTTGGAACGGTTTCTCGAGAGGGACTCGAGCTGACGAGGATAAAAAGGGAAAAGAGAATATCCCGAAATAGCAGGTAAATATACTGGAAAATTTGGGTAAAATAGTAAATAATCTAGATGATTTTATAGTTTAGTATATTACCAGAAATCTATGAACTGGTTGAGTGAGCGTGCCATTTTAAGTTCTAAACCCTGCAAAACTGTGCAATGAAACATAAAAACTCAGAAAACAGAATCAGGGCTTCGAACTCCGACAATTTCAGGTTCGGGTTCAAGTTCATGTTCTTACACAAGAATATGTTTGGTTCGGGTTCAGGTTTGGGTTCAAGCTCGGGTTAAAAAAAATGTAACCTATTTTTTTAAAGGAATTTTCATTCAATTGGACACGCTGTGACGCTAAAATTATTTTAAGGGCAGTAAAAACCTGCTCCACACTGACCTGTGTTGCTGAAACAGCAAGCACGATCTGAGCAAATTTGTATAATTATGAGGTATCCAATTTATGATTTGCAGAACTCCAAAGCTGTTTCTCGTTTGAAACTCTGGGAAAAGTTTGATATACAGCAAACTCTTTTTTTAAAATAAAACCAACGCAGTTGGCGTTATAATTGTTTTAGCTCTTTGTAGCAACCATCAAACTATTTTCTTTGGTCTTCAATATTTCTTCCACACATCGGAGTCATTTCCATCATCCGATGAACTGGAAAATATTCTAGAAACATCCTTATTTTTCCCAATTCTTTGTCGATCAATTTGTAAGGATTTTTTATTTTTGAAAAGAAAAATTAACTTGAACTCGAACCCGAGTTTGGATTTGGTTCATGTTCGGGTTTGGGTTCACGAAATTATGGAAAAATCTCTGAACCGCAACTGGTTCAGGTTCGGGTCCTGGTTCGGTTCGAAACCCTGAGCTTCATCCTATGAATTCCATGCCGTCTAAGTATCCATTTTAGTTCAAGCATTACAGTTTCTACTCAAGATATGTTTTGCTATGACTTAATAAACCACAAGGACAGTCTTTAAGAATGAATTTAAGTGCTTGATTTGAGAGTAAACTTCTCCCATGGTCAATAATTTTACGTAGGATCTTCTAGCGGATATATATATATATATATATATATATATATATATATATATATATATATATATATATATATATATATATATATATGTATATATATATATATATATATATATATATATATATATATATACATGCTTCTAATTTAATATGGCTATGAATTATATTTTGATTAAATCGTTAAATATATTTACGAACCAAAGTATCGTAAGCTCATTACAAAGCCATGCCGCTTTTATTCATAAATAAATGATATTGGAGAATGTTATGTGTGACGTTGGTAGGTCCGATACCAATCAAATAAATTAATTGGAAAAACAAATTAATTCCAGTAAATAAAATACATAATTGAGTGAATCAGATACACCATTTCTAATCTCTATAATTATCTACTAAATTTTATAACGCGTGTATACTGTGGCATCTAAACAATGCTTTGGACATACATATATAGTAAAATTCGAAAATATTTAACCCCCACCCAAAACATTAAAACGGGCGTATTCTATTGTGTCCATGTATTAAATATGGATTTAGGTAGAAAATAGGTCAAATATATTTGCCCGAAAAAGAAAGCTTGATACCATAATTCTAGGTCAACCAACCGTTGCGTCACCTTTAGTTGTTAAACTGATATAAGTTCTGAAACAATTCAAATAACCAAAAAATTAACTGCGAGTCAAAATTAACTGCGAGTCAAAATTAACTGCGCGACTTGGCCTCTAAAACCTATGTGATCATATATTCGTGTTTGACTCATTGATTTTGAGACCAGCGGAAACTAAGAATCGTACAAGTGAATCCAGTAGTTCTTTTAAGGTATTGCCTTTCAGTCTAGGTCCTGAAGTGTTTCACTTTTACGAAAGATTAATGCAGTTTTACGGAATTAATGCAAATAACCCCACAAGAAAGATTTTTTTGTCTCTGCATGGCCAGTGTAAATTCTTCGTAGAATGTATCCTCTATACACAAATCAGCACTCGATTTATCAAATTTCATCAGTAGCATTTGTCACATATTAAAAATAGAGTAATTCAAATAAACGCCCCTACCAAAGTTCCACGCACCACTGGGTGGCACCGACAACTAAAGTTTTTAATACTTCCCATAAAGCATTCACATCATTGGTTTTCACAATCTTTTTGCTAACAAAATTCTGCTACTGTGTTTTTCTTCTTCGTTTATCAGATCTTCACAGTTGAAACATTAGGTTCGTTTTCATGACTTCTTTGACTTGGGATCACAGCCCAAGAAGTTGGCCAGTTGCGTTTGTTAAAAAGAAAGAAGGTTCAACGAGGTTCTGTGTTGATTACCAAAAGCTCAACGATTTGACTAAAAAGTGAAATTTTCCATTGCCAAAAATTGATGACACATTGGAAACGCTTTTAGGGGCCAATATTTTGATCTTAATAGCGGTTAGTAGCAGTTTGCAATTCATGTGAACGATAAAGAGAAGATGGCCTTTACTGCTGATTTCACCAATTTCCAGTAATGCCCTTTGGACTATGTAACACTCCTGCTATACAATTGAACGATTAATGTAAGATTAATGTATTGATAAGCCCACTTCTGACACCAAATTGGTACGAATTGGAATCTATTCTCCTCTATTCTCTTATATCACTATATTTTGAAATATCAAAACACAAAAAACGTAACAATTTAGTGTCAAAAGTGGTATTCCGTCTCCCAACTGCAACTCCTTTAAGATTCGTCAGTACTTTATTTTTGTAGCGGATTTAGTTTATACCATATCTGCTGCCATTTATCGCAGATGAAGAATCATGAAATTATGCTGTTCCTGACCGCTGTCTGAAACTGTACTTTAAAAGTCTCTATTGAACTTTCAATAGAGGTCTAAAGGTACAATGCAGTCCGGTGACTCCTTTAAAGAAGTTAGGTGAACTCTGCTTAATATAAAAATTCGCTTAGCGGTTCTCTTGGCAATGTCCGCTTTATTGCTCGTTCTGTGCAGTTATAAAACTTATTTGTTCTTCTCTAAAGACTTTATTTTATTGATCGACTTTATTCTTTAGCAGTCGAGCGAAGTGATCGCACATCCTGAATTGCCCTAGAGTATCCTTTAGAAAGAATTAAAGCCACTAATCACTATTCTGGCTTTGTGCTCCGGTATGGATGCTTTGATATTGAAAGCAGCATTTTAGCCTAGGGCACAAGAAGAAATCTAACATCTAATCACATCTAACATCTAATATAGCGTCATTAAACGCACCTGGTTTTGCGATGCACGTTCCACGTTCTAATCCTAAATCGCGTTTCCGTTGACGTAATTGGAGGTCTGGTTAAATGTTTTGCGGTACTATGTTTTTTGTTGTTGATTTTTTTTACAATTTAGGTTTTTGAGGAAGCGGGCGCGTTTTCATCCCAGTAATTTGATTAGTTGCTGCACACAATGAACGCTGGCACACTATCTTTATAAACATAATAAATAATTTCTAACGTGGCCACCTCTGAAACCTGTGGGGACTTGGGACTTACTAAATCCGGCTGTGGAGCTTTAACTTTAAGAAGACGAACGTTAATATAAATCAAACGTGTCAAAATAATGTACTTTGAAACATTTAAAATGTCCCGTGGTAATTATACGTGAAGTATAATTACGTTTAATGCTGCCAAACATGATTTCCGCCTTCGACACCGATCTGGCTCCAGTTTCGATTTTAGATCCAGTTGAAGTACGAAAACCGGATATGTTTCCGGATCTAAACCCAAAACTGTTACCAGCCAAGATAGACAATTTTTACACAATGGCTTCACCGTAATTAAAAGTTCATAGAGCTGTGTGATGCTGATATAAGAGTTCCATTTGAACATAAGCTATCACGTTGACGAGCAGCGTTCCCAAGATGATTAAACTCTGCCAAATTGGAAGTAGGTACTAATCTTTCATTCTCCGTTGATTAAACTGCCTTACCCAATTTTATCAAAATGAATCCCAGGATGGAAGGTGAAACAATGCTCAGATTATTGCGAGGGTTCAAAATAACAGTTTGGTGCTGACTTTTGTCACTTGCTAATGTTTGGTTTTGGTTAGCCAGATCTTTAAAAATGTCTGCGTTATTTTTTGCAAAAGTCTCCATCGTGTTAAATGGCAGTTGTTTTGATTTCAAATGGGTTGGTTCTGATATCATTCGAAGTGGTACCAACTATTCGGTTTACCTGCCTCTTCCCATAGTGCACCCATGTATTGTGCTCTCGCTGATATATAATCCCATGGTATCAGTGATGAGATCATTTTTATATTGAGCTTCAATCCTATAAAGTTAAAACCTTTCGCTGTAGAGATCCGAACAATGAACTCTACGAGCTGCAAAACGTTTAAACGCCGCTAGAAAAGTTTCTGATGACAAATTGCTTACTACTTCTAAGTGAAGGGCTTTAATAGCAAAACTAACGAATACTGCTGAATATCTTATAAGTTATAAGCTTTTGTAACCTCGTCCTGGCGAATACCGCAGGTGAAAAGGTGCAGCGTAATCCACTCCATATGTGTGGATGATCCGGTTGGAGTGATGCTTGCTGTTGAAGATCCCCAATCAATTCAATCAATTTATTTATGAACATTTTTAATGCTAATTATCCAATATTATCCAATATTTTTTGGCGGATGAAAGCTAACGTAAAGGATTATCTTGCGTGCAAAATCGTTTTAGCTTTCTATAATATAGGAGTTTTGTAAAATGTCACTTATAGGGAATTATTATTGGATGTTGAATGTCGAAACTAACTCTATTTTCGTAGTTATGGTTGTAGTAGTATAGAAATTACTACTGCATATGCGTCTTCTGATGCATCGCAGAACCCGTTTAATTAGCTTGTGTGGTATGTGTTGTGACTTAATGATTTTCTAAGGTCTGTAACTGGGTTCCATAGCAAATCAATTTTGCTTCGAACTCCGTGGGTATAGTTGTGTGTCCCAAACAAGCCCTAATGTCTGTATAGTTGCTGCATAATTGTTTTTGCTTTTTTTATAACCGTCGCCAGCCATCTTATAGGGTCATAAAGTTTGAAAATTTCGGAGAGCACTTTTTTCTTGTCATGGGCGCATCTGTATCTAGTCGTTTAGTTTTGCTAAAATTGGAAAATATTTTCATACATTTTCTAATATTTTCAGGTTCTTGCTGTTTTTTTCTCTTAGATTGGAACCCCCTTGTCTTAATAGTCTGCCTAATTGTTCTTGCAATGTGATAGTTTGCTTAATCGTGTCTGCTCCTGATATTATTTCTTCCACATAAAAAATACTGGGTATTCGTCGCGATCATCCTGACCTAACTATAGCGTAAAACTCTTGTGTCTAGATAGGTAGCCAAGGCATTTAAAGTGTCCCACGTATCTTTGTTCGTCGCTTGGTAAATTCTCGTTCTACGTTAACTGCTTTTGTTTCCCAAAGTCTTTTTACCTGATTCTCCCAGTCGATTTAATATGATATCACTGTTTTTATGTGGTGATGTTGGGTACTCAGACTTTTAAATTTTCCGAACACAATCCATTCTAATTCCGTTTTTAGCGCTATTGGTTATTCTAGAGTTCCTTTTATAACATCACCCAACACGATCTTTGCAGCCGAGAGTAAAATAATTAGAATCTGCATGGTCTAGATATTGGTTAAATGCTCCTTTAGTCTTCCGTTTGTACTTGTTGTTCTAGTAGCAGTTAGTTGCGTTTTTGAAATACTAGAGCACCTAAGTACAACTCAAGCTTGGATGTTCTGACATCTCCAAAATTCTAACTCGCAACTACAAGTATTTTAGCAAATAATTTCTGCCCTTTTAACTTCAATCTCTAAACAGTTTCTTCGGTAATTCAAAAGGTTTGTTATCTTGGATCTATCCGAACTCTTTGTCATTATATATACGTTGATATATGCGTTCGAGGTTTTCGCTTTGGCATATGTTGTATGTAAAACGATATGAGGTATTCCATTAGACACCGAATAAATTTTGTTTTGGATACAGCGGTACGTTTGATGAGATGATGATAAACATCTTCTGCATATATCTTGTAAAGAAGTGGATTTAGATTTTTGCTGTTGTTGGTAGCTGCCTCAAACTGGGACATTCGTCTAGTGTATAGTTCATTTGACCATATAGACGCAAATATCACGTATGTGGGTTGCTATGATTGATTTCTAGTGCTCTAAGAGGAGTTCAATGACTTGAAGCATTATTCAAGAAACTTCGAAATTTAAGCGCGGTTTTCTGAATTTCAGCTGGGTTATGGAGCTTTAATTTATATTCGTCGCATTCCATAGTCGATAATTTCTTCGATAAGATGAAAGTTAGAAATAAATTCCACGATTCGACGTTTATTCCTCGGCTTCTGATTGCATGGATTCCCTATTCTCTCATGATCAATTGTCTGAGTCACTGACACAAAGTTCTTCGTTCCTATCAAAAGTAGAGTCACCTATCAAAAGTAGTACCATTTTCGCTGTGTAATTTAAGGCAGAAGCATCGTCGGCCCGTAAATCTTTTAAGAGCCGATAAAAATGCATCACTGGACAAATCACTAACTAACTCTAGATGGATATATAAGCTTTATATGTTTTCTAAAATGGGCAGATGAATTCGACTTTGGAGCTGCTTAAGCTGCCTGTTAACTGTTGTTGACCATTGGGTTTGAAGCAAAAAATAAATTTTTTTACCACTTCCTTGGCTTTGGTTTCCCAATTGGGTATTCAAAAATATTGACGAGTAATGGATAATAGATAAGATATGCGGTCTAGCATATTGGTTGTCTATACCACTCCACTGGTTCTGTACACGTTAAAGTGAATGCTACAGCTTTAATTTATTCTTCGCACTGGTGTCGTTTTACATGTTATTGTGGTGGCCAAGATTTCGAAGATAGATGCAAACAAGTTGGTTCAAGTTGCAAACAAGTTTGACAGGAGATAATCGCCGAGAAGCTCAGTCTATAGGGTTATCGGTTGTAGAAAGGAGCATCCATTTTTTGCGAGAGACATTGCCTATGAAGGTGTTCCGTCGTCTTAAATGGATAGCTATAGCCAGTCCAGAATAATTTGAGAGTCAGTTCATGCAATTATTTTGGTAATAATGTAACTTAATTCATGTTTAACCTGACTTATTATCCTCTCACTTAGGGCAGTTATTTGAAATAATACGAAAGCTGCATATTGGCAAATTGGCTGGCAACGTAGAAGCCATGAATATCACCTTTGGATTCTTAAATCGTCTAAATAGAACTGGGAATAAAAATGATGTCTGTTTTTTTAAATTATTCCATATTTTTATTCACATGTCTTGTCTTACGGAAGAGGTTCGTCCCATCCAATATATTAAAATTCGTGGAGTCTGGTAACTGCAGGTGAAATTAAAACTATCAGTATCTGGTATTCCAATTATACCCAACACCTTGAGCAAGTCATGATGTGGTCGATTGATTTCATTTTGTGGTGCTTTAGCCTTTGAATTTTAGGCGTTAATGATTCTCCCAAGATGTTGGACGATTTTTTAAATGGCAGCTTATTGATAAAGCGACCTTCGGCATTTCTTGATAAATGTTTCATAAAATGGTCCTCAAAAAATGTTTCTTCTGGCGACAAAATACTTTCTACATTCTGAATTGCTTCAAAGTCCCAAAATCTTCGTAAGCATGAATTAATATTGAATACCGCATTTTCCTTTTTAGCGAGAGCTGGCATCGAAATCGGGCCGTTTTCATTAAAATAATTGGCTTGCCAGACACCACCCAACCGAAGATAGCATTTTGAAGTACGGGCTAGTTTGGGATATTTTTAATTTGACCATTCTGAAGAAGGTCGAAAAAGTATTCACCACCAATAAGAATATCGATGTTACTCCGTTGATCAAAATGTGGATCTGCCAGTTTTAAACCGTCGAGGATTGTTTTTTATTAATTAAAAAGCTTTAAACGATTGGCGGCCTTCTACATCCAATGATTGAAATTTGTGGAATTTAAAGACTTCGTGATCCTTGTTTTGGCACAGTTTTCCACAGAATCTTATTGGAAATTCGGAAAATTTAGGATTGATGATGTTTGCAGACTGCTCGGCCCAGAGGGCTTGATTTATCTGTATAACTTTTTCCAATTTTTTTGCTAGTTGTTTTAGTTCCAAAGGACAATGTAAACTTTTGTTTCCGGATCTGGTTCCAGTTCCATTTTAGGTTCCGGAATCGGAGACGTTTCGGGATCTAAATTTATGCTCTGCTTTCTAACATTTATGCTTTGCTTCCAATTCTGTTTTTGGTTTCAGTTCCCGATCAGATACTGGATCAGATTCGTCAGAGTTTATTACCTGCAATATTTTTGAATCTAACCTTTGACTTTCTTTTGTATTTTTTTCCAGTTTCAAAACAATAGACGTTTTTTCATAAATGATGACACAAATTTGATAGCCGTCTTGCTCTTCGAGTGCATTAAAATAACTTCTTTCCTTTTGTATAATTTCAGATCAGCATCATAGCCTGCAGTGATAAACGGATGTGTGCTTAAACCATAAACCGCTCAACGGATTAATTTTGATTAATCGAAGAAGATATATCAACATATTTAATTATTTTAATCGATTTATGTTTATGCTTATGTAATTTACAGAACACTCGAAATTTTTTTTTTTATTATTGTTGCTGGTTTTATTTATTTCTAATATTTTTTTATGCTAACCATTTGCTTTTCATGATTTTATGTTGTCGATAAAAAAAAATTGTATGTTGGTTATAAATATGCCTGAGTGTGAGCATGTGTAGCCGTAAAACATAAATATGAGACGAAGTGTGAGCGATTTTTTTTGTGTTGGTGTTGTTGAACCGGTTTTCAAATTATATGTATAATGGTTTGGGTGTGGGTGTGTGTGTGTTCGGTTCATTGCTGCGAATGCATTTGTTTTTATGCTTGCTGTTAATTGATTTATGTATTACATAAAATGGTTTGTAAATTGATGAAATCATATGCTCGATATGAGATGAATTTTGATATATGTATGTATGTGTGATAACAACATCCATCACTTTAATCCGAGTGTTTAGTATAATAAATAAAAATTTTCTGGATGAAATTGATGATTTCGCGTCTCCATTACCATAAATATACATTGTCTGACCAAATCGCGTTTCTTTATTTTTCGGTACGATTTATAACCAAATTGATTTATTGGCCATATAAACTCGTTAACAACATATAATTTATATACGGCCGCAAATACAGAATCCTATATATATGTATCTAAAGTCTGGATGAATTTTTTTTGTTTTTTTTTTTTGGTAGATATTTTATTGGAACAATATTACAATTTCAAATACATCGAGCACTATGTCGAACATCTGGACAATATGATCCGAACGATAGTAAAAAGCCATTACACAAATGTGATATATATCGACAACCAGAAGCTGGAAATTTATTAAAGTAAGTTGGAATTTTTTTTTAAATTTATTTTAACATTTAACGAATATATATGAGTGTATCGGATTAGATTTGTTTGGCTATATACGTATATATTCTAATAGAGTTAATTAGAGAACAATAGATTTAATTTATGACCTAATGAAATTTCGTATATGTTTTTATTTTATCAAGACCAAATAATATTGAGGGATGATATATGTTTTGGTGATTAATGATGGTTTGAGATGTATAATAAATCTTAAAACTTGGAAGCTCCTGTGGTTGGAGGACATTCACGTGAAAAAGCGTTGTTTGGGAGACCCTGACAACTTTAAACTTTATTTATTTACTTGCCAACTTTTATTTACTATATTTAAATGTCTTAATTCTAATATAAATAATCTTTGTCAGCATCTTTAAGGCCATTTATTGAAAAAAATAAAACGAATGTAGCAGATACATTATTAAAAACACGGCTTTCAGTATAAATTGGGTTAGAGACTAGAGTTGTTCGCAAGGAATAATTATACAAATAAAACAGACCTTTGCTTATCATATTTCATTAAATGATAAATATACCTCGATAGCTGTCGTCATCGTTGCGTTTAGGGCCATATACCATGCCTATGACTCTTCTCTCGAGTGTCATTAACCGTCTCCCATACTCATGCAACAGGATTCGTCTCTCACACCCGTGACAACGGGTCTGATTAACACTTTGTAAAACTTCACCTTGTTGAAGAACTTCATCTTGTCACCACTACTAAAATCATTGCGACTCGTCTAATTAAATTCTTGGAACTGCTATTTCATCTTCCTTTCAACACTTAAGCAAATATAACGTTTGCTTTCGTTTGAGTTATAATGTGTCTTGTTCCATTACACAAAACTTTTTTTCTACACATATTTCTAAGACATATTACTATTGCTCCAAATTTGCTGCCTGATGGAGTTATTGTTTTTAAAAATTCCGTTGGGAAGTTGATATTTCTCTTCATCATACTGTAATAAACTTTCTCTTTTCTTTCTAATCGACTTAATATGCGTCATTCAATTTAAGTATCTCGTCGTTTAAAGGACCCAATATTCCTCTCTTGCAAATGTTTTGACAAAAATTACATCTATCAATGATATTTTACAAATCAAATCTCCTGGTATTTCAAAAATATCTTCTCCAAGGTCATGAGTTTTGATTTGTTTACCATTACCCAACTCAATTAACCAATTGGCAAATTCTTTGTCTTCCCCAGTTCTCATATTTGTAGTCAGTTGCCTAAAATCTCCTTTAAAGAGGATTACAGTATTCATAAACGTTTTTTCGTTACTGAAAACTTCTTTAAGAAGTTTATTACATCCCCATCCCAAACAATGAGTTTAGCAGCTCTTATCATATCTGCACTTTGCAGATTTCATTGAAAATTTTGAAGAGCTTGTGTGCATTAACGGCACTGGTAATTTAAATTAAAAGTGATATGTTGTTCCCCCGTCCAAAAGAGTTCTAGCAATTCTAGTGGAAGCTACCAGATATACATTTTGTCCCTTCCCTCTTCATTTCCACTGTATACATTCTACTAATAAGTTTTTCTCCTCGCTGCTGTCTGGGAATCCAATCCCACTTTTTAAAAACTTAGTGCTTAGGGATTTCTGTGTACAATACGTTTTGTCCTTTAATACTGCAATGTCCATCATTCTACTGTACATCACTATAACAACATCTTTGTTGTCGTTTTCAAATTCGTTAGGATTTTCTCATACTTGTTCGGGAAGTTCAAAACTTTCGGAATTATCAAAAGCATCGCCATTGTTAACCCTTTCCTGATATTTGCCTTGGCTTTCCGCCATTGCTGCAAGTTTTGGCGTTTTTTGATTTAATTTAAACCAAGCTGAAAGAGTAGTATCTTTAACTTTCTCTTACCAAATAGCGGCTATCCTCTCAGATATCACTAAATTATCCTCTAAGGATTGGTTCGCAGAACGTGACCAAGCCATCGTACTTGCCTTTCAGTTTATGAACTAGATCAGGAATTTACATTCCTGAGCTCGTGGTTGAATAAAACTCGGTAAGTGTCGTCATCGTCGCGTTTTGCACCATATCGATGTTTGATTTTTAACTAAAGTTAACAGATGTGCTTGGGTAAGCTTGGGTCGGCTATTTTCTTCTTCACATAGTGATTCGCATCACGATAATCAAATTGCCTACAATGTTAAGAACACGTGATTGATTCTATTTGTTTTTTAGTGAAGAATTTTTCTCTTATAAGTCGGTCAAACTCAATAGGTGGGTATAAGTTGGTTATTGATCGCAGGACCTTTTATTTCTTTGTTGTAATCCAGTTATATAGTCATTTGACCAATGTTTCCAGAAATCTTGAATCATCTTTTGGAATAGACTCTACCGAATGTTGGCAGAAATCTTTTTGTTCAGCATATTTATCCTGGAGAATCAATTCTCTTATTGAATCTTAATGGATCAGCTCTAATCTTTGTGAAACGACGTGAATTACAACATGCTTCAATCTGCATCGCAACTGTTGATAGTTCTGTACAAGTAAGAGTTGTGTTTTCAATAACCCCTTTTAAGGTGATATTATAATGACTTAACGGATGCTTCCTTAGTTCCTACAAAATGTGGAGAAGATGGTGGTATGAAATGCCACCCAACTCCGATATCGGATAATATGCGTTGAAGTTCAGGAATAATGTTGCAGGTTTTTCTTTAGTGAGCTCTGTTTAGGCTCCTATAAAATTGATACTATTATCACTGTAAATCCATTTGCTTATTGGCCTTTTCGACAGATAAATCTCTTAAAGGACACAATAAAGGCTACAGTAGTTAAATTGCTGACTATTTGTATGTGTATTGATTTAGTGGCAAAGCATACAAATAGCGTTATACATATATCACTTGTATTAGACTCGTCCATCATAAATAAGTGTTCGTTAGTTAATTTAGAGCGGTACCTCTTGTTGCCCAATCTGCTGGGTTATCATTTGACCCCACGTGATGTCATATTGTGCTGGACTTGAATATGTTTATATTTTTGATATCCGATTCGATTTGCCCAAAAATCAGATTATTTAGAACAATAGAAGAGGAACCTCTTCTATTTCCCAGAAGCTTCTTTTTGAGTATCTAAATTAATTGTTCTTCGTGCCATTGATTGTTGATTGTATCACTGTTGAGTTGTGGCAATTGATTGAGGCACGGCCTAGAAACATCCAGCCCAATTTGGTTTTTTGAGCAACTGGTTCGGCTAAAGAGGCTTTTATTATATTATTAATCATACATTTCACCGTAATAATCTGCACCCAACAATAAGTCGATTGGACCAAGAGTATAAAATGATGAGTAAGCCTATAGATTTCTGACATGTCCAAAGGTCAAAAGCTGTTCTGGCGTATCGTGCGTTCAGTTTTTGAACACTAATGGCTTTATAGCTAAGTTATATTTGAACTGAAATCCCTGCTTCATGTTAATTTCAACGATTGAAATCGTTATTCTAGCATCGGTTTCTCCCATGCCTGTTATTTTTGATTACGCTGCGTTCTTCGTTACATTAGTTCGCGTACTATTGTCACTATTCAGCAGATTGTGATGTAAAAGTTTGCATAACTCACAACTTTAAATACATGAAAATTTGTGTTCCGGCAGCAAGTATCTTTGGCATAGGGGTTTATAATCTACTGCGTTATTTATTTTGATAGACTACTTTTGTACTTACTTTGGTAAAATATTTTTGAACTTCTTACATTCAGGTAGATTGTGCTCTGCATAACAAAAACTTCATTTATCGGATTTTTTAGTTTTGGCCCTAGAATGGCATGGAATTAACATAATTAACAAAAAATGTGTTAGAGCGAAACATTTTAGCCTTCGAAAATTGCCGGTCGTCATCGGCTCGAACTACCTTAGTGTCAGGTTATGTTGTCTTATCCTTATTCGTTAGGACATATGATGAACCACCAGCAACCTGTTTGTTCAAGTTCACCATTTCTTCATCATCTACTGCTACATTTAACTTGGCCTCTATTAGCAGTTCCTTTGTCTTCTTGAACGCTTGTTTACTTGGTTGTAAAACTTGTGCTCGATATATCGGAAATGCGTGGATTAGGACAGCATCAATCGTGCAAATTTGTGAGTTTGCCTTCACTGCGTATTATTATTTAGATTTGATGCGAAGAAATTTCATAAATTTTGTGAATTTATCCACACATGGTAAGAATTTATCGTTTCTGATTTCCATGATGTGTTCCATGATTTCCTTGATTCGGATGTCTATCATACTAACTGATGTTGCAGGTATGGCAGGTTCGCGGAAAATAGTACTTTTCCAAGATTTGTTTCCTGTTTTCTTTATATCTCGGTATGACCTTTTCTGCTCCCTCTTTATAATTAGGAATTGGGTTTCCTTATTGCAGATATCCGTAACCATTATTTGAGTAAAGGTATTTTTATCCCGTTGACCATATTCGGATTTTATATTTCTCGTAGTATTCCTTGCACTTCTTTGGTTATCTCAGGTAGGCTTATGTGGTGCCTATGGTAGGATGGGTGAGGTTTTTCATGAGCGTAGATTTCATTGCTCTCTTTTGAGTACAATTTGAAGTTCGAATGAAATAATTGGTACTGCAGCCAGGTTTGTAAATATTTTCGTTATTACACTCCTCAAAGCGCGTCTTCTATCTTTTTTATTTGGCATTTCTATTTCTATTGCTAAGTGAAAACGTTAAAAGTTGACGATCGTTTAGGATTTTAACATTATTTGCTCCTTACAGGTATTACCTAAGGTTGTAAGCTTGTATGATTCCATCTTTTAGAAGTTTATCGATTTGTTTCTCCGCTTCCGGACTGGGTAGCGGTAGGATTTTGTGTAGATTGTTTCGTCCATCGTTATTTGGATTTTGGCCCTAACAAAAGTAGTATCGATTTGTTTTACGTTGTTAACTGACCAAACAATTAACTAAACTAAACTCCATCTTGATACTTATTTTAAAGATTAAGATATCACTTTCATAAAGTGATATCTTAATCTTTAAAATAAGTATCAAGATGGTGTTTTTTCGGTCAATGACTGCACCATGTTATTTCAGTGTGTCATCGCCAATTATGCCGTCAACTGTTTTCAATCCCGGCAGAACAAAAAAATTCTATAGCTGTGTCAATTCCGATGCGGCGCTTTTAAAAAATTGTCCATAGATTTACTTGCGCTGGTTTCAATTCCCCCTCCTGCAGTTCTAATGTTGAATTTAACGAATTTTTTATTGAATTACGTACCAATCAGGAACTTAAGGCTATTGCCTTTGTGCGTTTGGTACTCTAAGTATGGTATGCTAGAGAGGCACACATCATGAAATTTATCTCTGCGTCTTCGATTTCTTCTCCGTCTTCGAGTTCTTCGATGTCTTATTTTTCGTTTAGCAGCTGTACATATTCAACTTTTTCTCCTTTTTGCTGAGTCTCTATATTAAAAACTCTTTGTTGCTTTCGTAGTTCACTGTAATGTAAGTTGTCTCGCTTAAAGACTTGCTGGCCTTGTTGGGGTTCATGCGGCGAATGGTTTATGTAGTTGATTTGTCTGCTCTGTAACGATGGACAATATCCATTGGTTCAGTTTGAGCTGTGGCGCCTTAACGGTTTGGTGCTGAATATTATATGCCAAGTTACTTTGTGGTAACGTTATTTTGGGAGTTTAGATTCTGTATCTCCAGGCAAGATGCGTAAGCCTCTAGTAATGTTTAAGGTTTCTGGATGAAAAATTCTATTCAAACAATTGCTTTAGTGCACATCTCTTTAAAATAAGATGCACTATCTGTCCTAATGTTTGCTACTTGACCCGAGTGGGATATAAATCGCTTTAAACATGCGATAATTGCCTGAGACGTCGGGTCACTTACCACTTCCAGGAGAATAAATTTAGTGTCAAAACAAACAAAAGATGCGACACCGATTTTGAGTATGCTTGGTTTTGTTCGAGCTCACTTTTGTACTATCCAATTCGCCTTATTTTTTCCATTCTTTGGCACATGATTTCGACGGACGATTGCTATGAATGTATAATTAACGCTCACAATTTTGCACATGAGGGTATCACGGAATGAAAGCCACTTTCTTTTAATTTAGTTAGTTAGGGACGAAGTTATTCCAGTCTAACCAAATTTTCCAACAGGATTGCACTAAGAGTTTTTCCGTGACGATTATTGGTGGTTAAAAACCTAGCAAATTAAATAGTTTCGTTTTATCCGAAAGAACTTTTTGTTTAGTCATTGCCGATTTAATGTTGAATTGGGATCTGGATGGAGTCTTTAAAAGTTTTTTATCATGTGTGCACCGTTTATGTATAAGTTAAAGTCACCATTTTCTGTTAATTTGCATATAGTTCTGAGCATAGAGCTAAAGCGCTTCTGCCCACGTATTGGCGCCAGTGACAATATCATCAACATAAATGTCGTTAAGTAATACATTTTAAGCAAGAGGATATATCAAGAACTAGTTATTTCATAGGTGTGGTCGCTAAAAAGAGAGTTGCGGAAGTTTCAGACGGAACCGTTGTAAGTTCAAAAGTTTGTTATGGATCTTGAGCGTTTTCTCTCCATAAAATTTCTCGTGGACTACTTAGTTTGACTGAAGTCGACAAGTACTTGCAAAAACGTTTTTGTTATGTTCGAGGACATGATGTTTTCGGAAACCTAATATGATATTGAAGAAGTCTGATTGAACGTTTGTGATTTTACCGAGGCATCATAAACGACCCTAAACTTGGTGAATGAGCTGTTTGGTCGAACTGCATGATGAGGAATGTACTAGGTTAGTCTGTCACAGTTGGTTCACATTCGTCAATTTCTCCAAGAAATACATGGTGACTTCGATTAGAGTATTCGACGAGTGAAGCTCGTTAATGGAGTAAGATAGATATTAGAAGATAAATAACAATGTCTTTATATATATCTTTATATATATATATATATATATATATATATATATATATATATATATATATATATATATATATTCTCCACTCCGATACGGCGTGAGTATGAAAATAAATGAGTAAAAGCAAAAATACTGTTATACTCATGTCACCCTGTTCAGTTTTTCCAGCTTTCTGTATATACAACATAAAAAAACTAAAAACTTTTTGTGTAGTTAAGCTCATTAAGGAACAAAATCGAACAAAAACTAGTTCTCTACATTAAACTTTATATGTTCAGTTCGTTCTTTCGTTTGTTTTATTTTAGGCCAAACTATATTAACACAAGAGATTGACCACAAAAATAATCTCCCAGGTACATCGACTATTAGAATACTATTATACCGTCATCTACATATAAACAGGTAGAATACCAACAAAAAAAAACTATTAATTTTTTGTCGGTTCCAGATTTAGATTCACAGTTTTTGGGACCGGCAAGGACTTTTTGCCTATATATATATATATGGTTAGCAGTATATTATTCACTTTTTTTCAATATTAATTTACCGAAGTTTTTTGTAGCTTTTACCTACCTTTGTATGTACATCTAAACTTAAAGCACATTTTTTATGATGGCAATTTTTTTTTGTATTTATACTTTACAGTGGTTTTGCTTCCTGTGCACAGTTAAAAAATGAATATTAAAAAAACCGAAGCAAAAAATAAAAAATTAAAGTTAAACTTAACAACAAAAATAAAATGAATATAAAAAAGCTCGGTAAAAAAAATTAACGAGGAAAAATTATCTTCATCCCCCACTCTCTCGCCCCGCCATCTTTCATCACCCATCGAATGTTTTAAATGAAAATACATTGCATTACTTCGGTAAGCTTTGGTGGGCAGGGAAGTTACAATAAATAGTCAAGGGTGAAGAAGGAAAGCAATGGACAATTGGATCGAAAATTGATGTTGAATTAATTTCATGAACAGTTTTTGTTGTGTTGTTCATGTTTTTTGTTTGTTTGTTTGTTTGTTTGTTGTACGACGGTAGCCGAACGAAAAATGTAATACAATTATTTATCGTTGAATAAGTAAAAGTTTGCACATTTTGATATAAGGTTTGGTTGTAAAACTATATTGATTACCTTTTTACATGGGCGTCGTTAAGTAATACACCAAGAGTAATTCTAGAACTAGACATCGGCTGTGAAAATGTTTGATTTTAAAAAACGTCGATTTTGGTCGAAAAATCGTATTTTCAGACGAAGCAGATTTCTATCTTGGGGGCTATGTAAACAAGCGGAACTACCGGATTTGGGATTCAGAAGCTGAGAATTTGGTGTGAATTTTGGAGTGGTTGCATAATTGGCTCTTTTTTCTTCGAAAATGCTGCTGGAAACGCTGTTACCGTCAATAGTGACCGTTACTTTATTCTGGTCGGTGCTCTTCTTCCTTGTATTTCATTATTACCAATTAATCTGAGCCTTCCATGCGGTCCTTTCTAATTTCCTTAGGAGTCCATTCATGCGGTAATAGAATTTTTATTAGTCTGATTGTCTTTCACTCGGCCACAATACTAATCTACTCGGCACTGTCATCTTGATAATGTATCGGTGTTTCCGTGTGCCGTTTCCTTACGGTGTTCAGTCTCAAAATCGTAGTTTTGCAGATGCTCGATTCGTTGGTCTACTGGTACTTCCGGGTTTTTAAACTGCAATAACCATCTCAAGGTGCCATGGTATGATCTTAGATGGAATGATTGACCATAGATATATACATATATTGTTCTTGTCCATAAGTCTCCTGTGATAAAATCCCTCCTAATCCACTATTACTTACATCGGTAAGTACTGGCTATTTCAGAACTGGTGACATATATAACCATCTTTTTAAATTTTTTAATGTACTTACCTGCTTTTTGGTCCCCTCGAATACCTTTTCTTTTCTTGGAAACTCATGCAAACTCCTGGCAACATCAGCAAAATATCATGGTACGAATCGCCGGAAGTAAGTAAAAAGTCAAAACTCTTTAATTCGTGTAGGTTCTGCGGTTCCTCATCCATGTGTATGCCGCATGTGTTGTTAATTTGTGTCCTAAATACTCTCGAATACTTTCTTCAAAATCTTCAGGTGTTCATTAAAGTCTTTTCCCAGTTTGATAATGTCATCCAGATACACCAGGCACGTCTTTCAGTCCAATCCTTTTAGTACACGTTCCATTAACCTTTCAAAAGCCATATTTGCGTTACATAAAGTATCAACTCTACAAATTAGGTGTTGAGAATATCTGTGCTCCTGCTAGTGTTTCCAATGTGTCGTCGATCATTGGTAAGGATAACTATCCTTCTTGTTGTAGTGTTGAGCTTTCTATAATTAGCGAAGGATCTTAGACTGTTATATTTTATTTCCACCACTACTCCGAGCGAATTCTAAGGTTTGCTGGATTGCTCAATATGCACTGATGTTTTCTTTTCGGATACCATTTTTTCCACCTCGGTCTGCTATGCTAATGGTAACCTTCGTGGTGTCTGATGAATTAGCATCTCCAAACCTGTATCATTCCAGTGTTAAACCATGTTTGTTGTGCCATTATTCTCTGGAGTACTGCAGATGCTGTCTGTTTTGTTTCAGTGTTATGTGTTCCTTTCACTTCTGCGTCAGATCAACTGTTTTCTGCTACCGTTGTTTCTTGGCCTGTACACTCGGATCCAATTTTTCATATTTTTCTATTGTGGATATCTACTCACATTTTCCTTTTTGATGGTTTTTGTCTGATCCGTTTAGGAGCTCGTATAGGAACTCTTATCTGGATGTACTAAGGCTGGTTTCTATCTAGATGTACTAAGACTTTTCCAATGATAATTCCTCTAACTTTGTTCTCTTCTTCATGGGTTGCTTCCACAACCCACAGTATTTCTTGCCTTTGATTACCTCACTTTCACTAGTAACCGCAATTTTTAAACTAGATGGCTCTCGTTTTTCTATTATGTCGTTGCGCTCGATTGTTCTTGTTGCTTTTGTATCCAGCGTGATAAGACAGTTCCTTCCATCAATATCTTCTTTGGCGGTTAAGCTACTAACATCTCTTGCCAACCTTGAGATAGGGATGGAGATTATAGAGCATTTGGTTGCTCCATTATAGAGCAAGGGAGTCAGTTTCTGCTCCTCGAAACTGAGTCGCTTTAGTTTAATGACCTGTTAAACCTGCCCTTCTTTCTTGGCCAATCTCTCAACTTTTTCCTGTGGTCTGCAATACATTGGCGATACTGTTTTTGATCGTTTTCTTTGCCATTCTACACAATCTCTTAAAATCTGTCCCGTTTTGTCACATCTCCAGTTTCTGATATTTCGGTTAACATCTTAAAATCTTATTAACTACTAGGTATTATCTCTTTTCATCGCTGTTTCATCTACTCTCAGCTGCAGTTTCTTTTAATGCTACGATCAGAATAAAAAAAAATTGCGGCGTGGTTTTTTCCATTCTAGCAATTTATAGTGGCTGCTGTTTCAAATTGTAGCTTAATCAAGTCGTTACGATGTTGTTCCATTATTGGTTGGAGGCTTTATTTTGACTGATTGAACATTTTGAACTACTTGCAACGTGGTTTCATTTACTTTAACTTCCTCCAATAACACTTTTTTAACACGTTGAACTGTTTGTTGAAATTTCTCTAGGTTTTGATCAACTTGTTGAATCTTCGTTTTGAATTCCTCTTACAAGTTTTCTACTTTATGATCAAGAGTAACGGTCATTTTTCAAGATTTCTTATCAAGAAATGTTTCTTGTCTTTTGCTTTGTTCTTCTTCGATTTTCGAGTTTTTTCTTGCCATTTTTCTTGTCGTTTGATTTGTTTAACTGCCGTTGTTAAACATTTTCACATCACCTATTCCAATATATTTGTTTCAGCAGCATCAACCTCTTCCATCTTACTCGGGTCCTATTCATTGTCATCGAACTCGTACTGAACCGGATCCAAACCTTCATTCATCATGGCTTCACGGAGTCTTATTTGTAATTCACATTTACTACCACTGATTGGCAAATCACGAAGAACCAGCCCTTCTCTCAATCGTTCATTCATTAATTTGTTCGTTACTTTCAATATTCACAATCCCATCGCTGTCACCAATTGTTACGTTTTTGCCTATTGCCGGTTCGTATTGAGACTTGGTTTATTGGAACAACCTTCATTTTTGGGATCATCAACCTGACATGCATCAACATCCAATGACTTGCACTTGATACATTTAAATAGTGAGCTAATCCGACATACGGCGCAAGTTATTGGTGATGCTATACATGAATGCCTCTGGTATTATTATATGATTTAATCTGACCTTTGCTTAGTACCCTAATGCCTCAGAGTGAAACAGCTCTCTTACCCAGGAATTCATAAAATTTGGTAAGTGTCGGAACTTCTCTATCAGCAAATTCCCGCATTCATAGTTGGTTTGATTTTTCATTTATTTTATTGAATAAAATTTAAATTAGCCATATGTCTTTTGAATCCGCTGCGATACCTAACGCCCTTAAACCCTTTGTCGCTTCATCAGCAGTGTCTAACAGCTTTCGAATGGTTATGGCATTGGCGAATTTATATCTTTTCCATAAATAATTTGATAAAGGTATTAGCACTGCTTCCGATAATAGCGTTTGCTAAACTTTAAAAGGTCTCATAGTAGTTAGCCTCAGTTGTTGTGAAATGTTAAAGTAATGCACAGAAAATACTGGACTGTTTAATTGTGAGAGATAATGGTCCCATCTGATTGAATATTAAATCTTTGAATATTAGATTATTTTTCTGAGCCACGTAATTTTATTTCCTTTGATTTATCTACTACTACTAACTAGGTAACTAGTTCTATTCTGTCCTCTTCTCAAAAATTACTGCCATCTATGGATGCCACATTACTGCCATCTATGGTTAAGTTATTCAATAATTTATAATTACCACCCAGTTTTTGGTGATTAATTTTGTGTTTAATATTTTGTAATAAAAACAAGGTTCTTATTACAAAATATTAGACACAAAATTAATCACCAAAAACTGGGTGGTAATTACAAATTATTGAATAACTTAACCATAGATGGCAGTAATGTCACTAAGTCTAAGTTTTGTAAAAAATTGCAAATTAAATCTTTGCATTCAAGAGCAAATGAGATTTACATATTTCGTCATTTCCGTTACATTTTTTATATATAATTTTTTGTTACTCCTACGGCTCTTATTGTTTTCATATCAATAAGAGCGACATATCCCCACCACGTATAGTCCGATATTTAGAATAAATAATTAATTTTCTAATATCATTATTGGGCTAGGGAACAATTAATTATGATCATTACTGGGCTAGAGCGAAAAAGTTCCACTTAGAGAATTGTTGGGCTAGAGAACTGCGTGTTGGATTTTTTTAACCAAAATCAATGAGTCAATCACAAATTCAAAATTGAAATAATTTTGAATGTTCAAAACCTTGTTATTTTTTTAATGTTTTATGAAAGTAGTTGTTGAGGATTGGCTAAAATTTCATAGAGGGTGCATATTGAAAGCATGTGCTTCCTTATTTTGAACACCAGCTAGTGGATGGAAACAAAGCATTAACTATTGGATAAATTCCTTAATATTAGTGAACTTATTCAGATTTTTCTATGTTTAATTTTTTCACTCTTTTTGGATTGCCCTAATTTTCAATCTGTTTTGTGCTTAATTGTAATGACAAATATTTACTACGGTTTATAGCCGGTTTTTAGATTTGTTATCATGTTTTTCTGTGCAGCATCAGTTATGTTTCATACAATTGGATTGTTTGGATTTTTTTTTTAATTTTATTTTTTATTACGACTAAGTTGTTACAACTCATTTAGCAATTTTTCTCTGGAATTTAGCAATTCTCTGTTAGTTGGGCTATAACACGGTAGTTACTGTGCCCCCCATTGGGCTCAGTTCTTCCGGTTACATCATCAACTTTCAGTCCTGAGGTACTTAATCAAGCGGCTTCGTTCTTTTTAGCCGTCTTGTAACTACGCTGTCGACGTCGTTGAAATTTTCATGCAGTTGTAAACGCTGGATATATTTTTTGGCATTTTTTGTGATTTCTTCGTTGACGGTTTCCATCTTTAGATCTTTATGTATATGTATTATCATTTCTAATAAACCAAGGTGCATTGGCAATGCATCATAGTACTTTGTTCTGGAATGTTTGTATAATCTTATCGTTAGTTTTCTTTGTGCATCACCAGAGCTGGATGCCATAGGTCCACACAGTCTTAAGTATTTGCCTGAATAAAAGCAGCTTATTGTGAATTGCAAGCTCACTGTTTCTTCCAATGAGCCAATACATTTTTCTGAACTTTATACCCAGTTCTTGCCTTTTTTTCTTGACATGCTCTTTCCATTTTAATTTGGCGTCGAGCGTCATACCCAGGTATTTTGCCGTGTTTGCATGTGATATTTCCTGCTTATTTGTGTAAATAGGTAAGTGATCTACTTTTAGATAGGTGGAGGTTGAGTGAACTGATTTTAGCTCATCCAATTTTATTCTCCATTTTTTTGTCCAGTGGTCAATCTCATTTACAGTGTGCTGTAATTTGCTGGTTGTCTCTTCTATTGTATTTCCAACCGCCAAAATTGTTGTATCATCCACAAAGGTTGAAATATCTGTTTCGCCAGTAAAAGGTATGTCATACGTATAAAGCAAATACAATAATGGTCCCAGCACGCTCCCTTGTGGTACTCTTGCTTCAATTCTCTTGAGTGATGAGAACTCTCCTTCATACTTCACTCTGAAATATCTCCCTTCATTGTATGACTTTAATATCTCATAGAACTGCTTAGGAAGGTCGCGATGTGATTTATATTCCAGTCCTCGATGTCAGACTCGATCAAAGGCCTGGATAACATCAAGGAAAACTAAAAAACATAACTGTTTTGTTTTCAAGCGTCTTCTCAATCAAGTTAGTGGCTCTATGTACCTGCTCTATGGTGGAGTGTTTCTCTCTGAAACCAAATTGGTGAGATGGTAACAGGTGTCTTTCTTCAATCAGAGGTTTCATCCTTTTGAGGGGTAATTTTTCAAACAGCTTGGATAATGATGATAATACAGGTTGTTTATTAGGCTTGGGTATCATAAAAACTTCTGCTATTTTCGACTGCTGAGGATCATATTTCATTCTAAATGCTGTGATGATTATGTGTAGCAACTTCTTAAGACATTTGTCTGGTAACTTTTTAATAACTTTTCCTGAAATAAGATCAAATCCAGAAGCTTTTTTTGCATTTAGGTTATGTTTGATTTAATTTTTGAGTTCTTTCATTGTAACTGGTGGTTTCTTCCAGATGTTCAGCAAAAAAATCAGCTTTATCTTTGGGGCTTTTGGCCCCAAGTAACATCTGCTTTTTTGATTGATGGCATCTGCGCTTTTGGTTTTTTAGTCCATTTGTAGCTTTCCATAAAGAATTTTCACTGTATTTGTGGCCAGACTGACTTATTAAATATTTGTTTAAGCTTACCGCTTTGGTTTCTTGTATTTACTTCTGCAGTTTGTTTTTGAGCTGATTGAAAATAATTTTGCTCTCTGGTGCTCGATTTCTATGCCAGATTTTGCAAGCTTTCCGCTTTTCTCTGACCAAGTTTCTTTTTTCCTGTGTATATGTTTCATTCTTGTGAGGTTTATTTTTGGCAGGAGGAGTGCTTTTCCATGTTGCGATCTGAATATTGTTTATGAGCAGCTCTACTTCTTTTTCAAGTTGTGTTTGGTTTTTGCCTGGGACTTGAAGATCAATACTTTCCTCAATTAACGGTGCAAAGATTTCCCAATTGGTCTTTCCGCTTGTTAACCTTGGTGGCTTTTCTTTTTCAATTATTGGTTCACTGATCGTAAATATGATTGCAGAATGATCCAAAGATAAACCTTCATTTTTTTCCATATGGGTATAATTTTCTGAAATAACTTTAGCTATGATGAAGTCAATCACGTGTGGTATTTTGTTTGTCTAATAAGTAGGAATACCACTTGAATGAAACCCGCAGTTTATTTGATATCCAGCTTCCAAAAGTTCTCTACCTTTAGGTGATATTAGTCTTGAACCCCAATGCGTATGTTTGGCATTGAAGTCTCCTCGTATGATGAAATTTGAGCTCTTCACCAAGTGTTTGATGTTTTCTCTGATGAAGATAGTTGCTGCACCCTTAGCTCTTTCTGCTCGATGTAAAGAATTGTAACAACAATAACCTTTTAATTTTGCATAAGACTTTCTAGTGAAATGGCTCTCTACTATTAAGCATATATCAATTTTTTCTGTATTTAAAAAGATTTCTAGCTCTAGAAGATACTGTAGAAGTTCATTAGCATTCCAGGTTAATATTCTTAGTGTTTTTTAGGTCTTGTCTTGCTGCTTCTGAGTATGAGAATCCCTTTGTCACTTTCGCAAGATGGAACGTAGTGACAGTTTTTTGTCGGGATTTCTTTTTCTTTAGTTGCTCTCATTGGATGGTTTTTGTTTGCCCTATTTCACATGTTTTGAAGTGTTTTGGCTACTTCACATCCTCTGTAGCTAGCAAGGTGGGTTCCCTGGCATGTTAATGGCAGTTAGTACATTTTGCTGGAATGTTCCTATCTATCACGCAGTTTTTTGTATCATGCTTTCCCACACATCTCGTTTCACGATTGCAGTATTTTTGGTTGTATGCCTGACACTTTTTGCATTGTGGTATCCCTTTCGCTTTTTTCAATGGCTCCATTTGGACAACCATTCCCAATATGTTCTCAATTTTCTCTGAATTTGCAAAGAGCAGAGCGAATAATGGTACCTTTATTTGGTTAACAGTACTCCCTCCGTTTTCGGTAGGCTTCCTTTCAGTTTTAAACATATTATCTGCAACTAAGACCAATAAATTTTTTCTTTTGAGGTCTTCAATTATCTCATTTAACATGCATGGGGGTCTGGAATTTTTGTCTTCCATTGAGAGACCATTGGCGACCTTTATCATTCAATGCAGTTGAAAGTTTTCTATAACCGTCTGGATCAAGCATATTTACTCTCCAGACGTTGTTACAAGCTTATATAAGCGATACAAGCTTATATTCTTTTTCTGTCACTTCTTTCATTAACGCTTGGTTCTTCTAGCCCAAATTGTAACATCACATTTTATAGCAGGTACTTGGTTTTAGGTCTATTTGAACTTTTTGTTGCTTTCCAGAGAGAATCATTTCGATCAGTAAGGAAAATTTATGAGATCTGATATTTTAATTTAAATCCTGGCCAATGGTTTACCTTCAGATGAAAATAAGAAAACCTTAGTGATTTAAACAACCAGATGTAATGATATTTAGTTAGATTATGCCGCGTAGGCCAAATTACTTATTTAGTTGAACATTAAAAGTCGCCACTTGCATAATTTCATCTTTAGCTTTTATTCCTTCATGGCGTTTGATGTTTTCTTACAAATATAATGGATTCTCCTCTTGCTGCTGGATGGTTGGTTTTAAATGGTTGTGAATCTATGAATAATGGATTAGGAATGAATTTTATTGTGACATTTTAGCTTAGGTAACGTGAACTAAGCTTAAACTTTTCTATCACAGCACAACAAGTAGTTTCATGTGCTTACAACTGAATTACACATGCAATGACCTTGGAGATATAACTTAAATACAAAATAATTAATTCTACTATCAAACCAGACCAAATACTAAAATATTTTTATTACGTGTCTACATTTTGAGTTATTCTAGATGTAAAAATGGGTGAACATGAAAAAAAAATATTAGAAATTTTCGTTATATATATGCGGACTGATGTGATCTGATGTGCGTTGTCACCGATGGTGAATATGAAACTTCAATTATTTTTATGGTTACAATTTATTTTCCAAAGAAAATTATTTCAGTTTTTTTTTGTTTCTGGTTTTTCTAGGTCGAAATAAATTCGTTCTTGTGATGAGTATAATATTATGTATATTGATAAAATGGAAAAGGGTCGGCTTGATTTTATCTTGCCCCTACGTAAATTATGTTGTATAGTTAATATTATCAATTGTGTGTATATTCCCAACGATAAACAATAATCAACTTTTTTTTTTGTTGTCTTTATAAACATTTCGTGTCTTATAATTTCTATAAATATATACGAGTAATACACACACATACAGCAATAGACACACACTGGTGGTGGCAGATCGATATTTTCCTAAAATATAAAAGCTTTTCTGTTAAAAAGCATATAAAATTACATACTTTATTATTATTTGGTTGTGTGTTTTGTATCGCACCATGACATGACATGTGTACTGTGTTAAAAAAATATGTTGAAATCTCTCGTCAATTTTATGTGTTTAGTACTGTAGTCTTCTGTTGAAAGGATTCCGAAAATTTCCTGACTAAAATATTGAATAAAACTCGTAACATTGGCCTGGTTGGGATAATTGGTAAAATTATCATTGGTTTCGATCACAAACTTGCTCTTCTTTTGTTCTAGGTAACCAGAAGAAGACAAGTAATTTATTACTCGAAGGAGCTATTGTCGCCGCAAGCGTTCTTTGCGCCAGTCAAATGGTGTGTGAGTTCACTGAGACATTGGCGTATATATGCTTACTACGACGTGTTTATGATCTTCGAAATTATGGTCGGACTCAAAATATCTTCGAATTTGATAATTGGAAGAGCCATCGCCAATTTCATATCACCAATTTTTTCATCCATTTTAAAGTCTAATTTATATAAATATTAGAGTTTCGTGTGTATAGTGCTTAAATTTCTATTCTGGTTCAGAACCGAATTACAATAAACCTATAGGTCTGAAGATATTGTAGCAGTTGAGTACCATTCATCCGTATATACATATAAACACTACACTATAATCTATAGTTCTCCCTTATATCTGGGTGCCTATGTCATTGGGATGGGTTTCTACCAAGAGTATCATAACGAACGCAAGTGATAATACTCCTACGGTATAATTTGTAATCAGAGTGAGAAGGATAATCAATCACAGAGGAGTATGTGGTGGTCATATATCTTTACGCTACAAGGTATAGTTCTGGACGTAAATTCGTTCAAAGGTAACTGCAGAAATTACAGCAACTCTCATGCAGTATCGGCCATCTCGTAAAACTATCGATACAGGTTAACAAGTATGTGTATCCATTAGAATTCGCGGGAGTAGGATTTACGTTTCTAAATAAATAAGTTCAAAACTTCCTGTTGGAACGCTGAAACACCCATGTTGCAGGTCTTGGTGTGTCTTAACACTTAACATTTTTGGCGAGATATACAAAATTTCGCTTAATGAGCTATGTCCTGAATCATTCTGGGCCAGAATATCTTGTTGATATAAGCTTTTGAGTGGCTTTTTTTTAAAAGGTTTTTTTAAATATCTATGCCATCTGTTTCAGGGCCAAACCACACCCAATTCTTTCGCGGTTACTTTCTAAAGTCCTACTTTACGTCGTCACCAGCCAAATCGAAGACGCACGAATATAGGTTTGCTTTGAATACCATCTGCACATTGCATTGCTTCAGGCAGCCTGTACTGGCATGGAATATGGTTCGGCCCATGTATTCTGGCACTTCAACACGGGGTCACCGATCGAAATCAGATGATAAAAAATCTCCTTTGCAACCCTCTTCTGTTGCGATTCGATCCCGGAACCTCCCGACTCATGCACCGCAGCTTAAATCACTGGGCCAGTTACAAATTATTACGCAGTGCATCAAAACTGGTTTGACAAATGGGATCTGCAATATTCGGAGGCTTGTTGCCCCTTGCTTTCGTAGTAAATCACTAAGTCAGCTAATTTAAAGCATTTTTTAGTTTCCATGTGGAATTTGATCGCTTTATTGAACCAGAAAGTATGTTCTAAAGTTCTGTGTTAGCTTTTTGCCATTTAGGAAAGCAATTTAGCTTTGGGCTAAATCGCTTTAGTGAGTGGTTAGCTAGAGTAACTCTCTCGCATGACAGAAATCAGGTGCAACAAAGGTTAAATAATAAGCTCAGACCATGTCGATTTTGCGATCTTCATAAATCTTCATAGATCTTCTTAGAGTATATCTTGCATTCATATTAATGCATGGAGAAGTTTTGATTTTGGGAATCGGGAACAGTCCAGTACGGGACTGGACTGTTCCCGATTCCCAAAATCAAAACTTTTTCATGCACTAACTTCTGCGGATGGTTTTCGGTCTTGGTTTTAGTTTTTTGCCAAATGCAATGGACACGATACTGATGATGATGCCGATGATCGACATATACCCAGTTAGATCATGTGTTAATTCTGTTGTTGCACTTTGTGTTAATGTCTCGTAGTCACTATGATCAGTATACTACATTCTGTTTAACGGGCGAGTTCTAACACGGCGGAGCTGTTAAGGAACGGATTTTTTTTGTAACTTGCCGTGCCAGTTGTTTACCAAGAAGTTGTTAAGCAAATGTGTGTTCGCATATGTCAGCGTCACATTGATCCAGAGCATTGTGGCTGAATCAATCAGTTTCCTGTTCTTAGTGTTCTTAAGATCGACTATTAAGCCGTTTTTCTTAAGAAAGTTTGCACCAACCATAAGACGATTGATGTTCGCAATATTGAACGCGTGAGAAAATTTGGCCTGAGTACAAAATTTACTTGCATTAAGTTGCTTCAGTAGGTATTGATAACTGGACCATTGGTGGCTGACAAAACTAAGTCGGCGTTGATTTGGGTTTT
Source organism: Tipula confusa (assembly GCA_963556175.1). Classification (NCBI taxonomy): domain Eukaryota; kingdom Metazoa; phylum Arthropoda; class Insecta; order Diptera; family Tipulidae; genus Tipula; species Tipula confusa. Next base: position 64,127,825 of record OY744475.1, on the reverse strand, counting down.
GTGATGCATGCAAGTTGTATAGGGAATGATCTATCAGAAACATGAGTTTGTTCTGACAGAACACTTCGACAGAGCACTTCGGTCTATGGTCAGCCGTTGTAACCGATCGACCTACTAGTTTGGGAAGTTGTTATCCTTACACGTGACCCTTTGATTAGGCGACGGTCTTTTTCGGATTTGTTCACTTCTGGATTAAGAAAATCAAAGAGTAATGGTTAATTATCAGTTCTGTGCCCAAAGTGACCGTGATAGGAGCACCAAGTTGTATGCTGGTGGATTTGGTGTTGTTTCGATCCTGTACGGAATTATGTTCGAGCTAGTATGTTGGCCGTGCTCGTACTACTTGCCGCAGTATGTCCAGGATGTCTAATTGGTACCTGGAAGGACTCTTCCATTACACGCGTCTGTGACTCACGGTGGAAAGCATCCACCATGTTTTTTCGGTTTTTTCCACCTCTCCATATTTATCCATTTATTCATCGAAGTATAATCAGTCGATGAGTCCCACGATCTTTCGGCGAACTGTCTCATCGTACCTGGCACTCGAGTTTCTAAATGCACAAACTACTCTTAAGGCGTTTAACCTATAAACAAAAGCTACTTCCTGCTTCTATCTGTGTTTTCCATAGCACTTGCCTAAATCGGTGCACCATACAAGAGAAAAAATGTAACCACCTCTACGCCATATTTACCACGAGTTTGATTGCGTTAATATTAGAGCATCTCTTTTCGAATCCGCTTTGATTTCCAGACAGAACCTCTTTATTTTGAATGACCTCCCGCAGTCTTTCACATATGATCCTCCCAAATATTTTATCAGCCGTATCTAGCAAAAAGGTTAGGCGTTCCTTTTGGTTGAAAAAATTGTTACTTGGGGTTGGGCCATCACTGCAAAAGGAATAATCCTTTATTTAGGCAAGTATATTATATAAGCTAACAAAACACCCGAATATGCACGGGCTGCAATTTTTTATGATACATTTGCAATGAGCCGTGTCCTACTTTGCCACATGCTCTTAAAACCTCCGCCCTTGACACTAGTAGAATTACTTCTTCCTCGCACTTTGGTTCGATGATTCTCACATAACCAGGCTGTTGTGAAAATAACGTGGAGATAGTATTTTTTACAAATTTTGGGCCAGACGAGCTTGTTTTGTATGAACCCTTTAACCTTCTTATAAGTATTCGATATGATTTGCCCCAAGGATTCCGGTTCACTTCTTTACAAAATTCTTGAAATCGTCACTGGTTGCTTGCTTTGATGGAATACTTAAGGAGTGAGCGAGAAGTATAATATTGTTTTCGTAACTTGTATTTCGTTCCGGGACTTTAGCACGGTGACATTTTTTACGCAGCTCGGCTATTTTCTTAGTCCAATAGTACAATGAAATTTTCCATTGTATTATAAGCCATTGTTATGCAATCTATAATTTGAAATCAATTCGAGCTAGCACTACCCCTATAAAATGTGGAGATGTTATCAACATTCAGCATTACCGCTGGAAGTAACGAAAATGCTTTCAGTAGAGATCTACCTCTATTTTATTATAGTAACTCGGCTTCCCCATTCAACGGCCCAGGCATTAAAATCACCCGCGTTCAACAAAGGGTTATGACTGTGTGCGCATTATTAGTCAGACGACCCATAAAGACTTTGAACTATTCTATATGATTGCACTGGGATAAACATAGAATGTACCATCAGCTATACATGTGAACACCATCGATCTTACATCTTACAAAACCAGATTCAGCATTGCTAGCATTTTCTTGAAAACACAAACAGCAGCGCGATTCGAGAAACCTGCTGCCTAATTCTTACTTGCAGATCCCCTGTATTGTTCACATACAATAACAACGTCGGTATCAAAATCACATACGGTTTGTTATAGACGGTTATTTACAGTGTTTTTTAGTTTCGGACACTTCAAACTATCAGCGGAATGCCTTTTTCCCTATAATGGTTTCTATCAGTACAAACAAATCATTTTGGATCATTGCTGCAGCCTGTTGCATTATGACCCTTTATCCATACTTCCTACATAGCTTAGACCTATCCTTCAAACTCCTACATTATTGAGATTGGTGAGCATATTCGAGGCATTTGAAACATTTTGACCCAATCAACCCTTATTTTCCATTTAAATATGACATTCTCTGATATTTTGTTTGGAGGGCTAACCACTGCCATTTGTATTCCCCGATAAGATACTTTCATCGTTGTTATGGAGGCAATACCTTTCTTTTCTCCCACTAGTGCTTTAAGCGCCTAAAGTAATTCGTCCTGGATAGCCACTATACCAATGTCCCTTATTTCTATAAAGACTTCCAGTATCAAGACTCTAACATCAGTTTCCTGACCTAAAATTTTTCTCCAACTGGGATTAAAAAATAGCTGTTTGCAGTTGGTTCTCAGTGTTTTCTAACTGTAGCAAAAGACCCAGAACTTACTGGTCTGGAGAAAAAAGTTATTCATATTTGCCAAAGTAAGAAGGGAAAGCTTTTGCTAGAGCACCCCCCACGTAGGTGTATGAAATTGCCTTGTATTACCTGTTGCTTTATTGGAAAGTACGTCTTTCTCCTCATACTGCTGTAACATTAGGTTTATTCCAATAAATTCAGATTCTTACGCGGGTGCGTTCACATTTCCAAGTGAATATTTTTATGACGAAAGAATGTGCTAATAAAAACATAAGTTTCAATTTTGCCACCATTTATTTTGACTTGTACTCCAGGATGGATCCTGATAGATTCCCACTGCGTGTTATTTGCTCGTTGGAATACAGTTGGAATTTATTTTTCCATGAAAAAAAAACCTCAAATTTTATGTTCGACAGGCTTAGTTAAAATATTTTAATCCAACAACGTATAAAATTCTAACTTTTGTGCAGTGAAACCAAATCCCAAAATTTATCACTAATTCTCCCTGTACAGTTTCGCTTACATATATAGTTGCGTGCAACATAAAATTTCGCCAATTTATTGATGTTAAATCGCAGTAATATCATTTATTAAATGTCACCAATGTCATCATTGTATGCAGATTGATTTGTGCATATATTTCAAATCTATGTGGCAGTGATGCTGTGTAACAATTTTTTTATATTCTGCACATTTTCTACACTACAATTTATATTAGTATGATACGAATGTGTCTGATAATTTCTTGTTGTACTCTATGTGTTTAATGTGGGTATGTACGCCTTTTTTGTCTCGTACCATTTTTTTTATTTTATTTATTTTTTGTCGGGAAAAACAATAAATATCATTTTTCATTTTCAATATTGAGATAAAAACATAAAACAAAAAAAAAAAAAAAAAACTTGACATACAACATAACAATCTGTTGTGACATGATCATAACGTTCGAACGATATTTTGTTGTTGTGTCTGTCGTTTTGCTACAGTACACAAAAAATTGGTTAGTGCTACATTTTTTCAACATGCATAGTATATAAGGCAAAAGCTTTAGGTACACGAAACGCTGTATAGATGCGCCAGGTTCGTTAAACGCTTAATACCGAAATTAAGTTCCTTCCATAGTTTTTCATAAAAAATCTAGATACCGGAAAATAGACGGAAAATGATTTTGTCGTTGTTTTAATTAATAAAATAAATAGAAAAAAGCTCTTTTATAGTAAACTGTAAAGTCTATGTTTGTATATGGCTTAAAGTTGTTTATAGTAAAATGAAATTTTCTGGTGTACAGTTTTTTTTACTAAGCCTTCAATTTTACAATGTACCAGGATATTGAATCATGTCGAATGAATTGTACAGTCGATGTTTATTACATCGAATGTATAGTGGCAGTTTTATTATCTTCCCACATAATTATCATGAGTGACTGAGAGGCGAGGTATTGGAAACTCGTCAATCTTTCAAATTGGTTGTCACTAAAAAGTAATTTCAATTTTTTTTTAAACTATTTCCATTCTGCTTAAGCACACAAATACCTGCAAATTACCTTATCTGGTTGGACTGATGGTAAAAGGTTCTATCTTAAATGTGTTTCACTTTTGCAAAGGATAAATTCTAACATGAGGCTACAGAGTATCAAAGGCAGAGCAAATGCTGTACACCAGAGCAACAGCATTTCGTAAACGCACATATTTCTGAGGTATTCCCAGACATTGCAAATCAAACTATAACCTATCTTGATAGATTGAGCCATAGGCTTGCGGAAAATTCAAAAAGTAATGATGTACATCACTACTAGTATTTCGTAATATTTGTAAAAAACAAACTTGAAACAGTGACTGACCGGTTTAGATGTAATCCTCCATAGTAGGCTACAATTTCTTTTCCTAAAGGTAAACCCATCAGGTGTTTACTGTGGAGCTTACTGCCATCGTAAATCATATGTTGCTCTGAAAAACTCTATGCTTTTAGATAGCAAGACAGAACTTTTCTCACCATCGATTCAAAGACCTTATGTATGATGGATAAATATCAGTAATTCCACGACAGTTACCAACCTGGTTTTTTTTACTCGGTTTAAAAATTGGATGAATAATGCAGATCTTCCCAGGATTTAAAAATATATTTAAATCCTTTATATATTTAAATCCGCCGAACACTACGTTTTAAGTTCCAGATTTGGAACTAAATCCAGATCATTGACGGATCTTGTTCGAGTTCCATTTTGAGTTCCGGATCTGGAACTAAATCCGGATCATTGACGGATCTTGTTCGAGTTCTATTTTGAGTTCCAGATCTGGAACTAAATCTGGATCTTGTTTGAGTTCCGGATTTGGAACTAAATCCGGATCATAGACGGATCTTGTTCGAGTTCCGTTTTGAGTTCTGGATTTGAAACAAAATCCGGATCATTGACGGAGCTTGTTAAAATTTCGTTTGGAGGTCCGGATCTGAAACTAAATATAGATCATTGACGGATCTTGTTCGAGTTCTGTTTTGAAATCCGGATTTGAAAGTAAATCCGGAGCATTGACGAACCTTGTTCGAGTTCTGTTGTGAGTTCTGGATTTGGAACTAAATCCGGATCATTGACGAATCTTGTTCGATTTGTTTTAAAATAAAGTATTGATCAACCAATGAATTTAATGTTCCTTAAAGGCTAACCTTAAATCAATACTTTATTTGTTTATTTTATGCATTGCATAGTTCCATGTCACCCTGTACCACAGGTGACACGGAAGATGGAGCGGCCCATGAGTTCTGCACACCAATAGGGGGTCATAGTTGCGTTTATCAATATCACCGATCGTAATCTTGTGAGAAAAATTCCCTTTCGCATCCTGCCCCTGTTGGGATTTGAACTCGGGACCTCCCGCTCCAAGTGGCACAGCGCTAACCACTGAGCCACTCACTAGGTTTCGATTTAAGTTCCGGATCTGGAACTAAATCCGGATCATTGACGGATATTGTTCGAGTTCCGTTTTGAGTTCCATTTTGAGTTCCGTTTTGAGTTCCGAATTTGGAACCAAGTTCGGATTATTGACGGATCTAGTAAACCCGGATCATTGACGGATCTTGTTCAAGTTCTGTTTTGAGTTTTAGATTTGGAACTAAATCCGGATCATTGACGGATCTTGTTAAAGTTTCGTTTGGAGTGCCGGATCTGGAACTAAATATATATCATTGTCGGATCTTGTTCAAGTTCTGTTTTGAAATCCGGATTTGAAACTAAATCCAGATCATTGTCGGATCTTGTTCGAGTTCCGTTTTGAGTTCCGGATCTGGAACTAAATCCGGATCATGGACGGATCTTGTTCAAGTTCCGTTTTGAGTTCCAGATTTGGAAGTAAATCAGAAAAATTGAGAGATCTTGTTCGAGTTCCGTTTGAAGTTCTGGATCTGGAACTATATCCGGATTATTGATGGATCTTGTTCGAGTTCCGTTTTAAGTACCAAATTTGGAACTAAATCCGGATCATTGACGGATCTTGTTTGAGTTCCCTTTTAAGTTCTAGATTTGGAACTAAATATAGTTCATAGACGGATCTTGTTTGAGTTCCATTTTGAGGTTCGGATTAGGAACAAAATCCGGATCATTGACGGATCTTGTTCGAGTTCCGTTTTGAATTCCGGATCTGGAACCACATCCGGATCATTAGTGGATCTTGTTCGAGTTCTGTTTTAAGTTCCGGATTTGGAACTACATCCGGATCATTGACGGATCTTGTTCAAATTCCGTTTTAAGTTCTGGATCTGGAACTAAATTAGGATCATTGACGGATCTTGTTCGATTTCAATGTTAATTTCTGGATTTGGAACTAAATCCGGATCATTGACGGATCTTGTTCGAGTTCCATTTTAAGTTCCGGATCTGGAACTAAATATAAATCATTGACGGAGCTTGTTCGAGTTCCGTTATGAGTTCCGGATCTGGAACTAAATCTGGATCATTAACGGATCTTGTATGAGCTCCATTTCGAGTTCCGGATTTTGGTCTAAACCCGAATCATTGACGGATCCTATTAGAGTTCCGTTTTTAGTTCTGGATCTGGAACTAAATTCGGGTAATTGACGGATCTTGCTCTGTTTTGAGTTCCAGATTTAAAACTAAATCTGGATCATTGACGGATCTTGTTCGAGTTCCGTTTTGAGTTCCGGATCTGGCACTAAATCCGGATCATTGACGCATCTTGTTCGAGGTTCGTTTTGAGTTCCGGATTTGGAACTAAATCCAGATCATTGACGGATCTTGATCGAGTTTCGTTGCGAGTTTCGGATCTGGAACTAAATCCGGATCATTGACGGAACTTGTTCGAGTTCCGTTTTGAGTTCCGGATCTGGAACGAAATGCGGATCGTTGACGGATCTTGTTCGAGTTCCGTTTTGAGTTTCGAATCATGAACTAAATCCGGATCATTGACGGATCTTGTTTGAGTTCCGTTTTATGTTCCGGATCTGGAACTAAATCCAGATCATTGACGGGTTTTGTTCGAGTTCCATTTTGAGTTCCGGGTTTGGAACTCAGAAAGCATCACTCAGATCTGAACTGAACAAGTATGTTGTACCAGATAACTGTCTCAAAATCCTATTAATGTATGGCAAAGGGTAACTGTCCTTAACCGTTACTTCATTGAGTTTAATTGCGTCTAGACTAAATCTAATTTTGCCTGAAGCTTTCGGTACACAAACAATATGGTGTGCCCATTCTGTACCGGACTATTTCACCGCTTCCATTCTCAAAATACGATCCAGTTCGGCGCTCATCTTGAAACCCAAAAATCAAAATACGACATGCCAATTATTTCCCTTGAAATGCAACAAATCAACATATTATGCCATTCATCAATAAAAATATTAATCGAGACCATTCAAATAGCGTGCTAGCTATAGTCATGTGCCACATCGTTTGCCTTTTACAAATATAAAAAAAAAATAATGTGCCTCCAGCATCAAGTCAAGCACGTTTGACGTGCAAATATTGTATATACATACAGAGATGATTTATCTCAGAATATCCATTTAATGGATATCATATATCCTTCAAAGGTTAGTACAAAGGCCATCCAACTTAAAAATATTGATGCTTCATCGAAGAATTTTTTTATAAAAAATTGGCTGTCAATATTTTTCGTTTTTATTAATTTATGATACCATACGTGATCTCTACACTCTACAACACATTTATATGTCAATAAATCATAAAAATTGATACACAGAATGTTTCATGTTACATTCTTAATTTTTACTTAATCAAAACTCACTCTACATAAACAAGTCGATAATATTATGTGTACTCTATATGCTCCATGTATATGTATGTCGATAGATATACGAGTAGCACACAATATAACGAAGGTGAAATTCTTTTATCTGTCTTACGGCCCAAAAAAAAAAAAAACAAAATAATAATTTTGATGGCCAACAAAATATGGTTTTGGACATTTTTCATTATAAACTTATGTTGTAGGAATGGATATTGTATATGAGTGTAGCCTAGGATATAGGAAAGGGACCATAACCTTTTTTTTTTGTTCACTTAACCACAGTGTGACCAAATACGTAACACATGGTGGAAAAATAATTTAACATCGGACCATACCCAACTTATATCATTAAGTGCAGTTCAACGATTTGGGGTGGTGGTTTTATAGAAAAGTTTGGGGGACACCCGTTAATTTTTTAAGACTATCAACGAACATAAAGGAAATAAAATATTACAGATGATTTTCTTATATTATTGTTATTATTATTATTACAATTTATTTTTTTTTGCTTAAAATATGATAATATATTTCAATGTCAACAGCATCAGTTACAAAATAAAAAATATGAAAGGATATGCTCTCTATGGCAAGATGATGAAAATTTAGAAAATATATGACATAATATTTTTGAGATTAGATGATGAAGATTTTCATCTTTATTTTTCGTAAATAAATACGAGAACTAGGCGGAGGATTTAGGATATATGGCGAAGATAAGGAAAAACCGTATTTTTCTTAAGTTTTTTTTATTCAATTTTTTTTTTGATATAAAGCTAAGGGAAATGTCTACTTTTCATTTTGGATTTTAATATAGTGTGTCAACAATAGTAAAGTTAATCCTCACCTTAGCCGTGATAATAATATTCAGTTTTTACAGACGATTGGTGGCCTGTACATTATAAAATTCCCAGCTCAATGGGATTCAATTCAGAGTCAGGTGATACAGTGAATGGTGGATCGGATATAAAATCTCTAAATAAAGAAATATCAGATTATATAATGCTTTGTAAGTGAAATACAAGAGACGACATAAATGATGACGAACAGCTATTGTCCAGAGTGTTGAGTGACTTTATCTATACGTCACTTTACATAAACTTGGTGTTTGATTTGTTCTCGAGCCTTAGGTGAGAAATGCTGTTTTAGATTTCAAAGCAGTCAACAATTGTAATCTAAAACATTTTGCGGGTAGGTGGCTGGTTAAAGAATTTACAGCTACTATATGAAGAACGACATCCAATGTTCATGCCGTATCAAGGACAACCAAGCTAATCTTGGACTCTTCATCACAGCGTAATTTCGAGAGCATTGGTTGGCCTCCCAGTCTTGGTTGATGTGTTGTCGAGTCTTCTATATAAGATATGCATATTATTTCTTGCTCGTAAAACATCACGTTGTTTGCATTATCCTTGTTTGGAGCGGTTTGCCCCAAGATCAATCCATTGTTGTCTAGCTCCATTGTTTTTCTAGCTCAGCTAGGTCTAGACAGATATCTTTTTACTGTCGATCGGATTTCGTGATGGTTGACGATATTAACTTTCTTCTGACTGGTTGATGATCGGAAAGTTTTGGATGCCACTGTTATTTTTATGTTTCGGCCTAGATTACGCCTTTCAGCCGGTTCAGATGTTGTTTAAAAAATTCATCCAGGTCGAAAGACCATGTGACCAAAATGATTGGTGTATCAATTCTCGGGAGAGGGAGCAAACGTCACCCTATATACGAGTACCAACCCACCACCGCCACATATGGGACATTGGCTGCATCAGGTTGAATCAGGTACCTGACAATGAACACTTCAATCATGGTCATGGACAGCCAATTCCTCAAAAACGATTTCTTTGTAGATGACTAGTTAACCGGTGCTGATACAGTAGAGAAGGCTTAACATCTGCAATCTTAATTAATCCAGTTGCTACATAAGAGTGGAATGAAATTAAAGAAATGGACCAGTAACCATCCAACCAATTTAAAAGAAATACATCAGGAGAAGGTCCTAATGGGCGACCTCTCATTCTTAGTGGAACACTCAATTATAACCCTAGGTGTTTGATACACCCTAATCGGGGACTACTACTTATCAATAATGGAATTAGAAAGCCTCAATTTTTATAAGAAATTTCAAAAAACTTTGACCCATTGGGGTGACTGATACTACTTATGCAGTTTAAGATAATGTATCAAAAGTTGCGGACTCAAGTCGTAGGATGGTATGACTTGCTACCAATAGAGTCCACTGACAACTGGGATCGAATTACTTCGGACCTGCAATCGACTCAGTTAAGGCACATAACACGATACATCCACTATTCCAAGAACAACTGTGTTTTGAAACATGTGGTCTATCACAGGAACATCACCAACGATACAGTGATAGTACATCTGACTGAAAAATCTAAACTGGAGCCCACAAAAACCACTTTAACTATTCCACATCTGTAATTCTGTGGAGCATTATTGTTAAGCCGACTAATTCAACGAATAATAGTGGCACTTGACATTGATAATACCCGTATGGTGTGATTCTACAAGCACACTCGCTTGGATCTGTTTCCAGTTCCTCTTTGTTTCTTATCAGGTCCCGAAATGTTCAGGGTTTAGTACCGTAGTCCATAACCGTATCCAATTCTGAAACTAAAACTGAACCTAAAAACGGAATTAGAACTAGTTCCACAAATGTTCAGGATTCTGAAACGGATACGGTTTTGAAACTAAATCCAAAACTTAAAATGGAACTCGAACAAACTACTGATCCGAATTTAGTTCCAAAAACAGATCCGAATTTAAATTTGGAACTCAAAATTGGACTCGAAGACGATCCGTCAATGTTCCCGATTTAGTTCCGGGAACGGATATGGTTTCGGACCCAGATTCGGAACCCAAAACGGAACTCGAACCATTTTCATCAATGTTTGGGAAACGGATTTGGACTACTAAATGGAACTCGAACAAGATCCATCAATATTAAGAATTTAGTTCCGTAAACGGATTCGTTTCCAGAACACAAAACGGAACTCGAACAAAATATGTCAATGATCCGGATACCAGGTGGATCTGATAGCGTGAAAAAAAACTTAATACGGAAATATAAATCCGGAACTCAAAACGGAACTCAAACTAGATCCAGGTTTAGTTCTGGAAACGGATCTGGTTCCTGAACCAAATCCGAAACTCAAAACTAAACTCGAACAAGCTCCGTTAATGATCCAGATTTAGTTCCGGTAACGGACCCGGTTCCGAAACAAAATCCGGAACTCACAACGGAACTCAAAAAAGATCCAATACTAGCCTGGATTCTTGGAAGTGATATTTCCTTCAGAGAAAGGGAAACCGATATTCCCTTCAGAGAAAGGGAAAACAACCATCATGGCCCACTTGCAAATAGAAGAAGATATTCAAACACTAATCAATAACCTTTAAAGGTCACATCTACATATGGATATACATTGGATGTATAAAAACAACATCCAATGATCATGCCTTATTAAGAACAACTTACCAAGCCGATCTTGGTCTTTGGGCACACCTAGAAACATTAGACGGAAGTAAAGCATTACCGTAAAAATATTAAAGCATTTTAATATCGATTAAAACACACTTGAAAAAAATATTGGAGGCACGAACCTGACCTGCGAGGCAATTGCCACCTTATTAACTCAAATAGAAGCGTGCTTAAATTCCAGACCCATGTGTCCGTTTAGCGCAAAATCGGAATATTTAGAAGTATTAACACCAGGAGATTTCTTGCGTTAATAGCACCTCCAAAAAAGGAACTACTGACACGATGGAAGGTAGTACAACATATACAGACTCAGTTCTGGAGAAAATGGGTAGCAGACTATTAACATCGTTTGCAACAACGCCCGAAATGCCAACAGTAAACTCCAAATTTAGAAGAAAGACAGAAAATTAGAAATGTATTTCAGCCTCCAACGAGATGGAAGATAGGTAGAGTTACGGAATTATAAGATCGTAATGATGGTGGTATTCGTGTCGTAACATTAAATACCACTGACAACACCAGCTTTAAGAGACCAATAACCAAATTGCCACCGTTACCAATCAAGAGATCGTGGCTGAGAGGCAAATGTGAAAATTTAGCGGATGAGTTCACAACGCTATACCGCGAAGACAACAACCTAGCCGTCAAATAACTTTTTCCACGAATCGAGTATTGCAGTATACATGCATAATGCTCATGCGTATTCAGCTTAGTCCACAGTAAACCTTGAGTACCGAATTCAGACTTTATCCATTCGAATAAACTAATTACTATCACGGAATGGGACAATTCGGCATCTACTTTGACAAAATCAGCAAAGTGGAACTCTTAGCAACTTAATGAAAGCTGATAGTTCTTTACAACCTGGCCAGTTACTAGTAAGTAATAGGGAGAAAAGAAACCGGGTTGGAAACGATCAAAGAGGCTTGTACTAATGTAAGACCCTTTAAATATGAGCTCCTCATCCAACAACTATAATGGCGGTTCAACAATATCAAAAAAGATAATGAGCTCCATATTTAGCGATTGAAATCGTGGGAGAACCAATTGAAAAAACCTGTCCGAGAAGACTTTACACGCTGCACAAATGTGGTGTGATGGGATTTTGCCCCATTTTTGGCGAAAAACAATTTTTAAGGCGTCGATTATCTCATATTTTTTAGTTAATACTTTGGAAGTTTTTCTTGTAAAAAATTATGGGTTTCACGGGTTTTATAGGATGGTACCGACTTACCGAATCTTAGTCGAAACGTCCAATGGTTTCTATGAAATTGTCTACATGCCCAAGATAACAAAGCATCGTTTAAAAATGTATACAACTACCGAAAGCATCGTATTTCCGTTAGGAAGCTAAAGTTCATCCGTGTATATACCGCCAATGGGGTGTGTTGTTACGCTAGAACAGTTAATTAGCTAACGAGGATTTTCTTATGCAAGGTGACTGATGTATGAGTTTTACTCGAATTTGTGTATATTGCTACTCTGGCAGCCCACTGACCATCTCCGTTGAACTGAATGCAGCATTCAAAATTTGGAATATTAACATGTTCGTGATTGCCTAGCCAGGTCTCGGAAAGCCAGAGAATTGAACATCTCTACTTGACTTTATCAGTTAGGTCGAGGTGATGGGACCTGACACTCGGGCAGTTCAATGTTAAAAACGAGAAGTCATTATTATCTCGTACAAAATTCGCCTTACATCTTGAGATGTACTTAGCGGGATTGCGATAAGGCGCGCTAGCTCATTTTAAACAGGTCCCCTATTTAGGTTGCATTTGTGCGTCCATGGTAGAAGACTGGAAAATGATTACGCTTAACATTAATTGTTCAGTTGTTGTTTTGAACAGTTGAGCTTTTTCTAAAAATGGACACCAAACATTGGCCCGATATTCTTTTTCAATGCTCATCCAGCTGTAAGCCACTTGTTTTATTACCAACTTCTGAATTTGTATCGAAATCCATCCAGAGTCGTTTGGCATTTTGACTGTTGACGTTTTCTCGTTGTCCTCGTTAGAATGGCTCCATTCGATATACAGACAATCCATAGTTTTATTCGCCAGTTCATCTGTCATGTCAATATTGGTTTTGATCAAGTAAGGCCAACCTATGACAAGTAGGAGTTCTTAAGGCAAATCATTTTTCTACACTATGCGTATTTTAAGGATTTTTTGGCGGACGAATGCTAACTACTCGAGAGTATCGCAGCCTATAAAGATATCTGCCGCAATAGATGTGATTTTGTTCTGAGCATTGAGCGCAATTATAAATATTGAATTCGTTAGTGCTCCAAAATAGTCTTAAGCCATTTGGACAAAGCTCATTCGCACGCACGGGGAATGCGGCATTTGATTTCAATTAGTTCATAAAATAGAAGCCCTCATCATAGTGTGAGACGGACAATGGATTGCCTCATTTGCTTGAAAATCACAAACTCGTCCTTTCGTGATTGACTAATTCGTCTAGATTTTCATCATCCAACAGATCGGTTGACAGATACCCTTAGTTTTCGAAATAGGTTTGACTCAAACTCCTTCTTGCGTCAAAATGAGTACTTCATTGTCGTCATACAGTTTTATAAATCGTAGCTTACCGAGAATCTCTACTACTTCATCACGAAATGGCAGGTCTATACGAAAATCGTAGTTCCGATACCGAATAATTCTAGGACTGCTACTTTTATTCCAGTTTTGTTTTTTTACCACTGTGTAGTATGAAGCAGCCTGTGCTAGAGTCAGATTTACGAGATCGGCTGCCTCTTTCAATGTTTATCAAACTAATTATCTTGCCCCACCTTGGTTGATTCCTCGTCTATATCTTCGGTTTCCATTTGTATTTTCTGTTTTTCTCACGTCGCTTTACTGGCCAATTGGTATTTCTAGCAGATACCAGGCCGCCTCCTGACTTGTAATCTTGACTGTGTTGAGCATATCTACACTCAGTTTTTGAGTGGTCTCTTTATTTATGTTCAGGTAAAATTCGTCTGACTGTATACCAGTTCTCGAAAGAAGTGATAGATATCGTTGTAGTCATTCTATTTAAGTACTTTTCACAAGTGACTATATACGTTGCCATATTGTTGTCGTCGCACTTCAGAGTAGTACATGCACGTGTAGGGTGCCACTGTGCTTAAACTCAATCCGTTTGAAAAGTAATGGCGCACGTAATTGTTACCGGATGGACTATCGGTTTTTGGCTGCAACATTTTAACGATCATGTCCATGAAATGAAAATGCACATATTACCTAAACTTCATTAATAAGTGACGCGTTAATATTGTAATGGGTATCACGGAAAGCGTTATCAGCGATATCTATTCCATTATTGTAAAATTTGCAGAGAAAATGCCTTAGCTTTGGCCATCCGATCTCTTTGGTGCTCATGGGGAGGAAAAAGATGGCTTACAAAGTGCCGAATTTATCGTTGATAAATCGTTCACCTGCTACATCGTTATCTGCCAGAATAATATAAAAGATAGCTTTTCCATCCCTTTTAATTGCTTTTACTATTATTCCGAGAATTATAGTAGTCCCATCTCTAAACTAACTATGAATGATAGCAACAAATCCTTTAATTATGAAAATATTATATCCAAAACTTAACCTGTACTATCCGTGGGCAGTACAAAAAAAAGGTATAATCCACAATAATCCGAAAGAGGTCGTAGAACGTATTTTTTGTTACGTTTGCCAGCATATTATGTAAAATTTCATAAATTTCAGTTCACAACTGCGCTCACTTCAATTTCACAAAAATATGGAAATTTTTTTATAATATTTTCTCCAAAATATCAGCATAAATTCTCTTATATTACATTTTTACTCGACTACGTCATGAACATAACATGAAATTTTTTTTTGATATCCGTAATACTCGACTTGTACAGGACGAGCAAAAACATGTAAAGTAAATAAAAAAAGAGCTTTGCAGCTGTTATATAGATGATAACATTTTAATAACTGTTAGACGATATATATATATATATATATATATATATATATATATATATATATATATATATATATATATATATATATATAAAATGTACAGTTATAATGTACATATTATGGGAAGCGCAAAATTATATGGCCAACTCATAAAAAAAAATTATTGCTTAATTTTGTCTCTAAGTATAGAGTGCTCTTTCCATTAAAACGTCATAATCCATTATGGAACTGATATTTTAACCATTATGTGACTCCGTTCTTAGGAAGATGAAGCATCTCACTTCTTACATGTGCTTCTCAGCATGTATTTTCCGGATTCCAGTACATTTTTATTTATTTATTACTTTCAATGGGCTGAAATAATTGCAATGGGGTAACCATTGTATATTACCGGATTGTAGAAATTCCCATCAGTTCACTACAACTATTATTATACTATTAAAGTAATGCACTAACATTGTTGCTCATTGGGTGCACTAATATCATTGAATGTACTAAATTGTATTGCTCTGCCGTAAATGCATCTTGACAATCGTCTGGCGAAATAAATTCTTAGGAGTCTAAGGTTTGTTGCAGCTGCAAATTTTTCGATGACATTTATTCGTTCATCTGAAAGGATACCACCTAATGTGATATTTTGACTAAGGAAGTTTAGTGGCCGTTTACCGGTATCACCGAAAATTTTCATTACAAGTTTTTTTTTTAATCTGGAACGTCTTCAATGTCATCCTGAGGGATTTTATTTTATTCGATCGTAATTGCACAGTTTTCAGCAGCCGTTTGCACCAAAATTGTATAAGGGAACCAGTCTGAGGGAACCAGTCTCGTCTTTATTGTTTGTTGTAGTTATGACTTTTGGATTGGTCGTTAAGTCGCTGAGTTATGCTGTTAATTTTACCCTCGACTGCGAAGCTGTGTAATAAGGTCGTCAGTCGATGGAGGAAGTTGAGTATTCGGGCTTGAAAATATATCGCCAGGTAGTCGGAGGCTTTGGCTATAGACTAGGTCCGCTAGGCTGCATTTTAGATCTTCTTTGATGCATGCTCTAATGCCCAGCAAAATTATAGGTACCGCAGAGCTCCAATTTTTGGTGTTACCCCGAGCTCTAAGCGAAGTTTTTAAGGTTTTATGGAAGCGCTCTACCATACTGTTTGCTTGCGGATGGTAAGCTGTAGTCCAAATCTGTGTGAACCTAGAATTTTTGTTAGCTCGGTGAAGAGTTTAGACTTAAATTAGTTGCCTTGGTTTGTCGTTATTTCAAGGGGTACGCCAAACATTGATATATATATATATATATATATATATATATATATATATATATATATATATATATATATATATATATAAATATATATTGCTCGATACATTTCTTAGCAACTGTTGCAGCGGTCATATCTGAAATGGGGTATGCCTCCGGCCAACGGGTAAACCTAACAACGATGATTAATAAGAATTGATTGCCTTCTGATAGTGGAGGCGGTCCGACTAAATCCATGTGTATATGCGCTGGAAGCGTGTTACTAGAAGACTGAATTTACCATGCTGCGATTTATTATGTTGAATTATTTTTGCTTTCTGGCATGTCAAACAGTTTCTTACCCAATTTTTCACATCAAGATTCAATTTTTTGGCCAAAAATAACGCGAAGCGAAAAGTTTTCGCGATGCGAAAACTTTTCGCTTCGCGTTATTTTTGGCGATTCCAGTAAGTTTCCGAAATATAATTTCGCAATATAATTCATGACCAGTGAAATTTATAAGTCCAAGTTTGTACTTGGTACTTGTTGGACCAGATTTATTGGTCAGAGTTTTTGGTTCATCGTCCGTATGCTGTAACTCCGATATCTTTTGCAGTTCAGGGATTTTACATTTTGAGGCAGTTTGTGAGTCACATGAACGTGACAAAATGTCTGCGACTACATTTTGCTTACCTAAAATGTGTCGTATGTCTGTTGTAAACTGGGATATAAAATCCAAATGGCGAATTGTTGCGGACTGTGTTCCGTTTTTAAGTTTATCGCGTGTATTAGTTAAGTTTATCGCGTGTATTAATGGTCTGTGTACCCTCTTCATTCTACAAAATATCGAAATTGTTTAATGGCTAAGTATATAGCTAGCAGTTCTCTGTCGAAGGCGGTATAATTGATTTCACTTATTGTTAGTTCCTTTAAATGGTTCCCAACTACCTTTATTAAATTGTTGAAGCACTGCTGCTACGGCAATGTTCGATGCGTCACATATGATGTTGAAAAATGTATTTTCAATGGGATATGCCAATAAAGATGTATTTGCAAGTGCGCTTTCTATATGATAAATGCTTCTTTACATTCACCTGGCCAAGAGAAATTTTTTTCTGTATTTGGTCTTTTTAACAAAGTTGCCAATTGTGCGTGAATTGGTGTTAGAAATTCGGCTAAACGTGGAATAAAGCGATGATATTAATTCACCATTCCGACGAATTTCTGAATAGATTTTATTGAGGTAGGTTGCGCGAACTGTGTTATGGCTACTACGCGCTCCTGCGAAGGTTTAATGCCATCTTTAGACATATGGTGGCTGAGGAATTCTAAATGTGGAAAACCGAAAATACACTTGGATGTCTTTATTTTGACATCGTAATCAGTAAGTCGGTTGTAATACTTGCTATAAATGACATTTGTGTTCCTCCTCAGTTTTACTTGCCACTAAAATGTCGCCAATGTAGATGAAAATGGAATCGAGATCTTTTAACACTTTATTCATGAAGCGTTGAAAGGTTTGAGCAGCATTCCGAAGACTAAAAGGCATTCATTTGTATTCAACTAAGCCAAATGGAGTGGTAATTTCCGTTTTAGGTGCGTCTTCGGTTGCTACAGTTATTGCGTGATATGCTCTGACTAAGTCAATTTTTGTAAAAACTGTGCGTCCATGTAGATGCAATTGTGAATATGCGGTATCGGATAACGATCCGGTACCGTAATTCTTCTGATTTATTCTTCAGGATTTTCGGAAGAAAACACGCGATTTCAGTATTTTTGAGGTAGAAATAATATGATATTATTCTGCCGTGCGGTTACCGACAAAAGTACACTAACTCCATAGTATTTATATATTATTATTTATAGTATTTAAATTGGGTTTCCTGATAGACTACTCTGATCAGGTTGGACAGAAAAACGGCGGCGCAAAATTCCAAGCAAGAAAGCTTGTCAATAAATTTTTTGGACATCCGTCGGGAGAATAAATTATTGTTCTCGAAATCAAAGAATGACTGCAAATAAGCAGGTCTCGGACCAACAGCCAAACAGATGGTAATAGATAGACTCTGAGCCCAGTGCATGGTTGTATTCGATGGCGATGTAATTTGCTCGTTTGTGATTAAGTGATGTTCAAAGAGTTTCCCTAATCTTGAGGTAGGGAATGATGTTCACTTCCATATTTCTGACTTCTTCTATATATAGGATGGGAATCTAAAAATATAGAGTACTACTGAATGGAAATCTTTGCATTAAAACAAGGAATGATTTCTGCCCTTTCTTACACATATGGCACTCGTAAATTGATATTTCTGAATAGAACCGTGAAACTTTGGTGAAGTATTCTCACATATGATGGCAATATGGCCTTTAACATCTTATTTGGAACTGCTGCGTTTGAAAGGTGGGTAAAGTTATTCAAGTGTATCAATGCGATATGCGAGTAATTTTAAGAACTAAACAAGTCTAGAATGTCTAGATCTGACGCGGTTTCATCCCATAGTACTTTGGATTTCTCGTCGAATTTATTCATGAGTATATAAATAAGCCACGGATCGCGTTTCTCAGTGACATTTCCTAACGCCTTGAGTTCATACGTATTACCTCAACCGACGTGTGTATCCACCGTTTTAGTTGCGTAACATTGGAAGTAACTCAATGAACGTATAAAGGCGTTGATGGTATTCTTTTTTATATCACATCTCCTTCAGCTTGGTTAATGCACACTGCACTGAATTATCCTGTAACAGTAACCGGATTATGTGTAAACATTTGTTCGTTGAGTTGACCGTCTATTTCGATCACCAATTCGTGTGAGTCGCAGTTAAAGATGAATATGGCCTCTATACCATAGTTTTGTTTCACACCATTAAGGACTCCTCATAAGTGAAAATCACATTTGTATGCCATTACTGCTTTTACCTCTCTGACTTTTGGTGAATTCTCTTTGTCTTTCGGTACATTTTCCAGTTGTTATTTACATTTTTCCTCCGTAAGAGTGAACGTTTCTTTGGGTCTATTTTATAACTACCATCATCTGCACCATCACCTTAAAACTTCAAAGTAGACCCAATAGAAGCTGTTCAATGGCTGTTTAAAAATTGGTAATTGATATTTTTTCATAAATGATGGAGTTATGTCATGGACTTTAGCAGTGGAATTAAAGCATTTTAGACCCCTATCTTTACAGTTACCATATGAGTAACATCGAAAACTCGCTATTTTTAATTGTGTGGTCATCACTATTAAAATCCATTTGCGTCTTGGTATCAAAAACCTACGATCATATATTTTATTTTGGACTTTAATTTTAGGACCAACGGAAGCCAAGCATCGTAAAAGTGGATCCGGTAGTTCTTTGGCACCGTTGCCATTTAATATAATCACCAGATATCATATGCATATGCCAGAACCTGGTTAAACTGTTACAAGATATTGTCTATAGGTGCCTTACTTTTACGACAGTTAAATTGTAACATAAGATTAATGATTTTTGGTGTCAGAGCATCTCCTTGCTGTACACCAGAGCCGATTAAAAGAAATTCTGATATTATATATATATATATATATATATATATATATATATATATATATATATATATATATATATATATATCCACTTTCCATGCATCAAGCATAACTTCGCTTTGAATTTTTCGTATGATGGGTCCTCTATACACATTTTTACAGTCTCTTTTTGACCATTTTCAAATACAGCACTTACAACTTGGTGAAATTAAGTAAATCAGAGAAATGCACCTTCCAAGTGTCGAGTACTGCATCGATGTTAGCACGGAGGCTTCCATTTGGTTCCTGAATGGCGAAAGACCTTAGTCTGAAGGTATGGTGCAGTCCAGTGACTCCTTTACGAGACCTTCCACCATTCACGCTTTTTTCCGTCTACAGATTTGCTTGAGAGTTTTCCTACCAAGGATCGCTTTGTTGACACTCCTCGTCAAACCAAACATTGTTAGGTTTGCATCTTTAAAAAGTATGAGAGTAACATTAAGCTTAAACTGTTGTTCCACTCACTGTACCCATCTTTTACTGTCGTTACGGGTGTTTAGCTTTAACGTTATTTGAATGGATTTGTTTTGTTATACATAAACGCATTCAACTAACGTACCACCCCCAACAAAATATAAAATTCCATATCATGTCTAGAAATGCTCATAAATTCTTTATTATATATTCTCACAGATATTCACTTCGACCTACTAGAAAAAATATGAATATGTAGGGATGTGTGTGTGTATAATATACAGTAGGATTTATTTTATTTTTTTAAACCATGACATTTCCTTTTTGACGTATTCCACTTTATGAAAATACCCAGTGAAATGTTAGGAAATCGAAATGAATAAATAAAAGCAAAGTTGTCGGTCATGCTGGCATATAATATTATGCCGCATGTAGATTTTTATCTGAACATAGCTTTTGCTTTAAAATCCATAAATATTTTTGACAGTTTGGATATTAAATCAAAGTTAAATTCTAGCTCGTCTACATAACTAGAAAAACGTGAACCCAATTATTTTTTCCAGTTTCTCTCTTTAATTTCTACCCTACGAAAGATTCTAGTGTACAATTAAAAATTTGGTATTATTACTTAGATAACGGTAATACCTTCTTCGTTTGCAGTTCAAGTTAAATCCATTCAAGTGTTTATTTTCAACAACACTTACACACATATGTTTGTAAATGGATAGAACAATCCAGTAAGTGACGGTAACAAATTTCACAGTTTTGGCTCATCAGATTTTTTCTGAATTTTGTAAATTTGTATTTTGTTACCAAAAACTTTACAGTTATGATAAGTTTTAGTGTTAAAGCTAATCTCGACAGAAAAGCAGTTACCAGGTTTTCTAAATTCATAAAATATGGAATTTCGTGAAAACTCTGGAGCTAATAGCGGTCATTGATCACACAATCTTTGAAGAGATACAAATGTCGCCAATGTTAATGTTGCCAGTACTGGCCTGTTAAAACAAGTTATTATTATTCACTGTATTTCTACCAACCAAGCAAACATTGAAATCTCATAACAATAATTTGACAGTTTGAGATTTTTGAAAACAAATTTAATTCCGTTTAGAATTAGAACACATGTCATGACTAATAACTTTATGGGCCAAAGACATCCGTAATCAGGTTTATGTCTTCCTAAAAAAACCGAAATATAATTTTTAAATTGGATTACCTTTACACATATACACCTTATTTTTGGGAAATCCTTAAATTTTACCCTTACATTTCTATCATTTTTTACTATTCACATGAAGTCGTTTAGAGGCAGTATGATCTAAAAAGCACTTAGGAAAATATATTTCGGTAGATTATAAAAACTTAAATATGTAAGTGCATTTACTTATCGATTTCATTTGAGTGTACAGAACATTTTGCCCCCATTAAGGGGTTAACACCTTATTTGTTTATAAAGGAACATAATATTACAATAAAAGGTTTTTTGAAAATTTCCCGTGCTGTTTGAATAGTCACCACTCGGACTAAGTTATTTTTTCCCGGATGGGTAGCGATAATCAAACCAATAGTTCAATAACCTAAATTATTCTACTTTAAATGTTTCTGGTTATCTTTCCACTTTAAACACTGCTATGGATGTGACAAAATCTGCACATTAAGTCTTTCAAACCCTTTTCTTTTGTTTTGTACTAGTTGCTAGCGGTTAGCTTAGGAAATTGATGTACAGAGTACAATAGCCAACATAAGTTAATGGCACCAATCAATTGGCACAGTGATTAAAGCTGTGGTGTTTGGGTCGGAAGGTATCGGATAGAAATCCCAACGGGGGATGGTTGCAAAAGAGATTTTTCATCACTTGATTACGATTAGTGATAAAGATGAACACAACTAAGATCCTTTATTTTAGTACAGAATCCATGAGCTGAATCGTCGTTCATGTCAGTACAGGCTGGCTGGAACAATGCAATGTGCAGATGTATATTCAAAGCGAACCTATATTCATGCGTCTTCGGTTTGGTTAGGGAGTAATGGACGTTAAAATTAATTGCAAGAGTTAGATGAGCTTCGGCCCCAGAAAAGGTTCGATGGATTAAACATAAAAAAAAAAAATTAATGGCGAATATCTGATTAAAAAATGGCCTGATGTAAGGGCTCAATGGTCCCAATTGTCATCTTCTGTTGGACACATTGAAGTAATAGTATGTAACGTACAAGATAGAGGTTTGATTTTTTAATGCTTTATTCAGTAGTAGTAACAATTACAATTGTGTAGTATAACATAACATTTGACCTGTGTTGATGGGTGCGTTCCTGACACATAATATGTCATGTCACATCCCTCCGTTTCTGTTTGAAGCGGTTCCATCTACTCAATATTCTTATTTGCGGTTTTTCTTTTTCTTTTTTTATTTTTTTATTTATGTGACAAATTATTAATTTTTTTTTTATTAATTTTGTATAGATTGAGTTGTTGTATCGGTTTTATTTGTCTACCAAAACTTGAAGTTTTGATCGCATTATTATTATTATTATTAATCGTTTCATATGACGTGTCCTCCGACACAAGCCGTGAACGCTCTGCTGTACCAATTAATTCCTGCCATTGATGTATGTTCATTTGGAATGAAAAATTTTCTTTTAGGATGCAAATGTGCAGATGTCTTGGCCAAATGGTAAGTATTTCTTCTTAGTGTCTTGTCATAGTCTGTTTTCACATATACCGATTTCGGGGTTTCCGCGTTTGAAACAACCTTCCCTGCTGTCCATTCTCTCGGGCCAATATGTAACCTGACTTTACTTAATTGAACGTAAACAGATCTGATCCGACTATTTGAAAAGGTAAATCTGATACTATTTTTTGAGTGAAAACCTCTTTTACGTTATTACGTTGGGTTTGTTGACATACCGAACATTTACTCACTAGTTCTCCTATGTCACTTGCTAACTTTGTATGCTTATATGTCCAATATGAGCTATTTTTAGTTTTTTTGAAATTTGTTTAGTTGGTAAGACTATTTTTTCCCCTTTGTAAATTATTTCATCGTATACTGTTAGTTCTTCTTTGAATGTTGAAAAATGTTTAAGACTTTTTTGAATTAACTTCTCTTCTGGCCATCCATTAATTATGTAATTTTTCAATATTTTCAGATCTACGTCGTTTTTAGTGTCTTTGATCAATCCATCAAATCATTTGACGAGAAAGGTGTTACTAAATGTATTTGTAAGTCTTCTTCTTCAGCTTCATTGATTCTGGTTCTTAAATCATGACTTAAAGTATCTGCAATGGGAATCTCCGTACCCTTTTTATATATCATCTTTATTATCTTTCGATTGTGACTTGCTTTCCATATATATATTCATGAAACTTTTTACACGCAAACCGTATTGCCGTAGCAATCTTTTTCAATTTGCGGGTAGTTAAGTTCTGCCGAAGTCAATTTTCTCGATGCATATGCGATTTGATGCTCGTCCTGGAGTAGAACTACTCTAATGCTTTTTTACTTGCACCTACTGAAAGTTTTACGGCTTTTACCGTGCCATAAAACTTTAGTACTGATGCGGTGGTTAGCGCTTTCTTTATTTCTTCAAACGCTCGTTCCTGTTCAGTATTCCAAACAAATGTTATGTCTTTCTTGATCAAGTCCCCCATCGGAGCTGTCAATTCTGAACAATTAGTATACATTTTGATACATAACTTACCATTCCTAACAATCTTTGAACTTGTTTAGTCGTTGTTGGGGTTTCTATGTTGAATATGGTTGATATTTTATCTTTATCCATCTCTAATCCGTTTTCCGATATCACGTGTCCAAGATATTTTAACGATTTTTATTGAATAGGCACTTCTCTTTTTATGACTTCATTGCATTTTTCCTCGGTTTCTGCATGAATCAATATGTCATCCATCGAACATTCAACGTTAGGTATATTTTCTAGAAGACCGTTCATTATATGTTGAAATATTTCGGGTGCTGATCCTAGCCCGAATGACATTCTCAATCATGTGTATCTGCCCCATGGTATAGCAAATGCTAGATATTTTTGCATTCTTTCCATAACCTTTATCTGCCAAAATCCTTTTTTACAATCCAACAACGTGAAAATTTTGGATTTATGTATTCTGGACGAGATATTCTCAATAGTTTGTAGAGGATGAAATCTCCTGAGAATTTTTTTTATTCACGTTTGAAGGATCCAAGCAAATTCTAATCCTATTCTTTTGTCTTACTACGACCATTGGCGGTACTGCTGGAGTAGGCTCCGTAATTTTTTTTATGACCTTCATTTTTTCCATTTTGTCTTCCTCTTGAAGCCATGTCTGCAGAATTCATTTCTAATGGAACATAGTCCCATTTTTTTCTCAGCAGGTATTTGAATATGAATGAGGTCGTGTTACCGATAAAAATTTCCATCGTTTTGTAATATCTTATATCTACACTATGACAACGGTTGGATCTGTCCATCCAAATAATTGTAGATTGGGATTGGCCGGTGACATTTGTACTTTGCCGGGAAGTTTGACTTAATTCAATCTTAGGACTTCTTACTTGTTTAAATGGAGCTACCTTGGCTTTGCTGCCACTAGCTAAATGGTTGAAGAATTATTAGATCCGACAGTATGCATAGGTAAACAAAGGTAGAATATGCTGATTCTGGGGCGTCAGAAACCATTCAACTCGGGTTTCTATGCTATAGTTTTGGCATTCCCCAAAATCATGGTATTTTAATTTGCTCAAACAGAATGGGTTTGAGTATACTTTTTGCCATGTCACAACTAATATTGACGGCAACGGACCGTCTCAACTAAGTTTATGTAGCCAAACATACTGGAACATAATTTTAGTTGATATTACGTGCAAGGAGCTAGTAACCCGAATGGATCGAAAACTCTAGTTGCAACTTTCTTTTTGTTCACCTTTTGTTCACCTTCATGTAGGTTGACCTTGAGGTGAAGTAGTCTTGAAGTGTTATCCATCACATTTGGATATTGGAAGCCCATTTTCTAAGTCAAAAACTAGTATTACATCCAGATATTAAATCGTCTATACGTAGAAGACTGAATTGATAATCCGTTTGATGTCGTTACAATCAGGTGGTAGTTCATCTGCTATTTGGTGTAGTATTCTGGTGGCAAATAGAGATGCGCAAGCTGTACCATAAGTTACCATATTCAGTAATGTATAGAATACTTACACTGTTCTGCAATTTCACCTGCTTAAACATACCCGATTTAGTGTTTGCGAAAACGTTAACAGTTCTTGATAAATCATTGATTCTGTCGTTAAAATTTCATTTAATATATTTCACCAATGGCAATTTGGAAGTTGAGTTTGCTTCTTCCATTATGGTGTGATGAGGCTTCTGATGGTGATACAAGCATTATTGCGTAAAAGTACATTTTTCTTTGACTAAACTGGAATCCACTCTTCAATCCAACAGTGCACGAAATTATTAATATTTTCCTGTTGCGTCACAAACCATGATTAACCCCGTTGGCAACAGTGTCAACGAATTATTGTTCACAAGATGGATATTATGCGAGCCAACCGAATTAGAAGTCACCATATTATGATTAACGATTTTTGATATACACTTGGTTGGGACTTTCGCATAACATAGAGTTTACTGACTGGCCGTTACTGGAACAGGTTTCAAAATTGGTTCTGTTGTTAACTGTTGACTTTGTTTGTTTATTAAACCAACTTCGGTACTCGATACTTGCGGCACTACCGTTGATTGTTGACAGTTCACTCAGACAGGCTGATCTCCGTCTGATATCTGATAATTGTATGTAAAGTATCTAGCTAATTATTTGCATCTCTTGCATAGGTCCTGTGCAATTTATTAATGTATAGCAGTGTATGATGATAGTTATGATATAATCGACATGTAAAACTTGATAAAAATTTCTTTATTGCATGATAATGTGCAAGGCCTCTTTTGTTTTATATCCATATTTTCTTCAGCAAACACTTCAGTTCGATACTACCTCATTAAGTAATTTGGCAATTTTTCGAAGATCTTTAAAGTTAAACAGATGAATTGGTCTTAATGTCCCATGAACTTCTAGTGAATTTTCATGAATTTGAACAGTCCTCTTTTATGTTGTACAGAGTGATTTGTACTGATCTGTTGATGTTTTTTACGGTAAATTTTGAAAAAAAAAATTATTGTTTTCTCTGCGCACTTTGACATCCAAAAAAGCACATAAACATTATTCTCCTCATTTCCCATAGTAAACTGGATCGTCTATGCCTTCGAATTTAGCAGTTTCATTATTCTATGTGCTTATTTCTTTCCATTTCCAACGTATCTGATCCAAATTCTTGGGAAGATTGAATCAGTTTGCAGTTCTTTCTCCAGATAACCCAAGAACAAATAAGCTATGAAAGAGGACAATGAATTTCCCATCGATGTACGAAAAGTTTGTTTATAAATAGAACTTCTAAACAGGACAATACTCTCTAAAATTTTCAATTAAATTAAAACCTATGTTTTCTGGAAAACTTCCGATTAAAATTACAGCCCAATCTCGCTTGTAAATTGTACGATAGAGCATACTGTGTACATAATTAATCCTTTTACAAATATGTTCGAGTTAAACACGTTAGGTAATTAGACTTTGTAAAGTAAAACAGAAACTATGTGTATAAAAATCCGATAGAATGTCGATTACGAACTATGTCACAAATCAACTAAAAAATCAGCATGGACAATTTAACCACCCGCTGCCATTTATCACTGAATAATTAACTAAACAAATATTTTGTTGTTGTTATTCTGGGTTTAATGAAGTCTCCTTAAAAACTCATAAATTAATTAAAGGTTGGGGCTTATGATATAAAGTATCAAACAAATTACTCACAATACACCGTCGCAACACAACACAATGGAAATCAGAACACCAACCATTACTGGCAGGAGGATATAAAATGGTTTCCAGCTATGACAAGTGAAAAAAATAAAATCATACGATAACCTAAAAATCACACAGGAACACACCAAATTCAATCATATCATCACCGTATATTTTTTTGTGTATAGGTAAATGACTCGTTTTCTGTGTCGTTTCGTTTTTTGTAATGCTGTCAAATTAATGTCAAAATTGTCAACATGAATTTTTAGAATTTGAATTTTTATTTTATTTTTTTCGTATATATAAATTTGTAGAATTTATGTTTTGGTGGTGTTTTGAAACGAACGACGTACCAACTTTTTTTTTTATGTTTGTTATTATGACTTTGAAGTTTTTTTTTTTGGAAGGGCGAAGTTTGTATGCTTCAAAATTGTTTTGATGTTGTTTACCGTATTTTTACGTGTATATATTATGTACACAGAAGTTAAACATATTAAATTATCATGTTGATATGATTATTGTGCCTGGATAGGTTTTAAAATGATGGAGGGCAAGAATAAATTTTATGACTTGCATTTGAAATTCTTGAAATATTGTAATTTGGGTCAACGAATAATTGATATGTTTTTTTTCGTCTAAAAGTCAAAAGTCACTTGGCAGTTTTCCTAGCAAGAACCGCGCTTTGTTCTTCCCTGCGGTTTAAATTTTACTATATACCTAGGGTCACCTTAGCTTTGGTTTGCTGGGCAGCACCCAAAACCAAAGTGCTATTGCTAAGGAGATTCTAATATTACGTTCACATCATTGTTTATCAGACCTATACAGTTGAAATGTAACTTTCGTTTTTCTGTAATCCCTGACTTGAAAAAAATCTGCCATTTAAATTTTGCATTGACCAATTGATGATCACTGCCTTCAAATCAAATTTGGCCGCCAACCGATAAGAGTTCACATTTTGGATGACTCTTAGCAACTAACACATGTTCAATTTGACTTGGGGACGTCTAAAGGGGAGATGTCCATGTTTCCATATTTATATGTTTATTATATTTTTATATTTACACAGCAGTACCTGGCCATACGTTGCTGTGGCTCAGGCTGGTTTAGTGGAAAAGAAGAAAAGAGAAAGTACACATATCTAGTAAGTTTAATTTCACAATGCTTCACGCATATGTATGTGTAGAAATAGGGCTTGCTTGCTTTGCCGACTCTAGAACACGCAACATATAACTGTACATGTGAGAAGCAATCCGTGTATTGATCTAAACCGCACAATTCTCTAGATTGACCCTGAGCTTTGTTGATGATGATTGCAAGCGCCGTTGGAATCATAGGAATGCGAGGAATGATGACATTTTCACCTTTGAATGGTCCAGTCAAAATTGTTGTTTCTACGACGTTGCTCATTAGTCTTTTTTACTGCAAGCCTCGTGCCGTTGCAAAGCGTTGGCTGGTTAATATTTGGCGGTGGTAACCCTAGGGCAAAGTGAATTCAACAATTCTAGTGGATAATTAACTGCTTCATCTGATTACTCAGCAGTATCGCCGGACTTGTATGTGACTGTCTCGCTAAGAATGTTAGACTGAATAATATTATTAAGTTCGTAAACTTCTTTGCTTTTGGCGGCAAGAATAGCTCGTTCACTCAGTCAATCGTGATTCTTATAATTGGTTTGAATATTGGGAAATATTTTTTCAACCAATTCTTTTTTGACTTCACTGAATTGCAGAAGTTATAATGCAATTAAATTTTTCTTGAGGTCAGATAAACTGGCACCTTTCCCTTTCTAATTTCCAACAATTGATGTGAGAATATCTTAGCTGATCGATTGTTTTGCAACTGGACACGCATATCTGTAGTTAATTTCAACGTCTTTACGTGTCACCACAAAGTATAGCAAGGATGTCAGGCAAGCATTTATTTCGTCCACTAGTGTTGATCGAAATAGTCTGATGTTTCCACGCAAATTTTGCAATGATCGATCAAGAGCCTCGAGTGATTTTTTGTTTGCCATTGTGGATTCATCACATAAAAAGTTTGCGTTTCTGCAATACTCTTCCCATACCGGATGCTTTGGAAATGTTGCACGTGGGAGTTTCAATGAATAGATTGTTCAATGACAGTTTCAAAGCGGAATGAGCAGTTCTTCCATACCGGGTAGGAATGTCGCAGCTATTCCAGACGACGCAAAAGCTAAGACTATGCCATTTTGGGATCGATATGCTACCAAAATCAATCTAATTAGAAACGTTTTACCAGTTCCTCCTGGCGGATCTAAGAAAAAGATTTTTCCAACCCAATTGGCAGTTTGTATTATTTGATCGTAAATGTCGTTTTGCTCAAGCGTTATGGCTAATAGGAATATTTGATTATACATACGACAAAAGATCACCCGTGGTGAAATTTTGTTCACGACGCAGTTCTACATCGAACAAAGCAGCAGCAGATTGATTTGGTGATGGCATTCCTAATTGATTAAAAACTTTGTTTGCGATTTCTAAGCACAAATCTTTAATCTTTTTCAACGCTTTATTGAAGATTTTTGCCATGAATTCTATGAGATGAAGGAGAGCAGGAGGTAAATATATGGTTGCAAATAATGCACGAATTTAGTTTTGATTAGACGTGTTGCATGCTCCATTAAAGCATATTCCGAGCCTCGGTCGTTCTCCAAAAAAATCAGAGCTTGACATGCTCTTTGGAAAGTGGCATGTGTAATGCCGTTAACAATTCCTTATTGCTGAAAAGACGTTGAATCAGGCACATTGACCAACAGCATGCAAAGAAAGAAGCATACATCTTGACTGGGATGCATGGTATATATATTCTGCCTATCATAGTTTCTTTGAATATGCCAGGTTGTCCGTCGACTTGCTCTCCTCGTTTGCGTCGCTCAAATGGTTTTCTACTCGCATTCCATGTGTAATACACAGGCACTTCCGAATACAGCAGTATTTTCGCAAATGCGTCATTTTGATATAACGCGAAGCAAGCAGATAACGTTGTAACCGGAGGATTCAGTGCTATTTGTTGCACATTGGTAGCTGTGCAATAAATGCGTGTTTCATTGGACTGTACTTCGTTTATGTATGGGAAATGATAGAATTCACCATACAGCTTCACTGCTGCTTATGTATCATCCAGCCTGATACTGTGCGATTTCATCGGTTGTATGACCCCATACTTTTCACTTTTTTTTCGTTTTATACCAAAAACTGTCTGGTTGTTGCCTTTTTCCACGTCCTAACAAATGTATTTGATCGATTTAATGGAATTACAGTATTCCACGTATATGTGCTCTTTGTATGGTTTTTGATAGCAAAGGGGAATATTAAACAACCCTCAGTTGTCTACTTTGATGTCACCGTTTTGTATTTGTATGGTTACTAATCTACCGCCATCTTCTGCTGATCTTATAAAGGATATCAATCACTTCCTGTATCTCTGTTGTATACTAATGCTCGAGGATATATAGCTTAGAGCATTTTCAATCTATCATGCATTGTGAACAACTCCATGCAAATTCTAATCGACATCGGCATCGGGTATTTCAGCGCATATTATATCATCGATTTCGTTTGAAGTGATTTTGCTATAGCCCAGGCTAGTATATGTGCGTGTGGCAAGCCACACTTTTGCCTCTGAGTACATCCCGAAGCGTACAAGTTCAAACACTTCATGTTTTACCATGAAATCCAACAGTGATTTCAGCTTCTATTCTAAAAACACATGCTGTAATATCATGCCTATGCACCGGCGATTGCTCATTGGAAGTAAGATCTGTTGTATATCGTCCCAAGCTGGATTGGATGTGAATGTAATGAATTTTTGTTTGAATATGACGTGGAGTGCCTATATATGAAGAAGGCAAAATCGTGATCTTTCCAGCGTTAATTGTACTACCGTAATTTACAACTGCATTTCGAAAATAAACCTATTATTCAGAGCTGGTCTGATTGGTCTGATTCAAACGGATGAATATTAAATGTTTCGCTTCGATTTTTGCATACATATCTACGATGTATTGGTGAAACCATTGACGGCAGTTTAAAATGCGATTTTCTTCATTCTCTAGAATCATTAATTAGTATAAATAATAGTTCATTGGGCTGCATTTCTGATTTGTTTCTTCGTCACTGACTGGATTTATCATCCTTACGTTGCAGTAATATCTATCGGCACCATCCCAAGAAATGATTTGATATTACATGGCATCGTAGCATCGGCGAGTTTCTGCAACTTTTGTTAATTGATCGTTTTTCAGATGAAAAGCAATATCTCTAGGTTGAAATTGATCACTGACTAAAGTAATTTTCGCACATGTTCTCCACAAGTGTTTTGTGAGTATGCATAACAATCTTGTGTGTATCAAGTTGGGAAACAAAGAATCTTTTTAAGCCGGTAGCAATGTCACAGTGTGCATTCAATTCATCATTACCAAAATACATTTGTATGAATTTATGTTGACCATCTGGGAACGGAAGCAGGGAGCCGGCTTTATGATAAATTTGTCGTTTTTCTTTGAAATTTTGCATGAATTGAGCTGTTATTTTCCTTTCGTTTCACCATGAGAACACACTTCATTCATAGTTCCAATGAGAACATATCGGCTCAAACTATAATCATTAAATGGGTTGTACCGGAATGCAGGGTGATTATTATTGCTTGATGCTGAGCACAAAGTCGTATTTAACATTGATCGGCTATTTCTCGTTTACGGATTTCAGCCACTCTTAGTCTGTCATGTTCATTCTTTTGAAAACGAAGCAGATCTGAAGCTGAAGAACGCAATCGCCATGCTCGCAACCGTGCATCTTCAAGTCTGGCTGCACGCCACACGTATTTGAGCAATTCGCTCGCTTGCTGCCTTCCGTTTGATTTGACCTACTTTAATCTTTTGCAGGGCATTATTTTTATGAATTAAAGCGATCGTACTGAAAAACAACTTGTTTCAATCCGCTCGAACAAATCACTCTGAAGAGGTCAATTTCACAAAATAATTTACTTTTAAATAAAAATCAACCAATGTCAGGTCATCCCCACTGCAAAGCAATGTATAGCCTTGAGACACATGGTTTGTGCTTTTTGGCAATCGAGTTTCTTGGAGGAACGAGTTCGAACGCGTCTGGTTATTCTTAGCAACTGCCTGTTCCACGCATCAATCTTAAACTGCCTGTCTGTTAAAATAACGGGTATGATTACATTCTAAGGTTATCCATATTTTCTTTTGTTAATTTTTTTAACAGTAAAGTTTTCCAAGGTAATCAGCTTAGCAATCCAATCTTTCTTTAGTCGCCTCCTACGGCAAGCCAAGGATGTTGTGGTGGAATTTTAAGGATAACATGCTCGTTTATGAATATTTTACGATCCATGGTAGTAATAATGTTTATAATAAAATGACAGCTACTGCTAAGATATCCTCTGAAGTAATATTTTGTAGTAGTTTTAGAAAATTTATGGCAGAAACCCATTCTACTTTAACAAAAATATACGATGTAGTTATTTTCATAATTGATCCTTGAGTTATAAATGTTATCTTCACGTGCCATACTAAATACTTTACAAGTTTTGAGGATCAAAGTAGTTTATTTTCTTCGTTTAACATAATTCAAATGAATCTAAATTGAAACATATAACTAAAAATATAACTAAAAAAACTTTAAAACAAAACACTATCAAATAGTAATCACGCTCCAAAGCATCTACATAACAATTTTGTGTCGTGTTCTTCTATATACACAAAAACTATTACAATTCTCGAAGTATTATAGAATCTAGCTCGAGAATACTTAACTATTGTTGTAAGGTTTTAGTTTTTGTTTTGAAAAGCACAACCACAAAAAATTATTAAAACTTACAAAATTTCTACATCCTATATGTTCGTTTGCAAAAAAGTCCATTGTATAATAATAATACAACACACCAAATGATATAGGAAAAAAGGATATATAAGTATTACATATATACATACACACAAACAAAAACAAATATGAGAAAAGAAAATTCCAAACCAACACGGAAAATTTAAAATTTAAATGTAAAATTTCTGTACAACAACGAGAAACAGGACAGAAACCGCACATAGTGACTGTTTTTTTATTTTGCTATGCTGCTCTTCGATTTATTTTTTTATTCGTAACAATCGCACAGCATAACAATATACCACAAACCCGTACAAAAACAAAAAAAAGAAAATAAAAAAAAAAATCGGGAAAACGCTTAACATTTTCATTTTTATTTTTTTTCTACTGTGTAACTAAAACGTACGAGTAGAGAATTTTGTATCAAGATTTTTTTTTGTTTTTTTGCTGATGTTATTTTGTTGTTGTTATATGTTGTTCATATTGGTGTTGTTGATATAATGAAAAAAAACAAGAGTGTGCATGTGTGTGTGTAAGTTTATCTTAAAATTTTCACTCGCCACACATAAATAAATGAAAATGAATAAGCAAATTACATAAGAATTAGAAATGAAATGTTGGCACTTTGAAATGGAAAATATGTGTACAAACAAAAAAAAAAAAAAAAAAAAAAAGTAAATAACATCACAAAAAATGTTTAATCCCCTTGTTTGTTGTGTATTAGCCCAGCTGAATTTTGCATATATGAAGTCGAGGCACAACTCATTTTTTTGTTTTTGTTTTATGAGTTTAGGTCGCGCACAGCACCATACCTACGAACCGAATATTATGAACGTATAATGAATAATAATAGGGCTTTTTGCAAAGACCATTGCTGGCACTAGTCAGACTAGTGGTTTAAAACAAAGCCATACTTCGACAGTGATACCTTGATTAAGAACAAAATATTGCCCAGCTATTTCTTTTTGGGACTCCAAAATATGGGTCTCCTTCAGCTCTATACGACTTGGCTAAAAACTAGCATATTGCTAAGCATTATGTCAGAATTCGTAAACTCTACGATGACTCTTGGTTGGGTTAAATGTTACTTAAAAAAAGAAACGCATACAGAGATACGTTTTGTCACCAATCGATACTTTCAAAAATGAAAATCATGATGGTTAGCCTATCAAAATTGTAAAATTGTTGCCACAAATAAAAAACTTCCAAAATCCAGAAAACACATGATTATCAAAACTGTGAAATTTCAAAACCCGTGGAAGTTGCAAGTTTCTTTTCGGGCACGTTCCCAGGTGGCAGATAGTGTTTATCCTAACCAGATAACGAAAAAAAAGAACCTTTACCAATAAGCAAACTGCTTATTGGTAAAGGTTCTTTCTTCTGAATTCTCGCCTGATGTTGCGGAACATCTACCAGCTAGCGTTAATAGACAACCAGAAATGTTGAATCGAAATTAACGGCTTTAATATATCTTGCTTCTCCTAGTGGAGTTTCCGCGGTGGTGTACACTAGCACGTCGCTAAGGATCGACGTGCTAGTGTTCTTGCAAGCTAGTGTTCTTGCATGGACCTGCAAAAGCTTGAATGCTTTCAGTTTTCATTTCTGGTACAATGCTGAGGTTGTATCGCATACAGTAAAAGCATGAAAAACTGAAAGCAGGTCGCTTAATGAAGACAGCCGTGTCCTTTCTGTTGTTATATCATACACTGTCTTTGATTTGGGGCAAAGAAGTTAAATAGTTAGACATGCTGGTGAACATAAAAACACAAGCAGCATGAGAATGTCCGAGTCCTCTGCAGCAACAACCACTCGATTTCCATGATATGAAAAGCTCACAGCTTTATTTGCGATAGAGGTATCTGCGTCATCTTCTGCCTGATGTGTTGGTATGTTCAAACAATGTAGGTGTTGCTCCCGTTTGCCGATGAATTTCGATTTATTATGGGTGTTTGCGAGAAATTCGCTTTGAGAAATTGTGCACGTCATACTGCTATCTTCTTCAATGTTTGCTGACGTTTTGGCAATAGCTCTTCTCTTTTGTTCTTCTCCTTTCGTGGTGGTGTAGTCCAGATAACCATCAAACAGTACCGTTGAGTTTCTGCCATAATGTTTGAAAACATAATCATCATAAGTTTTTCACCATAATCGTGCCATATGTCCTTGACTTTGGCCATACTGCCGGGTGAAGCAGATGGATCTACAACATATTTGCAATTTGTTGGAAAATTGTCCCTACTAATGTCACACCAGCTCTTTTAAATATATTTTTGATGCTCGATTTTGTACCTTTTCATAGGAAACCGCTCTATTGCCCACTTTTTCTTCTTATCGAAAAGTATTTCTCTGGAAATTTTTTGTACTCTTCATCGGTCAGCTTGGCTCGCAACTCCTATATTTCCTGTAAATATAAAGGAGCAGATTTTGCATATCAGTTTTGACCAGTAGATAGGAAATATAGCGAATTTTTCGAACAGATTCCATATGCATCTGCCATTTGCCAGTCCTCTCAGCTCGGATATACTGCAGCACAATCATAACTTGCACAAAATATTGGAGCCAAAGTTTGCATGTTCTGTTTGTTGTTCTTAGTCTGTTTATGTTAATTGTTACTTATAAAGCAGCTCTCCAGGTCCCGTACTACTTCCGAATCATGCCACATATCCGGCGACATACTGTTTTCTATCAGGTTCTAATACGTTTCCATGACTTCAACAGATTTCATTACAGATTTGAAATCTTCTGAACTGTCCTATGTACTCGCTTAAAAGTTATGCCTGATTATTTGGTTTCAATTAGACAATGATCTGAATTTTTCAGGTCTAATACCCTGTGAGAAACTTACTAAAAAATCCTTTGATTAAATCTATATAGGACGTTGACAATACAGGAAGCTGTTGAATCAATAATTTGGGTTAGTTCAGAGATATTATCCAATCCAGATTTTGAAAGTAAAAGCAGGAGTATAAGTCGATCCAGAATTGAACTACATTTCAACAAATCTATGTCAAAGTTACCGGTAATGAAAAGGTTTGAATAGGGTAAAATAATAGGTTTCATTATCGTCGATCCAAATCTCCGACAAACCAATTATGGCACGCCACAACAACCCAGAGCTTAAGTAGGGAATATTTTGATAAACGAGGTAAAATAAATTTCGTCCTTCCTATTTGTGCTGCTTTTTCTTGGCAAACTTCTTGTTCTAGGCATATTTGAAACATCATTCTATGCTGATTTGGGAAATGCTCTGGTAGTCTTATAACTGACACATGCTAATGCTACATTGGAAATTCACACAAACATCAAATAGCTGAGGTGCATCCACAGTAAAAGTAGTAACATATTTATGACATAAATTGAAAACTTCCAAAATCCAGAAAACATAAGATGGTTGGCTCATTTTCCACAGTTGGAAAGTTGCCACAACAAGGAAAATATATGATAGTTAGCCTGTAGCGACTATCGCTACACAAACTGATATATTTAAATGTGCACAAATTATGAAGGGTCACCCTGTTTGACTTTCATTTGTCCGCTGCAGAAAATATGAAATTATGTTTTGTTGTTGTAAGATGAGTGGAGACACAAAACATAATATTTCTGAATATAGGTGGCAGTTTAGTCAGTAAGATTGAATGATTTTGTTGCATAGCACAATTGCAATAATATTAATTGTCGCCTTAGCTAATTGAAGTGAAAGTGTTGTGGGGTGTAGAAGTTGAAATCCAGTGCGAATCTTGTCTACTCTTACAACAACGAAATCATTTCTCGACCGATTTTGGAACAAGGTTGTCGTGTTGAAGAGGGGACAAGATTTTGCATAGCACTGCGCAGTTGGTCGATGACTGTATCAGTTGATGATTGAGGTGTAAGAGGATTTTCAATAAACTCACCGGGTTAATAGTTTGACCGTAAACCATCTTGGCTGGTACGCAATTCAGATCTTCTATAACCGTGGCTCGAATACAAAGTAGAACGATAAATGTTTCTCATCTCCAATGAATTGTATTGCTTCGAGCCCGGAGTGCAGCTTTAAGATGTCGATGAAATCGTTAGACCATGCCATTTGCTTGAAGGTGATAAGTGGTTGTAAGTATGTGATGAGATTCAAGAAATTTCGTTAATTCGACGAAATGTTTGGACTCGAATTGCGTTTCTTGGTCGATCGTGATTTCAAGCGGAACGCCGAATCGGGAAATGTAATTGTTTACGAATGTTTTGGCCATGGTATGTGCTGACATATCGCTCATGCAATATGCTTCGGGCTATCGAGTTAATCGGTCGACACAGGTTAAAAGATATGTGTATCCGTTGGACGGTGGAAGAGGTCCCACTATGTCCATGTGAATATGTTCAAATCGACCTGATGGAATTTCGATGGTCCTAAAGGCACTTTGATATGCCTTTGGATTTTGGCAGTATAAACAAGATTGTGTCCAGTGGTTTATGTCCTTGTTTATACTAGGCTAAAAGTATCGAGCAGTAATCAGTTTACGAGTTGCGCTGGATGTGAAATGTTGTGTAAAGCTTCAAAATGGTACGATGTAGCGACTGTTGATGTTTCGCAGTATATTTGAAAGCCAGGCATTTTAAAAAGTTCTAGTTTATAATTGAGTGAACTAGCACGACGTTCGGAACCAGAAACTAAATTCTGAAGTTCTAAGTCTGCTTTTGAACGTGTGATAGTCGAAATTTGCTTCAACTGTTTCGATTGTGTTTGTTTGACATTGACTTTACCTTTCACATGTCGGATATCCGTGATAAACTGACTGCTGTAATCTAAATGTCGTGCTTGTTTAGGATTACGTTCAGTTTTAGACTGAAGTGCTCTATTCAGAGGTTTGTGATCGATGTAGATGGTAAAATCTCTAACTTATACCAAATAGTGTTTTATTGACAAATAAATTGCAAATAATTCCCTGTCAAATGCTGAGTATTTTCGTTCAACTTCCGTGAGTTTCTTGGAAATGAATCCAAGTGAGTCCCAGCTTACGTTTTTGAATTGGTGTACTACTGATCCGACAGCAGTGTTTGATGCATCGGTTGTGATACTGAACTTAGCGTCGTTCGGCGGATGTACTAATAAGTTTATGTTTTCCAATTTAATTTTGAGATGTGTGAATGCATTTTGGCATTCTTCGGGCCATAAGAAATGTTTGGCTGTTTTGAGCTTCTTTCGCAGAGCGGCCAAGTGTGCGTGAATTGGAGCGAGAATTTCCGCCAGTTTCGTTATAAACCGATTGTTGTAATTTACCATACCGATAAACTGTTGGATTTTCTTGATTGAAGTTGGGACTGGGAGTTCCGTAATGGAATTAACTCGCTCTTTAGTTGGAAGAATACCATTAGGTGTGTTATTGTGTGACTGAGGAAATCGAGTGAATTCGAACCAAAAATGCATTTGAAACTCTTAATGTTAACGCCAATATCTTCGAGTCGTTGAAAAAATTGTTCCAAATGGTATTTGTGTCGTTCCTCATTTTGTGATGCGACGAGGATGTCGTCGATTTAATTTATAAAACGATGAAATGTTTGGGCGCCATGTACGAAACCAAATGGCATTCGAGTGAATTCGAAAAGACCAAATGGGGTTGTGATTGCGACGGGAATTGAATGATCTGCTCTGACTAGATCTGTTTTGGAGAAAATTGTGCACCAATGTACATGCATGGATATGTTTTGAATGTGGGGATCTGGTAACGATCTGGTACTGTGACCGTATTAAGCCTTCGATAATCACGAAAGGTCTCCAATCTAGATTAAGTCAGAGCATCCACCATCGTTATAAGCTTCAAAGGCCACCTGGATAGCACAAGGGCCACAGTTAGCCATTATAACTGAGAACTTTTGCCACAAATACTAAATTTTAGAAATTACCGGGAGTACAAATGTTAAAACATGCAACATAATTGATAATGATAGGCTTGTCGTAAGTCATATGACAAACAACATATTATACTGTGAAGGAAATCAAAAGTAGTCAATCTCGAAAGTGCCCCTCAACCACAGGGGCCATCAAAAATGTATAACTATAAAAAAACTTGACTTATTGTAATTTAATTGTCTCTATATAGTATGAGCACTGTGTATGGCTTTCTCGCGATATACGTGTACATATACATTTTTTGTATATACGTACGAGTATGTTGTTTAAGTGTCAAGTTGATTTACATAATTTAAGTTAAAATTTACTGTCAGAAGGAATGGATTAAAAAAAATATAAATAAAATTTAATTTTTATCAAGCGCTTAATTCACTGGATGGCTAGATGATGCTGCTACCATTTATGGTACATACGCAACCGAAAAAAAATTTAATTAGTTTTGTTTAATTTGCTAACATTTCTTTTTATGGATTTTTAAATGTGTGTGACAGGCTGTGTGGGTAAACCTTATTTTCAGGATAATGGATTATTTCTGTTGGGTTTATCATTTTTATTTTTTTATTTTTATGTTTTGGGTTAACGATAAATTTTTTTGTCTGCAATGTTGTGAAATCTATGTAGAAGTGTTACACAAATTTTGATTGGGTGCAAATTATGTTTTAATTATGTGTTATTTATAGTTGAATACTTCTAAAGTTTGTGATATAATTCAAATAAAATAGAATTGAAACGTTTGGTAAAAATGCGAATAAATTGCTTATCATTTTAAAATGGCCTACACATATTATGTCTCCGGCTACACAGTTTAACAAACATGTCTGGCGTTTGGGTCGGACTGTCGATGAAAACGTCAGCTATTAGGACTTCTTTAGCAATTAGTGTTGCACCATATTTTTATCAATTAGATTTTGTTCTAATTAAAATGACGAGTTTTGTCTGTTTAACGGTTATTTCATTTAATTTTCGTGATAATTTTTTTTAATCTGTAATTTATAAACATTAGAGAGTCCTTCTGTAAAAAGCTTCACTTTTGAAAAAATCAACAAAAGGGAGTATGGATACCGCCAAAATTTTACAAAATCTGATCTTCGCTATGCTAACGAACACGCAGTTAAGGATCGGGACGTGGAACGTGCAGTCACTAAGAAAACCAGGCACGTTTGATGGCGCTATATCAGCCATGAGAGAAAATCGCTATTTTGCATTTTAAAGCAGCTGATAACCGTAAGTGCAAGCTATACGTCTTTGCATGCGACTACCCAACCTGTCAATAATTGGTGTTCATGCGGCCACTGCTGTAAGTTAACCCAAAGAAAAGGACTCATTGTACAACAGTTTGGATGATCTGATGGGATCCATACTTCGCTATGGATCCCATCAGATCATCCAAACCTGACGACGTCAGAATAAGGATTTAGTGCTAGAGCTGGAAATCAGACTAACTGAATTATGTAAAAACCTAGATCCATACTCATTGTGGCTAGTAAATTAATTGCTCATAAAAAGTTTTCATGTGTGTATATAAGTCAAGGATCAGAGGAAATCGAAGCTTACGGTTAAAGTTATCGTGCTAGTAGAATAGCATTATATGGAAACCAATCCTCATTCTGACGATGTAAACACCTTATAGAAGGATTTGAAAACTTTGTTATGGTAAAAATTACACCCAAAAATTATTTGTTCGATAAAGAGTATCGTCAAGCGACAGAATACAGTATGTAGCGGTTCCTGCTAAGTGAACCACCAAGCAAATTTAATACCTTGCAAATGCCGACGACCAGCTGAAATTATACCAGGTGTTTTGATCCGTTGTCATTTTTGGGTGTGAGCGGTTGACCCTGATTGATGACTATGAAAGAAGTTTAATGACATTCGAGAGAAGAGTCACGAACATGATATATGGCCCCAAACACGACGATGTCAACAATTACTGATTTTATTTGACCACGTGACCAGGAATTTATTGAAAATTCTTTATCTCATTTATGAAACGAAAGGATAGTAATTACGCTAGCTCGGTCACGTTTTCCGACCCGATTCTAAACGTTTAGTACAGCGACCTCTGACAGGCGCAGAGGATCAAACGGATTTAATTTTTTAACAATGGTTTTATCCGCTATTATGTCATGGCTATCTACGATTTCCAACCATCATCCCAATTTCCTTAAAATTTAACTTTCATAACACAAAAACAGAAGATGATGAGATGGTGCCCCACCTCATCGACAACAAATCGGATAACATCAATATTCTTTAATGATATTTAAATTATTCTTTAAAACATAAATTTTTATTTTATTGAAATTTAATCATTAATTTCGTTCTAATTTTAATTAAATATTTAAATTTTTTCATATTTTAGTTTCGGCACACAAAAAATGTAACGAAAAAAAAAAAAATAAAAATAAAAATTTAACGACGATACGATTAGAAATTTTTATTTATTTTTAGTGATAACAGAATCATTATACTCATTAAATTCTGTAACACAATATAATGACGACATAATTCGAGTACAGGTCACCTTTGTTTAATACGGTAGTGAAATTCTATGATTTATGGGGCCTAGTAATTAGTGTAAGGCGGTTGACCTATTATCGGTTGGTGTTGGTTTTTAGCCGAAGAATTTTATTTTGGCTTTTAGTTTGAAAGATCTTTTAGTCACGATGTTTCTGTCAATTCGATCACATTTTTGGAAAACACTATCCCGAAGTTAATACTCAAGAACGAAAACGGAAACTGAATAAAGTATTCAATGCTCAATATGTATTTTTCAAGGTCACAAAAATCCCGTAACACAAAAGGGTCACCTGTAATATACTATATTGATAAAATTATTTTATTTATTGTTAATGTGAGTTAGTGTGTGTTCGGAAGATCGGAAAGGGGTTTATGCTAATTACTACTAAAAAAAAATCAATTTTTTATTTGTTATCAATAAAACAACAACAACAAAAACTGTGATTACTTTCATTAAAATAATTTATCAATAAAACTTTTCGATTATTTGTATGGA
Source organism: Tipula confusa (assembly GCA_963556175.1). Taxonomy (NCBI): domain Eukaryota; kingdom Metazoa; phylum Arthropoda; class Insecta; order Diptera; family Tipulidae; genus Tipula; species Tipula confusa. The sequence goes on along the minus strand of OY744475.1, from coordinate 64,085,864 downwards.
AACGAAGTGAAATGAATTACTAATTTTTTTTGGGGGGTTGGTCCCAAGGGGAAGGTGTACGGTGGTTTAACATAGTTTAATAATTGGGTTGAGGGTTAAAATCGATATATGGAAATACTATTCTTTAAATTAGTTTGACGATTGATACATATATAAGTTTAACCTATAAATTATATGTACGAGTTTTCCAATAGGGTAAGCGTCAGGAGCAAGTACTAACCGTTACCCAAAATCCCCACATTCAAATAGTATTCTGCCGTCCACTGGTCAAATTAATGTCATCCAGGAGCTACAATTGGCACTACAATGATTTAATTTGAAAGTTCTAGCATTAACAATTGCTGCTAATCGCCACAAATTAATTCGATGAAGTTTACAGTTGATATTATTTCTGTGGGTTGTTCAAAAATATCTTTGTCACATATTCCTGCTATCAAACGCAATTCTGCTGATCCTACTTTGAGAAGCCAATCATTATGCTTATTTCGACCCTCACTCTGTATATTTGTTGAAAGAGTTAGCTGGGTAAAATCATACCAAAGTGCACATGCTTTAATGTATCATTAAATGATATTTGTACGTGTACCCCTGGAAACAACTAAAAGTGTCTGACAAAAATCGCTACCAACGACTATATTGTTTTGCCTTTAAACTCGAATTCTTTTTTTGGCAACATTGCATAAATGAAACTGAAGTATTAAGCAGTGGAATTGGGAATTTCACACTGCCCTTCCAGCATTGAGCAATGTTGATGCTGTTCCCGTTGTGGCAAATGCAGAGACAACATCGATTTTTTAAATTTGGATCGTGAATTGCTCCGATGGTTCGTTTAAATGCATCTAATTTTTCACATTTAGTTTTTTTAATCTTTCATCAGCATGGCCTTCCTTTACTAAAATGTTAAAAGTTTAATTATCATCGACATAAACGTTTCTTGTTGATATTGGCAAGCCAAGAGTTTCTCATATTGGTATAAATTTGAGTTAAAGTCGTAAAGAGTTTTATTGATCGTGCCATTTTCTGGATTATTTTTCAAGCAATGAAATCGTGACGTGATTTTCTTATAAAGAGATCAAGAAAGATAAAAAAATAACAAATGTACGCAAACATTTCTCGTAACTGTTTAGACATTTAATATATCTCTGCTGGAGCTACACTTTTGAAAAGGTGAACGATGTGGTTTACTATATTCACAACGATTCAAACTTGTTGCACCAAATACATGCAGACAATTCACAAATAAAATCCCTTTTCATCCTTCATTCCAACTGTATACATGCGTGTGACAACTTTATCGTAAAAGTACCTCGCTTTCCTATTGGCTAACTTCTCTTTGAAAATACAAAATATTACAGATAAGGCCCCGCATTCATTTCTCATTTATTGAGCTTAAACCATATTTGTAGTTTGATCCAGTTTGTTCTCGCAATGATGCTTCTTCCTCATTTCTTTCTTGGAAGATAACCCTTTGCTGATTCTGTGAGTAAATAGTAACACTGTGTGATTTGCGCACTCACAAAACGACAGTTAGTAAAATGAGTGATCTCCATTTTTACACTTTGGACTTCTGTTTGTTCAGTTGATCGATGTCGGTATCGATGTCGGTTGATCGATGTCGGTCATCGACCTTTAAAGTTGTGATGTCGTTGAATTCTTTTCGGAAATTTTTATATTATTTTTCATTAGTTATGCATGTGATGCTGATTATTTATTGGCTGTATATGTGATATTTTGTTATGAGTTTGATTATTGATCTTAAACCCGTTTAGGTCACGTCCCGGTAAATAGACGATTTTGGAGCCCATTAACGCAAATGACAATTCATTGTTGTACGAACGAATATGATCATGGAAATGAGCATATTGCGGGTTTTGTGGATCTGTCAGCATACTTTGTAAAAATAAATGAAACTCCAATACTACTCCGTTAACGATCATTGCTTTTGGCAGTTTTCTTTTTCTTTTTGTGACACAATGGGAAATTACCACAATGGGAAATTACCACGTTCTTCTTTGAAATATTTTTCATCACTAAATTTGCAGATATGATTCACGGATCCAAAAATGTGTTCAACAATGCGAGCTTCTTTAAAATTTATTGCTTAATTGCGAATCGCCTGATTTTGGCATTTCATAGCTAATTGATGTAAAGCTACATTTGCTACATGATGCTTTTTAAACCAAAACCAAAATCGCCATGCACTTTTCAGTTTATGAAATATTTATAGTACACAATTAAAAGTTCTTAACGATCCTACATTTGTCAGAGGAAACTCGATTTATGTTTTGACCATTTACTAGTCGTATTCACAACTTCATTCGTGACCCAGGCTATACCCACAATAGTGCTTCGCAACTAATCCTAACTTGACTGGCTGAAATTTTTCGAGAATTTTAAAAAAATTCGGAAGCTTAACGGTAAAATCAAAATGTTATCACTTCTTTAGCCAAAGGTGTACTAACTATACTATAGTAGGGGTCTAAAAGACCCCATTTTAAATAGTCATTAACTGTGTCAACTATGTCGAAGTAAACATTCTTCGGCATCTTAGCAAAAGAAAAACTCTGGTTGACGGTAGCATACCCAACTCAGTACTACGAAATTTACCATATAAAAATATCATATAGCTCATCTCCGGTGTCACATCCGTTATCAAACCCACAAAACAGGTTACTTTCTAGACTGCTGGTAAATTGGCAAGGTCATTCCTATCAATAAACTAGGAAAGAGCATACTCTACAGTACAGAGTATAAAGCATACTCGTTTTATTTAACTTCTAAACGGAGTAAGTAGGATCATGGAAATGGTCATTCTCAACATGCTCCATTCTCTACTATATTTCAACATTCCAAAGGAACAGTTTGGCTTTCTTGCTGGACACTGCTAATCATGCAGTGCTACAACTCTGATCAGACGAGGAATTGTTAAATACTAGTTGTCATGTGATTATATTATTATATTATTATATTATTATATTATTATATTATTATATTATTATATTATTATATTATTATATTATTATATTATTATATTATTATATTATTATATTATTATATTATTATATTATTATATTATTATATTATTATATTATTATATTATTATATTATTATATTATTATATTATTATATTATTATATTATTATATTATTATATTATTATATTATTATATTATTATATTATTATATTATTATATTATTATATTATTATATTATTATATTATTATATTATTATATTATTATATTATTATATTATTATATTATTATATTATTATATTATTATATTATTATATTATTATATTATTATATTATTATATTATTATATTATTATATTATTATATTATTATATTATTATATTATTATATTATTATATTATTATATTATTATATTATTATATTATTATATTATTATATTATTATATTATTATATTATTATATTATTATATTATTATATTATTATATTATTATATTATTATATTATTATATTATTATATTATTATATTATTATATTATTATATTATTATATTATTATATTATTATATTATTATATTATTATATTATTATATTATTATATTATTATATTATTATATTATTATATTATTATATTATTATATTATTATATTATTATATTATTATATTATTATATTATTATATTATTATATTATTATATTATTATATTATTATATTATTATATTATTATATTATTATATTATTATATTATTATATTATTATATTATTATATTATTATATTATTATATTATTATATTATTATATTATTATATTATTATATTATTATATTATTATATTATTATATTATTATATTATTATATTATTATATTATTATATTATTATATTATTATATTATTATATTATTATATTATTATATTATTATATTATTATATTATTATATTATTATATTATTATATTATTATATTATTATATTATTATATTATTATATTATTATATTATTATATTATTATATTATTATATTATTATATTATTATATTATTATATTATTATATTATTATATTATTATATTATTATATTATTATATTATTATATTATTATATTATTATATTATTATATTATTATATTATTATATTATTATATTATTATATTATTATATTATTATATTATTATATTATTATATTATTATATTATTATATTATTATATTATTATATTATTATATTATTATATTATTATATTATTATATTATTATATTATTATATTATTATATTATTATATTATTATATTATTATATTATTATATTATTATATTATTATATTATTATATTATTATATTATTATATTATTATATTATTATATTATTATATTATTATATTATTATATTATTATATTATTATATTATTATATTATTATATTATTATATTATTATATTATTATATTATTATATTATTATATTATTATATTATTATATTATTATATTATTATATTATTATATTATTATATTATTATATTATTATATTATTATATTATTATATTATTATATTATTATATTATTATATTATTATATTATTATATTATTATATTATTATATTATTATATTATTATATTATTATATTATTATATTATTATATTATTATATTATTATATTATTATATTATTATATTATTATATTATTATATTATTATATTATTATATTATTATATTATTATATTATTATATTATTATATTATTATATTATTATATTATTATATTATTATATTATTATATTATTATATTATTATATTATTATATTATTATATTATTATATTATTATATTATTATATTATTATATTATTATATTATTATATTATTATATTATTATATTATTATATTATTATATTATTATATTATTATATTATTATATTATTATATTATTATATTATTATATTATTATATTATTATATTATTATATTATTATATTATTATATTATTATATTATTATATTATTATATTATTATATTATTATATTATTATATTATTATATTATTATATTATTATATTATTATATTATTATATTATTATATTATTATATTATTATATTATTATATTATTATATTATTATATTATTATATTATTATATTATTATATTATATGAGAATTTACAACTACACACATAATAATTTTTAGCAACAATGGAATGAATTAATTAATTTGTTATTTTCATTAGAAAATTAATTAAATTTATTACAGCCTACGGCTTGGAGAACTTAGACTATTAATACATTTTTCAAAGAATCAGCGTGCTGATGCTGATCATATTTAAACAGAATGGTACTGTCATATGCATGAATATATAATACTATTTATTGGCCGCCAATGTGTCTGTAACCGGTTGGATCTCAATAATATATCTTAACTATCTATGCCTATCCTTCCAAGTATATGAAAAATTAGGTATACGGTGAGCCCGAAGCTTTTTGAAATTCTAGCTTAATCGTACATTCCAAATCAATCAATCAATCTCATTAAGCCATAGTGACCAAGTCGTATATGTAAATAAAAACAGCACCCTTAGTGGATAACTCTTTATGTAAACTAGTATGATATATGAATGTATTATATGCGTGGGTCTGTGCAAACAGAACGTTAAATTAATTATATTTTATTAAACACCTACAGAGCTACATATATACGAAGTACTACATAAAACTATGTTAATCCGATATTAATGATTGGTGGAAATTTAATTATTTAAATATATTTGGTGTTATAAATTGTATTTTGTTTGGTTTAACTATTTTTTTTATATTATTTACTCTATAGGGATAAATTAACGATAAAGTCAAATCAATTTTAAAATTTAAATATTTGAGTGAAATGATTATAACGAATTTGGTTTTTTTTTATTGGTTTGTTGCAGAAAAATTATGGCAAAAGGTGCATCTGTACCGTGGCAACGGGTTTTAGAGGAAACAATCGGTGAATCGAGATTGGATGGCAGTGCAATGCTTGAATACTTTTTACCACTCGAAGAGTGGCTGGTCAATGAAAATTTACGAAATCAAGAATATATTGGATGGATCTACGATGGAGATTATTGTAAACATAGGTAAGTTAGTTAGATATATGTTTTATATATGATATATGTTGATATTGTCTCATATTCGTAACAATCCGACCTTAAAAGCGTTTGGTTCTATGAATGTTTTACGTGTTATCACTGTACTGTATCTTAGGTATTGCAATCCATTAGATGACATTTTCCAGAATATCACTATGTGGATTTTTATGGTGACCTTTTAATGTCCTTACTGAAATGTCCTGAATTAAGTATGACACTTTGTCTTATGGGATGAGTGTTCGCCGAAAAATAAAGTTTCCGTATCACTCGAAGTACGATACTTTTGCAAAGTAATCGCCCATTTTATACGTTTTTGCCTACTTTGCTTTATCAAACGGTTACTTTACTTTCTTTACCTTGAATTCGGTGTAATAACGTCAAATTTTATTGCATTCGATTTTTAAAAACGTTTGATAATAATTTAAATCGTGTGTCAATGCATTCATAGATTATACTTCACACATTCCTAAAATAGTAATAAACCGCATGCAAACATAGCACGTTTAATGAAAAAAAAAAAAAAAATTAAATAAAAAAAATTCGTCTTGACATAAAAATTACAAATTCTGTGTGTTCCTTCTTCGCACCTTCTGTGTTACGACTAAAATTAAAAAAATTAAGGCCATTGCATTCATTAAACAATTTTATAAATAACTGTATGCATTTTTTGATTATATATATATGTATATATATATATATATATATATATATATATATATATACATATATATATATATATATATATATATATATATATATATATATATATATATATATATATATATATATTTATATATATATATATATATATATATATATATATATATATATATATATATTTTTTTTTTTTTTTAAATTTTTTTTTGGGCCTTTATACTCAGCTAGTTATATGATTGTAACTCCTCCCGGAGGTGAAGACAGGACGTCCGCCTCCTTAATTTTAATGTCAGTTTTTACTAACAGGTCCGATTATGATTTGGTTGCTTCGGCACCTTTTCGTATTAGACTATTTTTGGGTGATAAACGGAGAGATACACATACACCTCCTTGTAATAGTCAAATTCAGTTCTGGTGGTCAACCTGCTTCAGATGCACTTCCCTAATTATGGATTCTGTTCTGAATGTTTTCATGATAACAATGATTGATACTAATAACATCGATTTTTTGAAACACTAAAAAATTTCGACAATTTTCGTTGGGAAAACGAAATGACTCTTGAATATATTGGCATAAACTTTCCGGTGCAAGATTGCGGTTGGTTTACCATTATGATAATTCTTAAGGAGGTTCGTACTTTTTTGTTTTTGGAAGAACATTCCAAAAAGAACATTTGGATTGAAATTATGATAGTTTGAAAATTTAGGAATATATCTTCTACGATTACTATCTAAACGTGAAATTTTGAAGATTAATAGGACGGTCGGAGAAGTATATAAAGTAGTCATCGGACGTGTCCACAAAATAGATAGTTCCAGATTCAGGTCAAGTAAGCGTTATGTGTCTCTTCATTGAAGTTCGTTCTTTTCTGATGGCATTAAGCTCAGTGCATCTGCCACTACGTTCGCTTTCCCCTCTTTAAAGAATACGTTACAATCGTAGTTTTCTAATTATAATTAATTATAGCATTCATTCTAGCCATTGATTAGGATCCAAAAATCCTATCTCAGGTTTTGAGGAAATCTAACTTAAAATAGGTTAGAATCGGTATGTTATGCCCTAGGAAAAGTATTTTGGATTTCTTTTTAAGGTGGTGGGTTCCTTTAATATTTTTGAAAATAATTCTATAGTTGGACCGATTATACTCTAACATTCCAGGTGAGGAAGAAAGATTAGCTTTTTGTTATTGCTTTTGAATGGCATTTAACATTCTTCGATTGTTTTTTGATATTAGTTTATTGGCATTGAACTTACGCAGAAAAGCGTATGCTTCTTCTATGTCTATTGGTCTGGCTGCTTGTGCATATCCAAAATATATTTTTCGAAGACCAAATATATAGGCGGTTGAAGCGACTTATTCAAATAAAGCTTTTGAAGAAGACCGTGATCGGTTACATATGGCATTCTACCTTTCTTCAACTCTAATATTTTGTACAATTTCTTTAGATGTCCTAAAGTATACATTTACTGAATTGGTGTTGTGAGATTTTCTGCTAAGCACAATATGTAAGTAGAGAAAAATTGCATTTCTGTTACCAACAGAGAAAATACATTGAAAGTGTCCTCAGTTGTTTGAAGACAAGCGGACAATTGTTTTTTATCTAAGTTATACTTTGAGGTTGATTTGATGGGATCTGTTATACGAAACTGATCTATGTCAATTTTATTTTCTAGATTTTGTGACTCCTTATCGAGTTTTTGTTCTAGATAAGACAATGCTGCTACATGCCTAGATGTCTTTACGGTCATATGCCTTAATTACTCTAGGAAAATTATATATATATATATATATATATATATATATATATATATATATATATATATATATATATATATATATATATATATATATATATATATATATATATATATATATATATATATATATATATATATATATATATATATATATATATATATATATATATATATATATATATATATATATATATATATATATATATATATATATGCTCTAGGAAAATTATATATATATATATATATATATATATATATATATATATATATATAAATATGTATATATATATATATGTATATATATATATATATATATATATATATATATATATATATATATATATATATATATATATATATCATTAGAGTTCTCTAACACTCTTAAAGCGCTGTTCTTTTCATTATTTTCTGTAGCCTGCAGCACAGATTTTCGAACCAAAGCAAGCCAAAACCTTTTATAATCGAGTATGTATGGTTGAGAGTCCATGTAAATTTTGAAATGTATATTATGTACCATAATTTGAAGCCTAAAACTTCCGTTATTATCGGAGCCTTAGAGTTTTCAATCGTGGCAAGCTAAGACGTTTCGGCAAATATATTGGATGGATAGCATTTGGGTATATTTTACATTTGTGGATTCCACACTAATTTTGTTTTGGTTTATTTATGTTAATAAAACCTTCTTTCATCAATAAACCACAATCTAGAGCCTAAATTCAAATAGTGCTGCCGCTAGAGATTTTTGAATCATATCTTGTATTTAATCGTATGACGGGTCAATATAAACTTTGAATTTTTCAGTAGGAAACCGTCTAGTACGTTAAATATTTTTGATTTTTGTTTGGATAGCCATCTTATTTTACCATAAACAAATAAATCTTCAAGAAAAAAGACCCCTGGAAGCAACTGTCTACAGGATTGTCTTCTCATGGAACATACCCCCATTGATTCCGGGTATAATGTTTTAATATCTTATCGGTGCACTTGGCAACGAAGGTAGACAAACGACGAGGAAATCAAAATTGTTCAAAGTCACTCTAAATGTGCGGTAGCAGTCACTTTAACATAGCCTAATGGCAATCTTGCGACAATCAATTTCGGAGTCTGTGCGTTATTTTTATGCGTTATTTTTATGTTTGTCCTGCCTTGACTATATTCATAAGCCAATAAAGTGGCACTCATAACTTCAAAACTGGCTAGGATAACTGCTTTAAAGGACCCATATTTGTTTTGACCGAAAATATACTAGCATTCATTAATTTTTTTCTGTTGTGGCCCGGAAATAGATAACTGCGGAGAAGACATTTTGATTTTAGGATCCACAGATACTGAATAAACATTTTTATTTATATTTATTGAAGAGAGCTGACCAAGTGGGTCCAATATATTATATATTATATATATTATATATATTGCTTTTGTCAGTATTCTGCATTTTGTACTTGTTATATTTGATGTCGCTTGTTTTTTCAATAGATTTACCGCCTTTCTCTAGGTCTATAAATATGATGTTGCTAATCTCATTACTTTGCACAAGTAAAAATACTTGATTGGTTTAGACGGATCTGAATATCATACGATCTTTGGTATTTGGAATCCGTATAGGACTCACACGAACCTTCCAGTAAATATATATTTTACTGGTAGTAAATAAGAATTGATGTTTACAAAAACGTGGCATTATTACATATAATAAATACTGGGTAGCGTAACTTATGCCAGACAGGACATTAAATAATAGGCTCCAAATGATATATGAAGTGGTGCATATTCAGAAATAAATTGGTTCTGCATTTAAAAGAATACCCTATAATGGGCTGAACTTTTTAGTTAAAGGAACTCCTGATTAACAAAATCTTTCTTTGGCGAATACTATCTTGAAGATTTAATCTACGATCCAACGAAAAGTGGTATTTCGAAGATTGAACTAATTTTGACTATCATCAGCTTCTTCAGAATGTGAAAGAAGTATTCTTTTCCAATAAGCATGCTTATTTCATTACACGAACTATATTAAGAATTGTGACAAGCCCTTTTATTATTCCTGCTTCTGAAGTGACCACTATCGTTACACTAACACTCTTCCATTCCTTCAGTCAAATCCTAGCCGCTGCACACATTACTCAGAAATGATGTTTGCTTGAGAGCCCAAATACAACAAGGCACGAAACAATATAAATTGACCGAAGGCGATTATTACTTTTGTCATAATTATCGGTAGTAGGGATTGAGTATTGTTTGATAACTGTTAAGTATGAGTAGACAAAAGTTGACCAGATGACATTTTTTGTATTTATGCTTACACTTTTATTGAAAAGTTGTGACGAATCTTTAGTTTGTAAGACAACCCCAGGTTTATAATTATAACGTTGCTCAATATGTTTTAAATAATTTAATTTAATTCTGAGATAAATCGTTAGTTCTCTCTCTCTCTCTCTCTTCCAGTTTCAACTTCCACTTTCGACTTCCCATTTCACGACCTTGCTCTCGAATGTAGAGAAAATTCAACAGACGTTGGAAGTCAGGTTTAGCTTTTACTTCCGTGAAGCTCGAGTTTGCTTAAACAGAATAGATGTTTTGATTGCAGAAATTTTAGCAGTGCTTAGAATACTTTGCTATCAGGAGAAATGCTGGTCTTTAAATATCTGGTCACATAAATAGTTTTTCAATGTTATAGTTGATTAGAGGTATTTTAAGCCTTCCACACAGCTGAAGTAATGGTAATTAATTCTATAATTGGCCCTGGAGATGCTCTTAGAGGTAACCAAGAACTTACTTTAATGTATATTGGTTTTTTGATCTGAGTCGTTTGGCTTTGTGGTCTAGCCGTATAAAATTACTAAAAAATATCATTTGGTCTAGCACCAACCAGAACTTTACCACCTGCAGCCAATGAATTGCTTAGAATTATTTAAAACGCAAATCTACGTCTCAATATTTCTTTATCACGCACTTAAGTATAAATTAAACCAGATTGAGTAAGGTAGGTGCCAGTGCATTTTCCTAACGCACAAAAAGTTTCCGAATATTTCCGCGATTGATGCTATTATTTGTTTGTTGGAATTTGTGCTTTTTCTCAATCATGACGGACGTTAATAGATTATCTTAAATATGCAAGATTTGAATTTTTATTTTCGAAAAATCAAGATTTTTTTAAACGTAATTTCGGTTATCGAGAATTTTCTAGAGCATCCTACTCTCAGCTCATTAGCGCATAAAAATCCACTCTAAGCTCATTAAGAAAGTAATTCCACTCAAGTATAGTTCACGAGATCACAGTTTTTAGAAGGCTTAGTACGTCCCCTGTTCCCAATTTTATAGCGTAGCCCTTGCATATTTATGAGATCATTGAAGTGATAGATCCAAGGTAGTAATCCTAAGCCTTTGTATGGGATCTTAACTTGAAAAATATTGTGTTAGCCTGCGGCTCACCCTGCTTTTACATAAGTCAAGCTATTGTACGCATTTAGAAGGCGCTTACTGCAAGAATCATGCCCACTTTAGCAGTCTCTTACACGTAAAACATACACTGAAGGGTTGTAACCATCAATAACATGGAGAACAGAAGCTATACGAGTTTGACAATGGCTATTTAATGACGTCATTTTCTTACCAAGTTGCTTAGAAAATAATTTGCAATCAGAATTTACGGTTACTAAAAATCAACTGTTATGTTTTGAACCAATTCAACCAATTTAAATTCAAATTTAAACTACAAACAAAGTGTTGCTCAAAAAAAACTACAGACTGTCAAATTGCGATTTTCTTGAAAATTCTTTTTTTGTTACCGCCATTTGATAATCTAAAATTTAAAATTAAATTACAAGATTTTTTATTAACAAATTTTAATTTTTATTTTCAGCATTGAAACGGCCAATTTGCATGTGTTTGGTGGATTTTATAACTCAACGATAAAAAACCATATAAACTTGGCAATTTTATATTTCTGCATTTTTAATTATTTTTTAAAATTTTTATTACATTTAAATTAAATAATCCAGTAGTTATAGTATTTTAATATTATTTTTAGTAAATTAGTTAATTTAGAAATTATTAAAAATGTATAAAACCAATTTTATCGATAAAAAAGAGTCACATCTATTTGCGGCACTACAAAAATGTAGCTAAAATGTTTTAAAATTAAATTGCAGATAAATAAATTTTAAATAATTATGTGAATCAATTTACATTAATAATTTTTTAATTTTTTTTATATTTTGATAAATTTTTTGAAACTATATTACAATTCTTTGAAATATTGATGCAGCGAAATTTACGGAACAGAAATGTGGTATTGTTAGTATACAGGATGTTTCATTGCACTCATGGGAAATTGTGTTGCAATATACGGTAAATATAAAACGATTAATCGATTCCAATATACATACGATATGCAACTATCATCATTATAGTAATCGTTCGATAGGAAATAGATTTGCAAACTATGTACATGCTATACACATATTTATCCCCTTGTGGCTTTTCATCTCACCAATTTTGTTATTGACATTTTCCCGATATTCAATAAATTAAAATTTTACAGTGTGCGTTACTATATAGTAAATGTATATGTATCTGTGAAAATTATAATTCCCATTCACATTAGAGTGATTAATCGAGTTGATTGCAGGAACCTGATAAAAGTGGGAGATGAGCTATACTGTGCCATATTTAACAAAAGGTTTTACTATAGAAATAAACTGTTTTTAAAGGCCATTGCTGGTCTTTACTGTAGCAACGGTCAGGCTCTATAGGTTTCGATCTCGAGCTTGTTGTCCATATTGTTCTATAGGCAACAAGAAAGTTTAGTATTTGGTTTTTTATTGACGTTGCATTCAATTCGTAAATATATAAAGGCCTACCTACCTCTTTGTTAATTTTTTTTAATACAAAAATATTCATGGGAATATTAAATTTAAAGCAGTTTTTAACCTGATGTCAAGAGCTTTTGATTGCGGTAGCATTAATCACAATAGGGTCATTTTTGCGTGTTTTATTGATTTTTTTTCCATTTATTTAAAATTTTAAAGGTTACCGATTGTCACCGGCCGTATAGTTAATGCTAATTTAAGGTGGCACTTTATGGTGTTTTTTTTTGTAACGAAGCAAATGGATTGCAAAAATTTATTTTCGTCTGTGGTTTACTAACATGTTCAAAACCTTTTATATAGAATGGTGAAACTAAAAGTACCTTGTCCGGTGGTAAGTAACCCAGTGAATGAGTTATATAACAGAATGAGATGTTGTGAGGTAAGATGGTAGTTTGCTGTAACGAATTACACCATACCAACTCGAATTTTGTGGTTAATGTTGAAAAATAGAGAAAAATGGCAGAATGATGGATGTTTAACGACGACTGACCTTTTAAGTCCTGTAAACTCGACCAAAAGTAATTCCTTTTAAACTTTAAGGAGGGTCCTTATAGGTATGCATTTAAATCTAAACAGGTCATCTCGTTTTAGTTTTGTGAAATTGTTGTAGTATTTGATTTCTATCAGAATGTTGGTTACTTTTTTGAAAATGGTATATTAGGAACCGTTTAACTGAAGTCTCAACTCTATTACGAGTTTCTCACTCGTTTTATCAAAAGTTTTATCTACCCGAACGGAAACATAGTACGGTCTTTTAAACTTTTTGGGATATAAATGTTGTTTTGAGATGTATTCTGCGTTTCTGTTGGAACGACGTTATGGAAACTAACTACAAGAAATGACTGTCGTTTGCGTGGGATTGGAATGTATTACTTATTCTCCTGGAACCTTCAGCTGGGGTGGATCCAAAATTAGGTTTTATCGACCTTCTAATTCCAAGCAAGACAAATGGGAGTTCTTGGCTCCAATTTCGGGTCTTTTGACCTAGCATATAAGGAGGCCTTTAAATGGTGGGTGCAAACGTTCTACCATGCAATTTGTTTGTGGGTGGTACGTCGTCTTCCGTATTTTGTGAGAACCTAGCTATTTTTTAAGTCAATTTATTCGTTTGAAATGTCAGGATGCTTGATTTTATTAATTCTAGTCTGCACTTTGTATGAATATTTTGGTATTCAGATACGACTGTCCTGAGGTCGTCATTTCATTCTTGAAGAAAATCTTAATTTTTCTAAATCGAGTACAGTATGATAAATAGTAGGATCATCTGGTTGAGACAAAGCATCATCTTCAACGTTACTTTCTCCTTTAACATAATGTATGTTCGACTTAAATTGAAGGACGTATTCAAGCTATTGACGTTGCTATTGACTTGGCTCCCAATTTGACGCTATTGCTATCGTCAGTGCTTTGTGGTCGGGGTTGATCAAAAGTATTCTGCCCAAACAGTAACTCTCGGTCGAAAGCAGAATACTTTTGTTCGGAAGGGAAAAGCTTTTGAGAGAAGCATCTGTCAAATCGAAGGCAACTTTAGTGGCATTTAAAGCTATGCTTTATATTTTGTTATCGCTAGAACTACGGGACGATCTAGTTTTTCGATTTGGATTGGTTTTTGCATATCGGGTGATTTTTTTAAGCTTAAATATTCAAATATATCGGAAAATAAGCACTCTACGAACAAAATGTCCAAAGTCAGAACTTAATCATTCCGCAGGGCAAATAAATTAGTGCTAAAATTAGAACCCCTTTCCTCCTTGCAGAGGAGAGGCTTTACTTTAAAATTAAAAAAGGAACCTCTATTTATTTTATTGCAGATTCAGATTCTCCGGCTAAAAATAAGTACGTAGCCGATTTTTACCAAAATTACTAATCTACTTATTTACTTTTAGCTGGAAAATCCGAATCTGCAATAAAAAGTTGGGGTTCCTATTTCCACTTCAAAGCTACCCCCACCCCACCTACAAGAAGGGGAAAGGAGTACTAACTTTAGTACTAATGTATTTTCCCTGCGAAATGATTAAGTTTTGATCCTGGACATTTTGTTCGTAAAGTGCTTATTTTCCGAGATATTTCAAAGTTTCAGCTTAAAAAAGTCACCCGGTATATGAACAACAACCTTATTGACATTTTCTGGCTCGATTCTTATATATGTTTCACTAATAGCATAGCAAGATAAAGTGGTTGAAAAAATGGGAACGTCTATTATCCTTACTGGGTTGCCATGATCGAGACCGAATATTAAATTTGCGATTAAATCTAGAGGCTAGTTGATCTATTGATTTTTAAAGACTACTCAGCGAAATTTTTTGCTTGCTCGATACATTTTTTAATGGTTTTAAATGTTTCGGCTCCACTGCATTGCACATGGGCTTTTTCAATTCACAAATTCTGTCTGCACAGTTCATTAATCCAGAGATGTCATCGTTTTCTATCGTATTGCCACTATTGATCTTAGGAATCCGGTAGCTGACCTAATAAAAGTGTTTTAATTATTGGAAATTTATGGTTTTTGATGTACCTGTCATCAAAAACCATAAATTTCCAATAATTGAGATGTCGGTAAAAATTCGATGGAATGAAATCATCTATATCAGTTGATTTAAGGAGATTTTTGTTTTTATTTTCCCAGGACAACCAGAGGTGCTATGAGACCTAGAGGATTGTAGATTTAAGCAATGTCGGAAAATATGATATTTATTTTTAAGATCGAGTTCCTTTCATTCTCCTTGACGAAAAAGTTGAATTGGTTGATTGACGTGTTCATGAAAGGTCCTCTAAGTTCCTCTAAGCAGGTGATGCAGGTAAGTTTTTTTTCTAATACATTAGCTGCGACAAAGCGAGTGTTTTTGTAATTAAAGGCTTTAGCTTTTTAAGGCGAGAAATTGTGATGAAAATGTCCCATTCATGCCACTGTTCTCGATTTAAACATCGCGAGTGGTTTATTAGACAAATTTCTAAATAAAATCAGTTAGAATTTCTGAAAAAATCACAAAATTCTGGTCACAAAATTGAAATGTTCTTCACATTCGGAGTCTTCTGCGATGATAATGAGGGGACATAATTTGAGAGATAATTGATAGTTTAACCTTTTAATTTGATCACTTAAATTTATTGGTGTGTCGACAGTCATCCTCGCGTTTGAGACCATATATCATGTGCACCACTTTTCTCATGAATCTCATTAACTTCCTCTTATACTCATCCATCAGGATCCAACTCTCATACTCATACATGACAACGAGTCTGATCAACACCTTATACAAATTCAGCTTGTTGGCATTTGTAAGGTATTTAGACTTTATGGCAGTATATATAAGGCATACAAAGCATGGTTGCCGACCTGACGTCAGGTATTAGGTATATTTGTCAGGTATTCCCAGACAATACAAAACAAACCTAAGGTTTCCCGATGGATTGACTCATAGGCTGGTTGAAAAACCAAGAACTTCTGATGTATGTCACGAGATGTGTCGTACTATACTTAGAAAGAACCATCCTCAGTAATTGATTAGTAACTGCCTGATTTGGAACAAGTCCTTGGTAGTTAACTACAATTTCCTCCTACAGGAGGGGGGGGGGAGTGATTTTCTCCAATATTTTGTAAGATAATAATTTGAGTGTTGTGCACAAAAATTATTAAAAAAGTTTTCGAATTTTGAGTGATCTCTTTTTTAACGATAGGGCGTAACATTCACTTTCTGTTCATCAGGCATAACTTCGCTTTGCTATAGTATAATCGAATAAGGTTGGAAAGATAGTTCCACAAAGTATTACCTCCGAGTATGAAACTACGGTATATACGGTTTTCCACTGTGCTGGGCCCATAAATTTGTTACAACTTTTGATGTGAATTTTTAGGCCCGTATAACATTACATTATCTAGCTAAATTTTCATAATATCATAGTGAGGCACGAAGGTATATTTCTTTTCTCGATCATGATCATGACATTTTTACCACTGAGAGAGAATTTGTGATGTTTTTGAGATATTTATTCTAATTTGCTGTTAATCAGAGAACCAGCCATTCAGACAAAAAAAATAATCAAACAAAATACAATTTTGCATTTTTCTGCTTTTCAGAGAATTCAGATCATGATCTATTTCGATATTATTAGTTTTTATAGTTTTATTAGTTTTATCTATTTCGATATTATTAGTATATAGACTCATATAACGCGTATAACAAGTAGAATTTTAGCCAATGATAAATGCATTTTATCACATCAAAAAATGTAATTTTACATTTTTTTTGTATTTTCAATATCAAAATGACTTTGTTTACATTATTCATGGTACAGGGATTAATCATAAATAGAAAATAAAATAATGATTGTTGATATACTTCTCGTTAAGGACGTTGAATAATTACATTATCCATTTTTTATGTGCGATATGATATTGGTTCGCCCGTCAGTATTAATTTATTCGTTGTGTTGATTAAGTCGTTTGTGGTAAAGATGAATTTGCATGCACAATTTTTATGCAAATTTTTAATTTTAATAATTTGTGCTCAATTAAATTTCGCGTGCACGTATGAAAAAAGGTGAACATTTTATTTTTTCTAATTTGTTAAAATAATTTAAAAATTTGTGATTTAATTTGGTGGGTGTGTCTGGGGTGGTTCATTGTTTAAAAATTTACATGAAACTGATAATTTAAGTTGGTTGCATGATGTGATCGTATTTGTTCTAGTGAAAGTGTTATATACATTGTTGTAACGTGATTATTTATGCAATTTTTTTGGATATTTGCCTAAAGATTTTTTATGGATAAGTAACCCCATTTCATGATCTAATCCTCAAACCGTATAAGGATCTCTATGAGATACAATATAAGTAGTGGTTTTCATTACATTTTGAATGGCCTTGAAAAAATCTTGAAAACGTAGAGGTATTAAATTATATATATATATATATATATATATATATATATATATATATATATATATATATATTATATACATATATATATTATATATATATATATATATATATATATATATATATATATATATATATATATATATATATATATATATATATGCCGTTGGATTTATAGTTATTTTAGAACTCACTGATAAAGCTTACAAAATGTTCGAGGTGTCACAGCTGGTATGTCAGTTTCAATGATTTTAAATAACAGTTTTTCTTCCGCAAATAAAGGATTACGCGAAGTTTATGTTGGGATCATCAAAAATTGGGAGATAAAGCCAATGGTTAAACCATGTAATTCAACCAAACCAACCAAATGATTCTCAATCAAGAAACTTATATGTTCTGCGACTTATAAAACTCACCGTTTATATTAAGAAAATGTAAAGTAGATCGTTATACTCGATCCGATGTTGGCATTTTTAACCTTCCTAGTGTTCGATTTAAATATATCAGCATATGACTTTGGTACGTTCATTACCTCAATCAAATGGATGTTCATATATTTTAACAATTTTGGACAGATTTGCGAGATGGCTTAAAGCTTATTCGATTCCTGAAATGTCACCCAACACTGTAGCGATAACATTTGTTATCTAATATATTTCTCGTTCTGGTATCTCACTGGTTATAACAACATATCATGGATCACTAGAATTTGCATTATACTCTATCATCCCCAATCGAACCGAATCGTAGAGTGTTTCCACCGAGATTTGAAAGATTTTCTAATGGCATGATGAAACATATTTCTTATAGTACTCTTAGAATTCACACTGCAGTTAAAGAAGATTTGAAATGTTCAGATGCTGACTTGGTGGACAATAATCCACGGCAGCTAAACGACCTCGTTTTTATCCCAGATTGTTTAATCTAATTCTAATATTGTTTGGCTAAAATCAAAACAAGTCTTCATTCTCCGTATGAAAGTCTTTTCAAAGTATTGAGAAGATTTCGAAAATAATTTGTAGTGAATAATAAGGATAAAAAAGTATCGATTTCCATTGATAGGTTGAAACCTACGGCCGAAACTACTTTCAGTATAGCCATTTGAAACTGAGCTTTGATTTGCACACACATCTGGCATCTAAATAAAATAAATAACGATACCACTACCACCGTCGTTATAAACGTGCTCTAGAATATTGATAAATTTAAATATCTTGATTCACGGGATAGCTACCAGATGGTGGTTACAGATTACAAAGAGTGGAAAAAGTCTAGTGATAAATATTATTCAGTCAGCCGTTACAACTGCAGCACAAACTACTTTCGGAAGATGAACACTGAGAGCCACAAAAAAGTTCGAAGATCAGTATAACATGCGTAATAGAATATCTAACCAAAAACTGATCAAATCTGTATGATCAGGATGGTATTAGAAAAATGGGGGAATACGACATCAGGACCAACCGCGGACACGGACATTTAATATATTAAATCTATGGTACAATCCTTTAAAATGTGAATTATTTCTAAATTGAAGTCAATTTAAAAAAATTGTGTCCGATTAATTTTCGTTGTTTTGGGATAAAAAGTCTAGTTTGGGCAATACTCAAGCATTGAAATGTAATTTACAGTAACTGTGAAAGTTTTTCATTTCATTTACTTAAAATTTGCCCTTATGGTCGGAAAGCTCTCACACGCTTCGTAAAATACTTATAAATGAGTATATTATCTTTAGAGTTCAACCACATCGACCTTGGCTTGTTGTAGGAGGTGACTTAATAAAGGTTGGATTACTGGGCGGACTATCCGACTTCTTAAAATACCCATTTGCTTCTAATTTGCTTCATACATATGTGTACATACATAGTACGGCGACATCTGTGTATCTGTTAAATAACAACTAGCTTTGTCTATACAACATCACATTAAACAGCTACATCTTTACTTTATCACCGAAACTATTTAATTCTACACTTTTTTATCGCAAACCATTTATTAAAAATATCTGAAAAAAAGATTTTTGCTACCTGTAATAAACCGTTAGCAGACAAAATAATTAAATGCGGTGGTCAGTGTGGTAAATTTTTGCACTTGGGATGCTCCAAAATCAATAGTAACGCTTTTTCGTTGTTTGCTACAAAAAATATGAAATGGTTTTGTTATTATTGTTGTGAAATTATCGAAAGCTTCTGAAAAGAGAGTGACTCGTCTTGAAAAGAAGAAAACTGTACTATCAGACTTAGATAAAACTACCAATCCTACTACCAAAAACATGGTCCATTACCAGATAATACCCAAAAAAATATAATAAGTGGTTCTTGTACTGACCTTGATGTTACAACTGGGTTAGAATCGGTTCCAGCGAGGAAATATGTATATATATATATATACATCACGATTTGCAAGCTCTACTACTCCTAAGGCTCTAAGGAATTATTTAAGTAACAAACTGCAAACTCCTGATGACGAATTGGGTTGTCGTTTTTTTGTTGCAGCCAACAGGGACGTAAGTACTTTCAATATCGTTTTATTGGGCAATATTCGAGTGATGATTCGTGCATTTTGATAAACCAAAAAACATTAATTTGCCGGTGTCGATGGCTTAATATTTTCACCTATATAATCTACAATTTCAGTTAATTCTTGCTGCCAACCTAAATCAGATCATAATTCATTAATAAATTTATTATCAAAATATAAGAGTGCTACGTGCCAAAACCAAATAAATTTACTTGGACTTTTGTCCTTGGCATATAGAGACATAGGGGTCGTGTTTTAATAGCAGTTAAATCTATTTTTAGCTGTAGACTGTTTAATATAGAATCATTTTATTACTGTGAGGTGGTTTTACGCATGCCCAAGTCGAATTTAAAAAAATGCATAGAGTAAAATTTGGCCAATATGTTAATGATATTGAGGACGCAATAAAAAATGATCCCAAGAAATTTTAATTCTTCATCAATGCAAAAAGATGCACTGCTGGATATTCATGCAGCATGAAATTAGATAACATTGAGTCTGAGTGTATACACGATTTGTTCTCATCACAATTTTTGCCTAATTTTCTAACATCACAGCCATTATTTAACTCTAATTTTAGTTTTAGTGTTGGCAATCTGGGATCGGTTATTTTCGAATCCAATGTTGTTTACAACTATATGTTGATATTAAAACCAAATCATTGTCCTGGTCCTGATCTTGTCCCAGCAAGTATTTTATTCAAATATGCTGTCACTGGTTTTGCCCTTAGGTCTGTTGTTTAACAGATCTCTAGAGGTTGATTATTTTCCTGATCATTAAAAGTCTAGTTTTTAAAGGTGGTGATATATTTAGTCGCAAATCACAGACTGATTTCGAATGCATGGTTCGTGATATTATGTTAACTGAATTTGGTTAGTTTATTAATCCGCAGCAACATGGATTTTCTCGAGTCGCTCAACTGCAACTAGTCTCGTTGAATTTACCCAATCTGTGATAAATTCGATTGAAGGTAGAATTTCAAATTTGGTAGAATCTCACATGAGATTGGTTTATCTAAATAGCAGGAAATCGGTGTTCACTGAAACTTGTTGTTGTGGCCGCAAACAATCTGTGAAGATTGGTGATTAGTATTGAAATTTGTGGGAAGTAATACCTGGAGTTCCTCAGGGAAGTCATCTAGGACCCTTCATCTCCCTTGGGTATTTTTGGTACTTTTGGGAATTGAACAGGCTCGTAACGTAGCCATTCCGGCCCTTGCAATCACATTGTTTTTGCTAGAATTTCACTTGGTATAATACCACTGGGGGCCATATCTGCAGAATTCTCCTTCGATGGGACGTTGACCACTGCTGAGCATTTGTTGTATCCATTACCTAAGGGACTCGGTTAAGCACGAACACATTTCCTTTTCTAGGTGGGTTTACTAACCAAGCAAGGACGGTGGAAGAATCAAGTCATAACACAACTTGTTGAGGTATAATGAGCTTCAATGAGTAAAAGAGCAACGCTAAGCTCTAACCTAGCTGTGGTTGTGTACTTGATCGGTGCAACTTTGGTTTTGGCAGTGATAATGTATGTCTGTACTTCTCCATTGAATTTTACGATTCGGGCGTATATGACCGCAGAGTATGTAGTATTTATTGCGTCTGCAAATCCACACAGGTGCCATGTTGTATCTGTATGCAACCACTTTGGAATCCTGAGTTCTTCCAAGTTCATTCTGAAAACAAAACTATCTGGAATGGATTCCTACGGTCACAGGTGACAGCCATTCCATTGGGTCAAATATGCGTGATGCTTTAGACAGCATATTCCTCTTGGTCAACCTGGTTGTGGTTAGAAGCGACACCTTAAATGACAAATAATCGGCTTGTGGATCAAATTTAATTCCCAGAACTGAGATTAGTTTTGTTGTTTCGGTAATTTGTTGAATTGAAATCTCTCGAAATTGCGCTGGTGCCTGTTCCAGAAGTTTTACATCGTTCCAAAAACGAGATGAGTTGCCAAAAAACGAGGGTGATGCAGTGCTGTAGTTTGTAAAAAGCCGGTAATGCTTTACTGTTGATATTAATGAATTACGCCAAACGAAACGTTGGTATTTTGTGGTGATTTTTTCAATGAACAACTGACGGAACATCTTCACAATGTCCGTTGTAATAATGTACCGATGTTTCCGGAATCGGATTAGTATCTCTAGGAGAGTTTGTTGAATAGTCGGTCCAACCATCAATAAATTGTTTAGCGATACTTCCGAGGTTGTCTTCGCCGACGCGTCAAGCACCACTCTCAACTTGGTAGTTGAGCTTGCTTCATTAAATAATGGGTATAGTGTGGCATGTAATACATTTTCTCAGGTGATATGTAGACTTGCTCTGGTGGTATTTACTTCATGTGACCGATTGCTTCATATTCTTCAATAAACTTGACGTAATTGTGGTGGAGTTCGGGATTAGTCTATAATGGCTTGGTTTAGCGAATCTCCCAATTTAGGTTTATTGTGCTTGAATGGCATAACTTTCCATCTTTAAACGTTTCTCGAAGTGTTCAATACACAGTTTCTCTTCTTCTGTGTACCGCTCGACACATGGTAATTCTTCTATCTTCTAGAACTTCCTCAACATTTGGTCAATGCTGATCTCTTTTTGGAAAAAATTCTATGCCACTATCACTAACTTCAAGACCATCTATAGCACGTTGATAAGATCACAAGTAGAATATTTATCTATCGTATGGGATCCTCAGTATTATATTCGTATTAATCTCGTTGTAAATGTCAGAATTGTTGTTTTTTAAATAGTGTTTTATGGATATCACTTGCTGTTTATTCCCTAGATGGCAACACTATTTTTAGTTTGTAGTACACATCACTATCTTTAATTTAATCGATCTACCAAAGAGCTAAGAATTTCATTATAAAAATTTTTTTGTTCATTATTTTACACATAATTTCACATATAACGACAGGTTATGGGCCCAGAAACGTGTTTTGGGTAATATTTTCGGAACTAGAAGTAAAAATAAGACACATTTTGTGAGGTTATATCCAGCCGTGTGTGAAGTGAAAATTTTAACCGTCGAGCAAAATTGTTAAGAAGATGGATTCAGAATTGTCCAGAGTAAGCAAATTACAAGGAATTGAAAACTGGAATCTATGGAAATTCCAGATTTAGTTAATTTTGAAGTCAATTGAAGCATGCGACATAGTAAATGGCACAAATCAACAACCTGCACCCGTGGGCACAGGTGCGACAGCTGCTGAGAAAAAAGAAAATGCCGAAGTGATACGTAAATGGAATAGAACCGACGGACTGGCGCAAAAGGTAATCATTACCTTAATATCTGAACAAACGATGATGCATATTTTGACCTTGGGGGATTCTAAGGCAATGTGGAATAGCTAACCAATATATATGAACATAAATCAGAATCTACAATCCACGTTTTACAGCAAAAGTGTTTTACATTAGCTAAAGATCCTTCACATCATATTGCAGCACACATCTCAAAAATTTAAGATATATCTAATAGACTAAAGGCAATGGGAGAGAAAATTGAAGATAAGAGAGTAATGACCAAAATTCTCCTAACTTTACCACCGAATTTTGACCATTTTATCAGTGCCTGGGAATCAACGGCTACCACCAATAGAACGTAGCCAACCTAACCTTAAGATTAATAATTGAAGAAATGAGACAAAGTTAAAGAGAAGTAGAAGTTAATGTACTTGCTTCTAATGTAAGAGTAAACAGTAAGAATCATTTTTCCAAAAATAATATTGGTAACAAAAAAATTCAGTATATTAAGGATAAAAACGATGACAAAAAAAATACAAGAAGAAAAACTGGAAAATGTTTAATATTTGTCAAAAACCTGGCAGCAGAATGTTGGAATAATAAACAATATAAATTTAAGAATTCCAAAGTTTCAGGAGAAGAGAGAGATGAAGCTCTTATAAGCGAAGCATTTGCCTCAGTACAAAAGACAGCAAAAACTGCAGTCGAGGCCTGGTATATGGACACTGGAGCGAGCGATCACATGACTCATAAACTAGAGTGGTTCATAAACTACACATCAATGAAAGATGACACCAAAATAAAAATTGGAGACGGAGAAACCATTTCAGGCAAAGGTCGAGATAGCATAAACATTTCAACATTTAATGGAAAAAAATTGACAGAATGTCACCTTCCAACTGTACTCTACGTGCCTAAGCTGAAATACAATCTGTTTTCTGGCGGTGTGGCCTTGGATACAAATTTAACTCTAGAATCTGATAAAAGAATTTATAAATTCGTTAAAGAAGGTAAAATCATAGCTATAGGTGAGAGATAAAACAAATTATTTGAAATGAAAATTAAGATAATGCCAATCGAAAATGGCAAAGAAAGTGCTGAAGAATATCAATCTTGTATTGCTGAGAAAAGTTCCTTTCCAGAATGGCATCAAAAATTAGCTCATTAAAACTACACTCAAATTAAAAAGATTTTAAAAGATTATGACAGTAATCCAAAAGGAGATGACAAAATAGTCTGTGAGCCTTTTGCATTGAGTAAAATCCATCAACTACCTTTTCCTGAGCAAATCAGTACAAAAACTAGTCGTATTGACCAAATAATCAAAGCAGATGTGTGTGGACCACTACCAGAAAAGTCAATCACAAGTGCAAAGTATTTTCTTCTGTTGAAAGATGATTACTCACTTTACAGAAGAAGTCACAAAATTAATGAAAGAATATGGTATTTCTCATCAAAATTCTGTAGTTTATTGTCCTGAGCAAAATGGCAAAATATAACACGAAAACAAAACTGTTGTAGAAGCTGCTCGTACAATGTTACATTCTGCAAAATTCTGCGCAGAAGCAGTAAACACTGCCGTTTATATTTTAAACTGCAGAGGACATTAAGAATCAATCACCATATGAAATTTGGTACAACAAGCGACCAGATATTCAGGAATTCCATATATTTGGAGAGTAAGTTTACGTGAAATTGCTTGAAAATAAAGTAAAGAAGCTTAACATAAAAGGGGAAATAGGTTACTTTGCAGGCTACGGCGATACTGTAAAAGGTAACAGAGTTTGAATTCTAGAGGAAGACGATGTTTTTGTCAGAAAACATATTATTTGTATAGGAAAATTAATGGAATCTATTAAAAAAAATCAAAATCATCTGTTGTATCTCTCTGAGGAAGAAAATACACAATTCAAAAATAGTCAGGCTGAAAAAAAAGATGACGAGCAAATTGAAGAAAATTTAGAAAATCTTGAGTTACCTAACCGATTATCTGATTCAGAAGAAGAAAAGGAGAAATTTTGTACACCAGAAGCCGAAAGGAGGACAGGAATACAACTAAGAGATCGATCCAAACTAAACAAACCCAAGAAATTAGAAGATCACGAAGTAGATTTAGATAATGAATGTGATTATTGCATTGTAAACCCAGAAGAATCGCTGATTTTTCAACGAGCAGTAAATGGTTCAAATGCAAAAGAGTGGAAACAAGCTATGGAGGAGGAAATGAATTCCTTAAAAACCAGCAAAGTGTGGGAGCTCGTCGAAGTACCAAATAACTCGACCATAGTTGAAAATAATTGGGTTTTTAAATTAAAAACTGATACGAATGGAAATATACAAAAATTTAAAGCCAGATTAGTAGCCGAAGGCTTCTCTCAGCGTGAAGGAATAGACTTCAATGAACGAAAACTTTACAACTGTAGTAAGGTTCGACTCCATCCTAATATTATTAACTGTGACCGTTCAAGAAAATTTAGTAATCAAACA
Source organism: Tipula confusa (assembly GCA_963556175.1). NCBI lineage: Eukaryota > Metazoa > Arthropoda > Insecta > Diptera > Tipulidae > Tipula > Tipula confusa. The sequence goes on along the minus strand of OY744475.1, from coordinate 64,059,376 downwards.
GTTTGACGTAACGACTTCTTTTTTAAATGGTGATATAGAGGAGGTTATATACATGAAGCAGCCAACAGGATTCAACGATGGTACAACAAGAGTATGTAAATTACTAAAAAAGTTTATATGGTTTACGTCAATCGTCTAGATGTTGGAACCAAAGAATAAAAGTTTTTCTAACAAACTATGGACTCAAACAATCATAGGCTGATCCATGTACGTACATGTTAATCAAAAATAATCTGATAATACTCCTAGTGAACGAAATTGCATTGGAATGAAGTCAAGAGAATAATGAAGTATCTAAAAGGAACTGTTGATTATGGTTTGTACTTTAAGAAGTAGAAAACTTTATCCTTATGTGGCAACTCTCTATATATTGACAATCAAAGTACGCTGAATTGATTAAAAATCTTGTTCTTTACAAACGAAGTAAACATATTGACGTACAATATCACTACATCCGAGAACAGTATGACAAGAAAGTTTTTCAACTTAAATACATCAACACCAAGGAATAGCCAGCAGATATCCTCACCGAACCCTTGGAAAGAAGAATCTTCGAATTTCATCGCAACAGAATATGCTTCAAACTTGAAAAGGATTCTGATATTCCATAAAACAGTGGGAGTGTCATAATTGTAGTTTTTTAAATAGTGTTTTATGGATATAACTTGCTGTTTATTTCCTAGATGGCAACACTATTTTTAGTTTATAGTACAAATGACTATCTTTAATTTAATCGATCTACCGAAGAGAGCTAAGAATTTCACTATAAAAATCTTTTTGTTCATTATACATCTGAAATATTTTACCCATAATTCCACATATAACGACAGTAAATGAGTGAAGTTGCTTCCGTTAAATATAAGACGTTCTATTTACTCTGCTTCTTTATATTTGTCTTATTAAATACTAAATTAAAGTCTTCGGAGCTTTTAGCTTAATTTTGTACCAAGAAACTTAAATATAATAAACAGATTCTTTATTCAACCTAGTCACCAGAGAACTAATTACGGTACTCATAATTCTTTTGATATATAGTAATAAAATTTTTTAACGTATATTATAAGATGTTCAGGGCTGGCATAAATCAGACTGGCTTATGTAGGGCTTGAAAACATGTTGATCAGATCCGTTGTCATAGTTTGATGTGAGAGTTGAACTCTGACGTGTCAGTAAACATGCGCTCAAAAACTGGTCCCTGTCGAGGTGATAACGACACTCTTACTGAGATTTCTTTTCAACTACGAGATCAGAAATTTGAGCAAAATTACTGATGTCGTTGATGAAGTAAAGAGACAGCGATTACGCTAGCTCGATCACATTCTGTAAACCGATGGTGCAGCGATCTCTTAGAGGAGAGAGACGCGATTTGACAGATTTAGTTATCGGCGATTATTGGTTCTATTGATTATTGGTGGTAACTATGTATTGGAAATTTGTAATTTGTGCCATAAAATTAATAGGCTTGCCATCATATGTATTTTTGAATTAGGAAATTTTCGATTTGTGGCATAAATTTACAGTTTTAAAGGACCAGTCATAATTATTTTTTGAATTTAGATAATTTTTCAATTGTGGCTTAAATTTTACGCTTACCATATAGGCTTACCTGACATATGTTTATTTTTTGGGAATTTGGATTTTTTTTTTTAAACTCTTCACCAATGTTTGACTTTTGTTTTGTATTTTTGAAACCGTACATCTAATTTTCTTGTTTATTTCAAGTGAAATGTTTTTCTTTTGTTTCTTTAATGTTGTATGCCTTTTTTTCGAATATTCCAATTGAAAACCGTCGCTATCAGTTAATTGGCGATATTTCTTTGACATAATTAATATCACAGAATTAAAGATGACATTTAAATTCGATTAATTTCTTAGAAATCTTTAAATTTATGAATTTCTATGCACAATCAAAACAATGACACTTTTGTTACTGTATAAAACAATTAAAATTGAACACCTACTAGATTAAAACATTTTTCAGAAATTTAATTTTAAAATCGATTGTTGGTCTGTTTTTATCGAAGTGATAATTTTGAGTTGATAAACATCAGAATAACATTAACAAAAAAACATTACGATTTTATTATAAATGCATTGCTATACTTGACAATAAATATTGGATTGTTATTATTTTTAAAGCCTGTGCCTGTTTATTTATTTAATTTAAATAATTAAAATTAAATATTAAAAAAAACCAAATACATTTTTTTTCGAGTATTTTGCCCCATTTATTTGCATATAATTTTGCATACATATAATAAAGCCAACATAAATTTTATGTTGAATGTTTGTTTAAGCGATAATTACGTTCGTTAATACCATTTTGAGGCAATTCAATGTTTATTTGTTTTTATCTTCGGATATTATTGACGTTAAATTAAAATGTTGTTATCAGTTTACTGCAAAATGGTTAAAACGAAATTAACCAATTGGTTAATAACATTTAAATTGACGAGTCTATCGAAAAAGCATTTATTAGGGGCTACACCACCTTATTCAAAAAACTCTCGACATCATTAAAATGCTGCAATTAAATATTTGGACATTTTCACAAATAATTTATATGCAAACCAATTAGTAAAGTGGTTGTAAGCCATTACAAATTTACGGAATGAATGTTTAGTCAATTGACGATTTGCTACCTTTATTGTCGTGACAGATTGTACATGCTTTTTGATTGCAGGAATCATCTCGATTCGAAAGCTATGGTTTTAACCGCTCCGGTAATTGCACGGTTAAATAAAAATCTATAACAAATTTATAATTTTAATTACAATTTTAATTTTATTTTTTTTATTTTTTATCTAGATACGATGAAATCGAGACGGTAGAACAACAGGTACATAGTAAATTATATATTGCTCTTTTAAAAATTAAACTTTTGCAAACATGAAATTATTCGCAAATATGTTATTTTGTAAAGTTATAATGAGAATAGTAATTTGCTTATATATACCATAACATACAACATACATTTAACAAACAACAAAATTCTATTACGATTTTTTGTATTTTGTAATAGAACTTTTACACAAACTTTTGCGCAAAATTCCTCGCTAATTGAATTAATTTAAATTAAATGAATTTACATAATTCCAAATGAACTTGCATAACAACGTAAAATGATGATGGTGCTTACAAGCAGTAGCTATAATTTTTAACGATTTATTTATTTTATTTTAAATACTCGTAATTGTTACATTTTTTGTTAGATCGACTTTTAAGTTTCGACAGTTTATTATATAGAAAAAAGTTACTTGTTTAATTTGGCATGAAAATTATTTTTATCCCAAATCACAATACACGGCAAAATTGGATACAGTAGCTTTCCTATTTAAAGTATAATTTTCTACAAATTTTTGGTCGACCTCATGTCTCGCAAAGTAAAGCTCCTGAAGGAGTATTTCTCTGATCTACTCAATGTCCAAAAAGTGCCAAATGCTGTATTTGAATGTTATCAAATACAGACTGCGTAGATGTACATAGAGAACCCATCATATAAGGAATTCAAACTGGCTGTGAAAAGACTAACATGAAACCGTGTCTTGGAGTTTACTGTATTGCATTTTTTTCCAAGCTTTTGAATGGAATGTGGCAGATTTCTAATTTTGGAGAGAATAACTGCCCTGATGGAGGAAATTATAGTGACTACCAAAAAGGATTTTGTTTCAACAAGTTATTACCAAGTTTTTTTCGCTGTAGAATTTTTAAAAAAAATATTAACAAACATCTCTTAGATGTTCCTGAATTTCCAGCAAGCTTATGGATCATTCCATTGGCAAACCATATGGTTTGCTTTGCAATATGTAGGACTACCTGAAAAATGTGTGCCTGTTTGTTAAATATCAGAAATGCAGTCACAAGTTGCGTTTAAGTCGAGAATATACCATCGGACATTTTTAGAATTAGTTGTGGTGTTCGGAAAAGGAATTTTGAATATCTAACACACAGCCGCCATTTGGCAGATGGAAGATGCTGTAGATGGTAGTGGTTCTTTGGTGGTAAAGCATGAGTTTCTCTCTTCTGGGTATCTAGAACAATACCAAAAGCAAGCTTTGGATAAAAATCAATTGAACCAGAAATTTGCTTTAGTTTGCTATTTTGATTTCACATTGATCCAATATGAACTGGAGGGAAAAGTTGGAAATTTAGAATATTTATTCCCTCAATTCAAACTTTTGCAAGTTCAAATTAAACTTAATTAAATAAATGAAAACTGGCTATAGAAAATGTTCCTCATATAAAACTTTTATTACCTCAATTTACCTATTTTTAGTTCAAATTTAACTATTTAAAATAATTAAACTTCCTCCAGCGCACATTGAAACTTTTCCAAGTTCAAATCAAACTTTTTTAAGTTACCGAAAAACTTTTTAGTTCATTTTGAAATTTTAGTTCCATCTTTTCAAGTTCAAATTAAACTACTTTCGGTTCAAAGGAAACTTTTCTAAACTAAAAAAAGATTCCTTCTTTATCGTTTAACTGAAGCTTTTATACCCTAATCCAACTATTTCAAGTGTAAATTAAACTATTTTTAATTTTCAAATATCCATTTTCAAATTAAACCTTTCCTATTGTTCAAAATTTGAACCTTTCCATGTTCAAATTAAACCTTTCCATACTGGAAGTTTTGTACCCTCAATTCAACTTTTCTAATTTCAAATTAAATTTTTGTAAATTACCAACAACTTTCTTTATGTGATCTTTCAATTAAACTTAAATTAAACTTTTTTAAATTGCGAAAAACTTTTTCTTGATCAAATTGAAATTGATATTACCTAAATTTAAATTTTATCAAGTTAAAATAAAGTTTTTTGACGAAAATTTTTTCCAGCTGAACATTTTACTACCTCAATCCCAACTTTCAAAGTTTTAATACTTTGTTTTTAATTAAAAAAATTATTTAAATTTTTTTAAATTCAAGTTACACTTTTTTAAATCAACAAAAACTTCCTCCAGAAATTCTTCCTTTATTGAAACTTTTATTACCTTTATTTATTTTTTTACTCTCTCTCTCTCTGGCTTTTACATCCCATGAATGGATTTTGCCACCCGCACTTAGGTCCTCCATCCATCTCGGTCCATCGCTCTCGTCCTCCAGTTTCGACATCCTAATGCATGTAGATCTTGTTCGACGTCATCACATCAGCGCAATCGGGGTCTTCCTCTGCGACGAACATCGGCTGGTTGTTGATGGAACACTTTATTGGTCATTCGTTGTTATGGAGATCGTGTAACGTGGCCGAGCCATCTAGCTCGATTGAATTTGATGAATCTAATAATATCGCAGCCTCCAAGAAGTTGCTTTATCTCGCGGTTCATACGAATCCAATATTCGGTGTCCGCGACTTTGATTGGACCAGAGATTGAGCGAATGACCTTCCTTTCGAAGGTAGATAACAATATACAATCGTTAGAGGTCATGGTCCAGCTCTCACTTCCGAAAGCCAGCACAGGTCTTATGAGTGCTTTATAAAGTGTGAGCTTGCACGACTGCAACATGTGTTTAGATCGCAATAATTTTGATTAAAAGTTTTTGACGCTATCAAAGTTATGGTTGCCAATTACGATATTTACCGTGGAGATGTTGCTGGGTGTCGATAACAATTTTGTTTTGCTGCTGTTCACCTCCAAACCAAGACTTCTTGCGCAGCGGTTGAGCTGTATGAAACTGTCCTTGAGATTGCTAGGTCTTAGGCCAAGAAGCACGATGTCATCTGCATATCCAAGAATTTGGCCTGATTTATGAAATATACAGCGCGAAGTTTCAGTTGCTTTTTCTCACTACGTACTCAAGCGCCAAGTTGAACAGCACAGACGAGAGTACATCTCCCTGTCGAACACCAGATGTTATTTCAAAGGGGTTTGAAACAGCTCCCTCAATTACGATTCTACATACAGACCTAAAGGTTGTTAATTTGCACAGCGAAACGAGTTTCACTGGAATTTCTAGGCATATGAGCGCGGCCCATAAGTTTTCGTGGTTTATACTGTTATATGCCTGTCTGAAGTCTATATACAGTTGGTGTATGGTTATGTTGTACTCCCAACAGTTTTCCCCGGTTGGGACGAAAACCACATTGATAGTCGCCAATAGTGTTTTCTGCGGGGGTTCCATTGGGACCGGTTGCCTTTCCATTTTTTAATCTACTAATAGCTGCTTTTACTTCCTCTACTGTGGGATATTCAACATGGACCTCTTCACCTGGAGGAGCTATTGCTCTAATGGGGTCACTTCTTCGTTCCGATTTAGCAGATTTTGAAAGTAGGTTTGCCATACTGAGAGAACATCAGCTAAGTTAGTTCTTAGCTCTCCATTTTCGTCTTTGATGGCTGAACTTCTTGGGTGGAAGTCTTTAGTTAGATTTCTGGCGTTAGCAAAACAGTCCCTTGAGTTTCTTATTTTCGCTTGGAAGCTGATGCTTTCGATGCAAGATCTCATATGATCGCGCTTCTGTTGTCGAAGTTATTTAGTCGTAGCTTTCCTAGAGCGGAGATATTCTGCTAGAGTGCTTCTAGTGTTGCGAACCAACCATTTTTCACGAAGCTTTCGTTTAATTTCGATGAACCTTTGGTATTGATCATCGGACCAAACATTGCGGGACCTCGGAGGCCTTCTTCCGATCGAACTTTGCGTGCGGTGGTTATGGCTGACTGTACAGCGTGCCACTGCTCCTGGATGTTAGGAGGAGCTTCTTCGTTGTTGTTGGGCCGGTCTAAATAATTAGTGACAGCTGATTGGTAACTCTGCAGTTGACATCGGATATGCTGGTGGAGTGTCTCTTAGTTCTACCATCATCCGATCTCCACGTTATTTTGTGGATTCTCTTGTGTGGGAAAAACGTACTTGATACAACTAAGTTGTAGTTAGGGGCAGGCTGTTAGGACCGATGTAAGATGTATTTTCTGCATTGCTACCGATTTTTGCGTTAAAGTCATCTACGATGATTTTAATGTCGTGGTGCGTTATATTATTGATGACTCCCTTCAGCTCGACAAAGAAGAGATCTTTGATGTAGTCAGATTTTTCTTCGGTGGGTGCATGTACATTAACAATCGTTATGTTGAATTTCTTACTGTGGAGCCTGACCGTGCATATCCGCATGTTGATAGGGCGGAAGTCGATGATATTATGCTTCGCGCGCTGATAGATTACGAAGCCAATTCCAAATTCCCTCCATTCTTCAATACCTTAGATGGTCTGGTCATGGATCCAACTCCCAGACCATCTAAGGTCTTGCAGTGCAAGCACCTCTAATGTGTAATTCTTTGCTTGGTTCGAAAGGATCTGGAGATATCTAGGTCTTAAGAGGCACGTTTCATGTTTCCATTTTTAAAACGTTGTCCGTGTACAATTTCCGAGGTCGATTTTGTGATGAATCCGATATGGTAATCCGAAGATTATGGTTCATAACTTTAATTGTTTTATGAGAGCAAGTTGTTGGCCTGCTGATCAACCCGCTTGTTACGTTTGTGGGCCACGTACTGGAGAGAATCTTAAGGCATTTTAGGTCCTACCTTGAACACATTTATATAGCGAGCCACTCGATACAAGACAGACGCCCGCTTCAGCCGCACCTAACTTGGAGAACAGACGCTGATTTAGTATTGGTTTTGAAGCGCCAATGATTCGCCTTGACATGTAGTGTCCCATGACTATTAATAGAATTTCCCTTGCTCGTCTCATTTAGTGTGACCCAGGGAGCACTAATTGTCAATTATTGATAATTTTCAATAATTTTTTAAAAAGTTTATCAAGTTCAAACTAAGCTTTGTAAAATTAAAAAAATCTGCCTCCAGGAAACCTCCCCCGTTTTAAATTGTACTTTAGAAAGTCCAAATTAAAGTAAAGCTCTTGTTGAAATTTTTATTAAATTTTTTTTGCATGTTGAAAGTTTCTTTACCTCAATTCAAATTTTGCAAGATAAAATACAACTTTTTTAAATTCACGATAACTTCATTAAAGCAATGGAGGAGACACCACAGGTGTCTTAATTGCACAGTAACTTCTTAAATCGATAGTTGTCGCATAAGAAACTAATGCTTTCTTTAGGATTAACATAGGATTAAGAAAAACACACACACACACATCTGCATACAAATAATAATTATAATTATGAATAATTACCTTTAACCAACCTTCCATAAAATAATTAAAAAAATTTTACGCTTTTTACGTCTCATATACGCGTATTCGCATTATACGAGAATTTATTTTAACAAACCCAATTATCTTTCAGAATGTAACCAAAACACGTACAGTTTGTTGCAAAGGATACGTACGAAATAAGGATGAACACAATAAAGTCATTTGCCATCCCGAATGTAAAAATTGTTTACATGGTTATTGCCTTGAGCCTAATAAATGTATTTGTAATGATGGGTATACGGGGGATAATTGTACAGAACGTAAACTTATTGTTGTACCTTCTTTAAATCTGAAGACTGTAATTTATTTGTTTTTTATTTTGTTCTAGACTGTCCCGACGGTAAATGGGGAAGAATGTGCTCAGCAATGTGTAAATGTATAAATGGGGTAAAATGTGATCACAAAACTGGACATTGTGAACAAAGTCTAACGAAAGATCGTATCAATGCTACAAATTGGATTCGTGTAAATGAACCAAGTGAACACGATAAGGTTTTGAAAAATTTTAGTTCGGTTTTAAGTAAATTTACCGAAAGTTTTGAACATTTGTATGAAACGGTGGACAAAATGAACCTGTCAAAACCGGTAGATGAAGTAGATAGTGTTAGAGTTGAGCCAACCGAAAATTGGTCTATACCCGAGAACCTAATTGTACCAGCCGAACTTGATGGAAGCCTCAAAGCTGAAAAATCTGATGAAGGTAAAAATATACATTACATACAACGATTGAATTTATTAAAAATATTTCATCAATATTTACAGTACATACGACACTGTTGGTTGCACTCTGTCTTCTACTCATCATTTTGACCATTGTGCTCACATTAATAATTCGAAAGTCGATCGTTATGATCCGTAGAATACAAAAAAATCCAACCGATCGATTAAAACAGAAATTGAAGATTGATGTTACTGAACAAAATCGATATTCATCAAATCCAGTTTTAATGCTTGAAAAACCAGTAAAAGGATCAGCAGATATTGGGTCAATACCGGTGCCAAGATCACCCGCTATTAAATCACAAAACCGACAATTACCTGCTCCCCCAATCAACGACAACATATATGATTTTGTACAAGATAAACAGATTAAACGGGAGAGTACAGGATATGTACCTATGTTATCACCGTCATCACAGCAGCAAAAAATGTCACCAATCACTGAGACACCAGTTAAATCATTCGTTCATGATAAACAGCGACCAACGTACTTAAATATAGGAGATACATTACCGGAATTTAATTTAAGGTCCACAGTTATAACACCACAGCAATCGGAAGAAATTTATGAGGATATTGAAATTGAACCGGAAACAGAATACGAAGAGGTTGGGTATGGTAAGTCAAAATAATGTCGGTATCTTATTGTTATATAGTTTATAGGGTTGAAATAAAATAAATTAATAAATAAATTAAAACTACTCAACATAATGTATCGGAGGTTTAACTCATTTGACGTAGACAAATACCAACATATTAATAAAGCTTGGTCGTCGTGACATTTTTCCTTTTTCCAGGACGCACATTTTTTATATATTAACATGAGTGCGATTCAATTTTGTTGGGCATTGCTAAAAATCACCTTTACTTAAAATTAAACATAAAACTACTATAGCATCATTAAAGTTTAAAAAAGGACGGTTCACGTAATAGTGGCCCGATTGTGATTAATTGTACCTTAGAAAAGGAATTTTAAAAGCCGTTTATTTTTATATTTTTGAAAATGCTCAGTTGCCAAACTTACATGATGTAAGGTTTTAGACACAAATCAAACATTTGCTGAAATCTGGAAAATACATGATGGTACGACGTAGTGAGTAAGTAAATTGGCTCAATCTATATTGTTTGACTTAACATGCCATAATTTTTAAAATTTTTGTTTAACGATTTCGAGTAGAAAAATCTAACTGATTTGGGAACCTTAAAAACGTCCTCCAAAATGTATATAGACGTCTTTTTCTATTTATTTATAGGTTATGCCTCTGAGTATCTCAAAGCTTCTAACTAAGGCAATAAATAGAGACATTCATGCCATAAATCACACCCATTGGTTCAAACAACTTTTTTGCAACTTGAAATATCGAATTGATGGGTCACCAACATGACAGAACTAAAACATTATACAGGACGTGTAAACCTAGCCAATTGTTCATTTTACGAGTTGTATAAAATATAAAACAAAATGACCAACAATTTAATGATCTAAACGGATAAACACTAAATAAAATAAATAAATAACACAAACAAATAAAAGTTAAAGTTAAATAGTTAATCTCAATTCATGGCACACAATATATACGAAGAAAACCAGTTAGTAAATAAAAAAGGAAAAATTATTTTCCCTTATTTTCCTTTTAAGAAAACCAATAAAATAATCGGCCATAACAATAAAATTGGATATTTAAACGGTAGAGCGACATTCATAGACCAAACGGTACATATATATAGGAAATAAAAATTATAATTATTATTTTATTTTAATCATACTGTACATACACACATAACCTAAAAATAACCGTTTTTATTTTATACAGTTTTGTTGTTGTAAAAAAATGCGATAAAATTTCATTCCTATACATACGATAACATAATATATGATTACAGTATGATCCGTAAAACACTTAACAAGGAAAATACTCAGCTAAGCTTGTTTTTGTTTTAGTAAGTCTTTTTTATTCCTTATGTGCGAAATGGGGTGCGACGGTTCTAAAAGCTCGTTGCGCTGCATCTTGGGTAACGCCAAAAATATACCACTGAATGCATGGGCAAATTTACTTTTGTCATCAGTATATGGGTGGGAAAGCTACAACAAAATAATCCATAATGAAGAAAATAAAGAAAAAACGTACGGTGCAGGGAACGGAGACTCAGTGCAGACGACTGGAGAGAAAGTTTCAGCAGTGGTGCATATGGCAGCTGAAACCGATAATACAACAAGCACTGCTACTGCTGTGGCAAACTTGGCTGCAGTAACAGTAAATTTTACATGGGAAAACGAGAACCTATTTCTGAGGGGAAACAAAATCTTGAGATCTTCAACAAATCATAAAGCTAATGCAATAGGAGATATTAGAAAGAATAATCCATATCCATCAAGAAAAGACAATGAAGATAAAACTACCTCAAACATAGAGAGTGAAAACCGGAATCTCTATGCAAATATGAAGACTCTAGAAGAAATGGTGTCAAAGTTGAATAACGGAGTTATTTTACTAAAGGAAAAAAATGAAAACCTAAAACGCATTATTCAAGCGGGTTGACATGGAAACAATATGGATACCATCGAATACCACACAGATGAAGAAGAACTCAAGCGAGAAACTCATCAGAATAAGAAATCTGAAAGTGATTCTCAAAGGACACTATTGACAAAAAAACCAAAAAAAATGAAGTTACTGACGAAGACGAGCCACCAAGAGAAACTGCTTGGGCATTGAAAAATGCAAGCCCACAAAGAAAAGAAAAGCAGAATCATCGCCAGAATATATTGGACAAGCAGCACCCAACGCGAGAAATGATAAAACTCAGCAGAAAGAAAACCAAAAGCAACCAGAAATTATTGTTAAAGTAACCCGGACATCTATATTGGGTAATGGAACTACTCAGAGCAATAAAGATCCTAAACCAAAGACAATAATTCAGTCACCATCTATTAATATAGTTGGTGTCAAAGACTACCCTACTATCAATGCCTTGATGAAAAATATAACGGATAAAGATTACAAGCTAGTAGCATTAAACAATGATGCCTGGAAGGTAAATGTACCAGCCCCAGAAACATAACGTACACTTACCATGAAGCTTAACGCTGACAAGTTTCAGTGGTATACTTATGAAGGTAAGCAAGCTACCAGTTAAGGTTATGGCTACACTATACCTGTGCTGAGTAGTAATAGTAGTAATAGATGAGTTACAGCATTAAGGTTTAGAATGCTGTCAATATGATCAAAAAAGACAGAACTGAAAGCGATAAAGAAGTCGCAAACTGGTAAAAATGGGACTACCGTTCTTTATGCTTACGTTTGGCAATAAAAAAAACATCCAAAAGATATATAATATTCGAGCAATTCAAAACATGAGAGTTAGTCCAATGCAGAAACGGTCAAAGTTATAATCATACCCAGAAATATTGCGGGGATGCAAAATGTGTCAAATGTGCTTGTAAGCATCTTACGCGCATGTGCACATTACACAGAAACACTACAGCAACATGCATACATTGTAAAAGACAACACCCCGCAAACAATCGTGGTTGTGAAGTAGCTAAAAAATTGCAAAAAATTAGAAAATGTGCAAGAAATTCTGAGCAAAATCAAATAAACCCTGGTACAACAAACCAACCGAATAATAAGGGATTATACAATTATCGTATGCAGAAGTTGCTAAAAATCAAGAATCAACCACAAAAGTAAATAATACTGGCCAAGTTCAAATAGATTTCATCAAAACCGTAGAAGCTTTAAATAAAAAACTTGGCGAGCAAGCTGAAATAAATAAACAAATGGGCTAATCCATCATATCCCTGAACTAAAAATATTCCTAAGCAATTTCTAAAAAATTGACATATGTTTAATCTCTGAAAGCCATTTTAATAGATCTTCATATTGCAAAATATGTGGGTACAGTTTCTATACCATGCTATTCATCCAGCAGAAAGGGAAAGAGGGAGATCGGCCATTTTCATTAAAAATAATATGAAGCACCATTAAGAAATGAAGGTTGAAACTGAGTCCATGCAAGTGACAACAATCACAATCAAACTAAGAACAAAGATGTAAGTATCTCAGCTATATACTGTCCACCACGCTATAACTTAAAAAAAGAAGAATACGAAGAACTTTTTTTACTCTTTGGGAAGATGGTTCATTATTGGCGGTGACTTCAACGCAAAAAACACTTTTTGGGGCTCCAGAATTACAAAACCAAAACGAAGAGAACTGTTTAAAGCAGCCAAAAAATTAAAATGCGACTTTCAATCTGGAGGCGCACCTACTGGCTCTGATTTAAACAAAACTTCTGATCTTATATATTTCTATGTAACAAAAGGAATATCTGACAACTACATACGAATGGAAAATAATGAAGACCTTACATCAGATCACTCTCTTGTTATCATGACATTAAGCGAAACTATTATTCAAAAAGAAATATCACCTAGATTTTACAACAGGAATACCAATTGGAACCTTTTTCGTGAACTGTTAAATGAAAATATCAAACTGCAAGTGCCAATAAGAAGATCTATGCACGTTGAAGACGAAATTGCCACGCTGCTTGCTGTATATTGAAAATATACAGCAAGCAGCGTGGCAGGGCACTCCACTTGAACCTGCAAATAACATTAAAGGTACAAATTATTCACTCGATGTAAGAGAACTGGTGGCTAAGAAACCACAAATACAAACACAGGAAAATGTATTGGCTCATAGATATAGACTCTGTTCTATCTATACATAATAAATTGTTCCTATATCGGCCAACTCTGAAACCTGTGTGGACTTATGGAGTACACTTTGGGGCTGTACTAAGAAAACGAACGTTAAGATAATTCAGACGTTTCAAAATAAAGTACTTCGGAATATTGTAAATGCCCCGTGGAACATTCGAAATAAAGACCAGTGCCGTGACTTAAAGATGGAAGACATCAATAAAGTAATTGCAGTTTCAAACATGATTCACGCCTTCAACAACATGAGAATATTGAAATACGTCATTTGCTGGACTGTCCGATAGCAATACGACGACTACAAAGAACCAAACCAATGGATCTAGTGATTGCAAACTATACTATAATACTATATTATTGCAAATATTTATTTAAATAAATAATTATATTTATCTTTGGGACTAGACTTTAGCCCAGATTGGGCTTTATCCCAAAAATTGCTAGATGACTTATATAATAAGTCAGTTGTAATAATAATAATAATAATAAAAAAAAAATGTGAGGAGTAATGAAAAAGCCCACAAACACTCTCGTAACTCTTAATGATAATATATCATCGTCATGTTTGGACTGGCACCTACTACGTTCGACCAAATGGTCTTTTATTGGCCACACACAAACGATTACTAGTTTCTCGTTTGTCGTGGGTCAGAGCTTAACAAAAACTATGTTAATCTCGTTATTCGAAAGGCTAACTTGTTTTAATTCAACTTTGGTTTACACAATAAATTAAGCCGCTGTAGTTATTAATGTTGCTGTTGTCTATGTTATAGTGCATAACATTTTTCTCAGGAAGTATAAACAATTGGATGTTATAAATGCCACCTCTTAAATTTTAAGTGTCCTCAATTGGAATAGGACTTATCTAAAAAAAATTAGACCTGCAAAATAAATTGACAAATTAATACTTTTGAGGCCTCGTAATGTTATTTATGGGGTAAATTACTAACACTGCCCTCTAAAGTAAAATTATTGCTAAAAATCAAAGGTTTAAATAATTCAGTAAAGGCTAGCCCCATAGTCTGATTTTTTGGCGTACAAATGATTTGTGCAAATGTATGAATATTTTATTGCAGCATTTATACTGATGTCGGGAGCTTTTCATTTTTTGAACAGAATTTTTTCGTTTTTGGTCACCTTAAAAATAAAAAGGTCACATGAATAAATTAAAAAATATTTTTCTATTGCCCCTGTATCCATTTTACAGATCATACTGTAAATAAATATTCGAACGTGGGACATACACATATATACTCGTACAAATAAAATATAATGAAATTCGGATTTTGAACAATACACTAACACATTAACACACACACACACATACACACTATATGCTTATCACGTTTATTAAATTTTCATCATGCTGTGAAAAACCATACATACCAAAGAATAAAAATTGCAATCAAGCACAAAAAATGGTAAATGGTTTTCCTCTCGTATGTGTATATGATTTTTCGATAGACTTAAGAGGTAAATACGATTTTTACTGTTATGTTTTTGAGAATGATTTAGTATTTCATTGTTGATTGTGGATAGTGCGAAATGGGTTGATAACAATTTTAATGTGTTACAAACGTTTCTTGAACCAAAAACTATTTCAATCCTTGTAATTGCATTAACCTCGTTCCCCAAGTTTAAAGTGCAAAAAAGGCAACTTTTGCTACATCCAATTCAAAAAGTTAAATATGGAAAAAAGAGCTTTAGCTGAAATAAAGCGCACAAACAATAGGAAAATTGTTTATAAATCGCATTGTTTTCCTTTTATGCTCGAGCTAAAAAGAAAATTACATTTTTGTCATTGTAGTTGTTGTATGTATTTTGTTGACAAGTAGTTTTTTATTTATTTATTTACTAAAATCTTATGTCTCATTGTGCTGCTCGTGATTTTTGCAAAAGAGTGTTGAATAGTTAAAATTTATTATTAAAAACAAAATTTCCGAATTTTTATATGACTTTACAAAGTTTTATGTAGCAACGAACTTTTTTTGTGACGCGCATAATGAAAAATAATTTTTTGACATTTTTTATTTTTATTTTTGCTTTTGTTGAAGGCATAAAATTTGAGTATATTGTGCAACGGAATTAAATAAAAATTATGTTGTAATGGAAAAATGTCCTATTCATTGTGAACATTTTTTTGATAATGATAATGATGAAAAATATGTCAAATGTCATTTGTGGTGTTTAAAATGGAAAATATGTCGCACCCAGTCAGATGAATTGTAAAAATCATGTCACGAAAAACCTTTATCACGTTCAACACATGCTTAAGTTCGTAGTTTTAGTAACACAATTGTGGTAGTATGATAATTGCGTGAAGTTAGCCCGAAATCTGTCCCGAAAAAATATTGCGCGAGAAACATAGGTATATGTTTGACTAAAGAAGGTTATGTTATTTCGTCATTCAGGGATTTGTACAAAGTTACAAAACTAGCAATATGAGTCAGTTTTATGATACTAGTGACGAGGCACTTATAGAGGGTTAGCGGCACTACAGGTACGCAAGTACCAAGTACTTTTCACACAACCCTAACTGTTTGCTTTGCCAATGTGAAAATTTAGAGTCCACGGCTCTACACGATAAAAGTTTTTTTTTTAATTCTGTGTGGGAAAACGACAGATCTGAGTATTGCAAATCAAAAATAAGGTGTGCACAATTTTGCTGAAGGCACAACCCTGCGCATGCTGTATACATACTGCATAATGATGATATTATCAGAGGAACTTCAGTGATCGTGAATCCAACAATCGGGATTAAAAAACGAAAATGCTAAAACCTAACCAACTTTTAGGCGAGAAATTTAGTTAAAATTGAACAATTTTACTTATCCAAAACAAACGCACAAATTTATGAGTCAGCATAAGCGACAAATAAGCGTAAAATAAGGTGTCAAAACAAATGCCTATTACCCGATGTCATGTACGTTTTATGCCAGAAATTGATTTATGATAATGAAAGCGAATGAATCTTCTGTTGGAATATTTTATGCAGATATCAACGCTAGTGCATCGTGTTCTTACCTTAAAAACCAAAACAACATCATTAATTCGTCTAATTCATAGGTTATGCAATCTGCCATTCAACGATGATTGAATTAATAAGATGCAATGGGCAATTTAAATACATGGCTAAAAGAAGAATATAATATTCTAAGACCAATCGTTAGATAAATTAATAGATGGCACCACTATCATTCCTCATACAGCTGCAGGCGGTTTTAAGCTCCCGCCATTAAATATCCCGGTATTTTCTGGTGATTATCGAAAAAAGCGCAGTCATTCTATGATCTTCTGAAAGCAGCTGTTCGCGCGAAAACTCCAATGAGGAGCAAGCTTATTACTTCAACATTTCGCGATAACTAAGGCTAACTACTGTAAGCCTTTCATAAAGATGAGCAAACGCTATGATGAGAAGCAGGTAGGTGCTAATGCATTTATCAAATCATAAATGGAACAGACATCAATTTCCGCTATGGAAACAATTTAGTCATTTGCTAAAATTTGGAAAGGTTAATCACTGTCAAAAAATTTGACTTTTTGACTGCAAATAATTTGTGGAAATGTTTGAATATTTTATAGCATTATTTATGCTGATGGCATACTTCTTTTGATGAAGATACCAGGCATCACAATCGGACCACTATTACGTGTGCTATCGACTGCTGATAAAGGGAATCCAAAGGACAAATGGCTCATTTATATTTTATTCAATCAACTAGAATCAAAGAAACTATGGATGCGAGAAAATGCTGATACGGAATTTCCTAAAATTAAAATGTTTTATGAATTCATGGTTAAGAGAGCTGATTCACTGAAAGGCATAAAATCATCAATTAAAGGACGGGTTAAATTGTTCAATAATACTAGAAGTATTCATGTAGCATCAAAAATACTTGACCCATGGTTAGCTCACATCTAATATTTGAATGTACCTAGAAGTCCTAGAAGACACCATTCACTACTGCACTCAGATCAATCTCCACTAAAGACTACTACGTGGAGTCCCTTGGAAAATCTACTGATTGTTGATCTAACATTTAGACATCGTCCAGGCACCGTCGATATGTTAATCGGAAGTGATTATTTCTTCCATATTTTGCGTAACAAAAAGATTTGTGGGACGCCAGGCACGCCAATTGCACAAAAGCACTATTCGGTTGTGTTATTGCAGGAATACTGTATAATAAGCATCAAAAAGTACCAATTACTACTAGTTTCCAATTGGAAGACTCACGCCTGTTATCAAACATTTTAAAGTCATATTTCAAAGGCTGTGGCTCTTAAAAATGGGTTGAGATGATATGGTGAAGAACAATATTACATGTATGGTGAACTGTATGAATTTTCTGATGTATCAGGAAACGCATAAGCCGAAGGATGATCCAATAAACCAAGTTTCAATTCTGGAACTTTGTGATCCTGAACTTTTGAAGAAATTACGTATGATGATCAAGGAAATATTGGGCAGTGATACTGAAATGACGGCGTGGATAGATTCAACGAGCGATCTTTTTTTAGGAGCTAACAGTGTTGCTTAACACATTCAGAACTATACGGTAAAATCACATAGTACGACGTTACTATTTGGTCAAAAACGCCGTGTGTTGAATGCACCAGATATCGAATCCAATTTTAAAAATCAGCTTATCGGAAACCTTCTAGCAGCTCGGGTACATTACGCGAGGCTCTTTGCTGAAATTGGTGTGGACTACGCTGACATATTTGTGATAAAGCCACAACCAGGATGGGGTCTTAAATATTCGAAAACCTCTTTAGCCATTTTTGCTAGTACAAAGGCTATGTGCATATTAAAGTAGTGGGCGACTTTCAACCGAAACATTCATGGCAAGCCCTATAGATGGTTTGTATTAAGAAGAGGTTTGTACGTGGAAATTTTCTCGGATAATGTAAAGTTCAATTTTATCATGGCATTAATAACATTGGTATCTCATCCCCAGCGCAGTACAATCATTCGGCAGTTTGAGGGAGCACTCAAATTGATTAAATTTCATTTTAAGAGTAATGGATAATACCGCATCTACATATTTAAGGAGTTAACGGCAATATATACAGAAATTGAGGGGATACTAAACTCAAAACCAATCGCATTTGGTCAACCGATGACATAGATGCCTTAACAACTTCATGCGTAACTTGATGTTAACATTTACAAAAGGAGTTAACAGGATTCAGGGCTCAATTTTTTTTTTGTTGTGTTCGCAATTGCCAGGAGATGATTCTTACGAAAGAAAATTGAAAAATCTACCGGAAAAGCTGAAATTTTGAAAGATCGAAAAATGATGTTTTGTACGGAATTTCGCTCGTATCTGATCCAGATGTTATTTTAGAAGAGAAAACTTGGAAAACCCGAGTGGAAAACTCGGAAACTTTCGAAGAAAATTTCATTTTTTTCTATATGAAATATTGAATTTTTTGCATGTTTTGTTGATTTTGGACGCTGTAAAGCGTGAAAAGTAGATGCAAAGCTTGAAAAATTTCAAAAAATTGTGAAACATAGTGATAAAAACACTGAATTAACTAACGAGATAAATAAGAGATGGCGCTGAGGTATGATCATTAATGCCACAACCCAGTAGACGTTTGATTAGGCGCTGTGTAATTTCACAATTGGCACCAGCTCAGGTTTAACATAACGTGATTTGACAAAGAAGTGCGGTGCACGTCGACTTGAATTGAGCTGTTTTCAATTATGACTCGACAATCGCTTATAAAGATCTTCGCTGCGTTGATATTGGCGCATTGTCTGCCGTGTGCTGACATTGCCAAGCATTGAAGTTCCTGGCGCAGAAACGCCAACGCTATAATGTGGCGATGCCAAAGTTAAATTGCCGGTATTGACTTCGCCACGGTAGCTATTGCGTCCTTATCTCTATCGAGATACAACGCTATCCAGATATTTTCTCGAACACATGCAACAGTGCAATATCAATGCGTTAACATGACGTCATTTGGAACCGATATTGTTGTTTGTCAACCCGGCTACAATCCCATCTATAAGGTAATAACGTCACCATGTGTTCATCATTTCGATAATGGTCAAGATTCAATGGCAAATCTATTAGAATCAACACTCGCCAATGCCAATGTTTCTGCGACGGCAAATCAAATTCGTACATAGTTTGCGATTATTATAGCGATGTGTCATCCATCAAATGCATTGGAATTTTGGAACAATACAAGGACAAGATGGCTGACGACATTGTGCATCGAGTTTACACTGCAACATCGAATTATGAGCTTGAAATGAACGACGAGATACGCAACGAAGCTTTAATCATGATCGAATACATGTGCGTGCTTATGTGCGGCAGCTATTTACCACTTCGTTCGATGCACGATGTATTTAATCGTAAGTTGTAACAAGAGCCCGTGTACAATCGAGATTCAATGAGCCAAATAGTACGAATAAATGTTTCGCTTTTGAAAGTACAGCAAAAGAACGTATACAACGCATTGATGAAGGCAGTTGACGAAGGAAACAGTGGAATATTCTTCATCGATGTTCCCGGTGGAACAGGGAAAACCTTTCTGATTTCATTGTTTTTGGCCACAATTCGCGCGAGATCTCAAATAGCGTGAAGAATGAAGGATTTATGAAATGACTCAAGACGTTTTTGGTGGAGCGATGATTCTGCTGGCCGGCGATTTTCG
This sequence comes from Tipula confusa, assembly GCA_963556175.1. Lineage (NCBI taxonomy): Eukaryota > Metazoa > Arthropoda > Insecta > Diptera > Tipulidae > Tipula > Tipula confusa. The sequence goes on along the minus strand of OY744475.1, from coordinate 64,039,106 downwards.
TCAAATGCTACCTGTCATTCCAAGATCGACAGTTACAGAAGAACTCAACGCATGTCTGAAATTGTCGAGCTTACGAAGGTATGTAAAGAAGTTGCAATTAATCATGAACATAAGAGTCACGTTACAGAATGACTCATCAACTCAAGCTGATTATTAGCGCTTGGCAATGGTCAAACTCTTGCTGATGTTTCGATCGGATTGATTTCGTTTTCTTCGATTTTTTGCAAGTTCACGACGTTGAAAGAAGAGCTTATTACGAAAGTGTTTCCGGATATGCGCTGAAATTATATGAATCACGGTAGGCTCAGCGAACGAGCGAATTTGGCAGCGAAGATCAAAAATTGCTTGATTTAAAACTAAATCACAGGGGAAATTCATTATTACAAGTTTGTTGGCTGTGTGACCAATCGAGACGAAGCAACCGACTATCCGACCGATTTTTGAATGCGCTTGATTTATGACGTTTAACAAATTGCAAGATCAATCGTTGGAAGTGTGCGAAATAAATCTGGAATTTCCGTATTTTCTTCATGGTCAGTTGCACGTCCCGTGTTCGAGATTTGGGAAACCATCATTGTTGTTCATTTACGCTTTGGCGAGAACAAAACGAAACATATTGTTTACCACAATGCATTATATTGATTTATTCTTTTGAATTCCAACTGATTCCAATTCATAAACGAAATAATTCGTAGCGGAACGAGATTCGCTGGGTCAGCTAGTACTTTTATAATTTTCTGTCCATTTTGTAACGATTTCTATACTGGGCTCTAGATCTGTTGTTTAAGATATCATGCATATCTTATATTCGGCCAACTATTGCAAGTCGCATGTCAAACCATTGAGTACATTTTTTTTGTTGTATAACTTACTTGAGTTTTTAAGGGTTTGTGGATCTGAGAATCATCAGTATTTTATGTACTGGAACAGTCGGATATATATATAAATATATATATCCTTATAAGTACATGCCGCTAAAAGGAATAAGTGTAATATGCTGTTTTGATTTAGGAGATCATAGTCACCGACAATGACTTTTCGGTGAAGAGAACATCCATCAAATAAATTATTTACAAGAACTAAAACGTCAAAAATTAATTACAGCAACAAAAAAACAAAATTCAAACTAACAAGTTGTGATATCTTCGTATTTTCCAATACCGCCACTCTATGGGGAATATATAACAATTCTACTATACTTTAAATATTCATTGTAATATTATACCCCTCCTCTGTTAATCATAATTACGATTAATTATAAATGCAGTGATTAGAACAAAAAAAAAAAAATAATTTTTTTTAAATATTGCAAGTCAACAAGTACCAAGTAGATAATATTGCTCGATGTGAACTTACGTCAAAAACAGACTGCACAAATTTAAAATAAATTTTTAATTATCAAAGTATCATAGACCACTGTAGTCGGGGAGTTGACATCCATGGTCTTGATGCGTGTCTAATGGCAAGAACAGCGTGTTTTTCTTTCAAAAATCATTGAGTCACGTATTCATTAGTATGTGGTGTCTGCAAATTCCAAAAATGCTCCCATGTGGTTCGGTTCTATTAGCAAACTTGTGAAGGCTAATAATGCAAGAAATAAACCCGAATATTAACAAGCCAATCCTCGATTTTGTTTAAATGAATTTGCAGTTCCCTTGACGCAGTTATTGGATTTTTTTGTGACACCGCAAGATGGCAGTATATCAACAACAAATTTTGTCAATGTTGTTACTTTGTCAGTTACAGGTAAATTGGCAATATACAAAACGTATTTGCTTCTGTAGAAGGTAATTATGAGCAGAGCTGTCTGAAAATTTGTAAAATTCTTGTGCAATATCTAGGAAGAAAGCAAAAGGTATATTTGATTGCATTAAGTAATTATACGCACGGCTTTTATGGTCCCATGTTGGCCTTTTTTCTAAAGTTCATCCTTCCTATTCTTGCCCGGAAGCTTTGCGTCATACCAGTTACCTTATTTAAATACGCTAAGATATTTCCTTTTTCGCGCTAAGCTGCATTTTAGGAACGGTACCCTTAAGGATACTTTCATATGAAACCCCATGATTTATACTGCGCTAGTTCCGGTTGCGTTATGGTTTCCATTTTGAACGTTCATGTAAGGTACTTCGGCTTGCACTTCTGGTTTACTCGATGAATGTAGTTTCAGCACTTGTTGCTGTGCTCGTTATTTCGGATTAATTCGCTTTTCCCTAATACTGGACAAACTATGATTTACTATCATAGTTATACTTTAATACTGGGCTTTATGATTTTCATAACATTTGTTGCTTTTTTTCACTAAAGTTACAGTTAAATTTCTATTTCATTGTTTGGAATTGTAAACTTCACCACTTACAACACAAACATCTTTTAAAGTACAATAGGTAAGGGCCATATTCTTGAAAATTAATAAAATATATTGGTCCAGTTATTTTCCTGTGCTCCTCATTACTAGAACTTCTATGTAGAAAATATTTTAAGTCATATATAGTATTTTCTCTTGTTTTTATTACTCTCTCGTTCTAATTCTAGATGAAACAATGACTCAGTTTTTTTCTCCCAATTTATGATATTTGTGATAAATTTGGCCTGAAAGCCTTTAGCAGCAGGATTACATTGTATCGCTCTACTTAGTGAAAACACTGTATTCCTTTGGTAAATACGACAATCCTTTTTGACTCTTGAGCTGGTATGTATAGTAAAGTTTACCCACTTGGTTAATGCTATGTAGGCATCAATATTGAGTGGTTGCACTTTTTTCTTGTATACCTCCTTCTTTAAAGCTCTATTAATAAAGAACTCAATGCCAACGGGCTAAAAAATGTTTTATCATATGTTGTTTAAGCAGCCACCATATTGTAATTGGTTTTGTTTGATGAGTTTGAAGTCTGGGTCAGGAGTCATGGTCAATGGTTGCTCAATTTGAAAATATGCTGGCGTTATCGCATTTCCTTGATATGGTGATAATAAACACAACGTTTGTGAATTTAACACAGCTTAAATTATGGTCAGCAACGTCGTGATCTATTTAAAATTCAAAACCTCGCAAGGACTCGTCGGAAATGATATTTAGCAGATTTGACCGTTGCCTCCTACAGACCACCAAAACTAGTTAAAGCTTGCGCAGTCATTAAGATTTTCTTTTGTCGGTACATAATGCCCATTTAATCTGGAAGTGGTCTCTAAAATTCAGAAAACTTGAATGCTTGCGACTACATTTCTCTTTTGGTAGGTGAAAGATTTGGTAGCATCGAAACCTTGAAATGAAAATCGTCGATTTATTGGTTCTACTCCAAGTAGCTTTACTGATCGGCTAACTTCACAGATTCCAATCGGTGAAATTTCTCGATTTTCTAACGGGTTCGACTCCAGCACCCATTCTTTGGTATTCAGTATAAGTTGTGTTAACATTTATCTGGCGATACATTTTCTCGATGTCCCTGGTAAAAACCATACAATGTTTTCGGAATCGTAACAGAGTTTCGTATAAACATCTTTAAACGGTAGGTCCCATCTAAAGATTGTCATTTAAAGAAACTTTACTATGTTTTTGCTAACGCATCAAATAGTACCCTCACTTTAGTAATCCTGCTGGATAGTTTCGTAACTACATAGTGTGGAAGGTATAATAACATTTTTGGATCTATATTAACTTTTCACTAGGTGGTATGCTTTATATAACCTAAATTGGGTATTTTAGATTTGGATCAGTCTGCAGTCGTTGCTCCTTATTGCTAACTTCAGTGAATTTCCTTTGTAAGTGTTCTCATTGATTTTCGGTCCATGCTGCCTGCTTATCCCATTTCTTCACTATCAATTTTTTTTATTGGATAGCTCGAAACCTTTAGCCATGTTCGCCCTTCCCACCAAATTATGTGGGCTATCAATTAAGCTGGTTTTAATCATCGAGATACACAGTCAGCAGGTTTTCCATTGGAAGCGACATAGTGCCATTGGCTAAGATCGATATGTTGGATTTTACCCTGTTATCCATTTTAACCATCTGTTTACAAAATGTATGTGTTCTTCATCCCATCATATACCATAAGCCCATAAATTGTAAAGGAGAGTTTTGGCCTGGATCACAATATTGGTGTTATCCAGCGGATCGAAAAGTTTTAATGCTTCTGACAAAATCGCTCGTTTATATATTGTTATTTTAGCTTCTGGCAAAGGTACTTTAAATTGAAAAGTGTCTGTTAAAGAGTTCCAGAGGAATCTAAGTGTTTTAACTGTATCATTCGATTATTTTGTATAAAGTCCAGTTTCTCTAAAATTTCTTCTAGCATTGCTTTTTCGTTGCTGCACCATTTTCTTAGGTTGCAATCTCCCGCGGAAATGTTTAATAATTTCTTTTGAGCAGCTACTACCCTCTACTATTGTTTTAGCTCCAGATAGAAAATCATTTATATAGAAATCGTTTTGATCAATTATAGGTCCTGAGGTTTCGAAAGTGGGGTTGATTTGGATTATTTTCTGATTAAGATCGCTTTTTAAGCCTAATAAGCTCTTATCTAGAAGCTGTTTAGGGATAGTTCTCAGAACTAAAGCATTAGCTTGTATATTGAAAATTGATGAAAATATTTGACTTATCTCTATTGCTATTTGTTGATGTGAGCATCCTTTTGTTACTGATATTCCGGCAACTTCAGTTAATACCCTTGTCTTTGGCTGACCCAGTTGTTGTGCTGCTTGCTTTGTGACGATAGCAGCTTGTGATTCTGGTTCGAATAGTATCCGTAATATATTGAAACCATCGTAAATATTCTGTATTTTCACTAAAATGTTGCTCTTGCTAAAAGTACTGGGCCACAATCCTTGACAGATATGGATATGTTCGGTTGGGGAATACTATTTTCTTGTTTTTTTTTTCAGGATTTTACTGCTAGAAATTATTATAGTGTAGATTTAGCCGAAACTATATTTGAAACGGGGATATCAATCGGTTCTGTGAGTTTTCTACACTTGCTTGTGTGGCGGCTACAAAATCGCGTTTCAACGGTTGTGGTTGAAACTTTACTTGCAGAATTAGTATTGGTTTGTCGCTACCGATTACTGTCATGTAATCTCCGTGAAAATGTGGAATTTCTACATGTGGTAGACGTTCTACGAAATATTTTGAATCAAATTTTTGTTCTTGTGAAGTTTAAAGCTGATCTGGATCTGTTGTTACTTGCCAGAATACCTTCATCCAATCAAATTTATCGATACAAACTTTTTATTCGGACGTTTTGTTTATGGTTTCAATTGGCAGAATTCAAGGTTTAGCTCTACCTATAATGCTTCGGACACTTGATTGGTAACTGAGCGATTTAATTATTTCAAAAGCGTTTTAGGCAGATCTACAGCTATTATTTAAGTATTTAAATTACTGAGTTTTAAAATCCTATCTAAAATTCATTTAATTTTTGGAAAATGACCCCAGTCTCTCGAATACATCGTCTAAGACATATTTCTCTGTTGGTGTAATGTTGACAGGTAACGATGAAGTTCTTTCTCTCTACGATTAGTAGATAACTTCACTTTTTTTGGTGTGCTGCAATTTGCTTTGAGTCGGCCATTCATCTATGAAATTGAGTAAGCACTGAGATCTCGTCCACCATAGAGAGCAATCATGGAGCTGCTTCAGAATTACACCTCTCGATGCAATGTCAGCTGGGTTTTCTTATTTTGAAGCAACTGGGAAGATTCTTTAATATCTCTAAAGGCATGTTTCCAAATAAACATTTTCATCGTCTAAGTAAAATACTTTGCCAAACTGCTTTACATAACTCCAACCTTGGTAATGATACTTGTTTCACCGGTGGCACCGTAGTCTTAGATATTACAATTCTAGTATTTGATTTCTTATCGTTGTCACTTGTCATTTATCTCAAAATTAGTCATCTTCACAAATGGAGGGACTTCAACGTTCTTTAATTTCAGTAAATATGATCGATTGGCTATCAAGTGTTGATGTATGTCTTCGGGAAGTGGATCGTCCCAGACTAATTTCCTGAGTCATAATTTCTGGAGACTTATTTTAATCTAGTCCCATATTTTTCTTTTAGGTGATACTGTTTGATCTGCTCCTATCTTAATATCATATTGAAAAGTGCCTCTCGTGGGATTCCGTTGCAGTCCAAATATTTTTAACATTCCGGATTTATCATTGATGCTAATGCTTTTGTCGTCTTAAATTTCAGTGGGAATCCTGCGCATCAGCTTAGTTGAATTAGACTTCCATTTGTGCAATTTAAACTCACATTAATCAGCATTTCAGAATTTTTTTTTGCATGGCCAGGATTGCTTCTTCTGTTGAACTAGCGCCTGACAAATAATTATCTACGTACAAGTCAGGTTTTGCGATCATAGAACTGCCCTGCTTCATGCTATTCTTTGATTGTCTTGGTCTAATTTAATTTCCTTCACCCGGCGGTATATTTTTTCTACATCGAATGAAAATGCAATAGCGTGCTTTCGAAATATAAGCAAAATAGATATTAAATTATCGTCGGTCCACCCAAGAGCCTGTCAATCAAATAGGTTTCAGATGCAGATTTGTTTGACAACTCATCAAACAATGCTCGCAGTTTCGTGGTCAAACTGTCATTTTTTAACACAGCATGATGCGGTAGATAGAAAAAATGTTTCTAAAAGGTCAGAATTTTTCTCAATTTACGCTCCATAGACTTCAATCGAATAATTTATGCCGACTTCGAGTGCTTTAATTCCCCGGAATAGATGTTCCGTTTATAGCAGCACATGAAATGGTTTTCACAAATTGCCTCAGATTCAGTTGTATTTAAATTTATTGGAACCTCTTCCAACGGCTAGAATCTATCCCGAGAACTGGATATATTCCTTTTTTTTTGTATAAAAGGTGAGAATGACTTTGATCACAGTTTTGTTGTTTTATGGCTCCAGATATCACCCATCCGAATTCAGTTGCCTGAGCAATAATTTGATTTCTGATTTTAATTTTATCAGATTTCAACACTTCAAAAATGTATCGGCTCCAACCAACAAGTCATTCGGCCAGGTGTATGATAGGCAGGATCAACTTTCTTGAGTCCTCGATTGTCCAGCTCTTCCTCACAACTTGAATTCTAATATTGAGGATGCTGAGATTGATAATTTGATTAAGATTAGAGCTTTAAGTTTAAAGCGTTCAGTTTGATCCAATCTTGACTGCAGCGTTAGCTTTACTATAATCCTTTTGTTATTTGTTTCCAAAACTTCCATTTATAAATACGGCCATATTACAAATACGGCATGGGCAATTACTGACAATGTGTCCTTCTCTCAAGCAGATATAACAAACCTGTTTACAATAGTTTGTCTCGTCTCGATCGACATTCTTCAAAATGCACCTCCATAAGTGAAATTGACGTTTACAACATGGACACTTTTATTACTGCACTAGAATCTTTGCGTCCTATTTTCTTCATATCGTGCGACGAATCTCTTTGGCATAATGGCCGTTATTATATATAAGAATTCGAAAAACTTACGAATTGTTGGAAATTTTTGGGTGTGTCTTTATCAACTGGCTTATATAATAATCATATAAGCAATGGGTCTCTACTTTCGCCATAATTTAAGAGCTTGGAATAATTGCAATCAGATCTAGGAAAGTGATTTATCCTACAGTCTGTTTTTGGTATCCATCATCTACAGTATTTGACACATGTTGATTATTGAGTAAATCAAAGATATGCTCCTAAAGTTTCAAGTACCGCATCCAAGGCCAGCAATGGCCTTTCAACCCCGATTCTCATTGTTAATTATCGACCATATGGACATACATAAAACAGAAATGCAACAAGAATATACACACTTACATATGAACTCAAATTTATTTGGATTTACCCATAAAGATTGTGGTGCACATATTTAATTACACATAAATAAGAGATTATTTTCTAATGACGTCACAGTACATGGAAATTCTAGATTATATCTTTATGAACATTCAACATACACGAGTATATGTATAGAATCGCATTACGATTTTTTCATTGTAATTTCAATTCGTAATTTAATCCGGATCACAATGAAATCGATACATTCGATTATACGGTACAGGCAACGATGGAATTTTCCACAAACATTTTTTTTTTTTGAAGTAAAAACGAAATGAAAATCTTAAATCACTTTCACGGAATTGATTACAAATATCATGGATTTTATTTATTTATCCTTAATCTATATTTTATTGAAAACAGATATAAACGTCAATAAAAGATTAGAAAAAGGATAAAAAAAAATGAAAATTTTATTTCCTTTTTATTCTGCCAATGATGAAAATTTGGTTTGTCTTTTTTTATTTTGTTTCGTTTTCCCAATGATATTTTTGTAGATTTTCCTCATTAATTTTGAAATAAATAATACAAAAAAAAAATGATAAGAAATTGTGTGCTTAAGCAAGTCATTTGACATTTTTTTTTTTTTATGAATTGATAGAATAAATTTAGTTGCTACCCCTCGCAGCGAATGCCGAAGCAAAGAAGGTGAGGGATTAAGAAAAAACGAAAAAAAAATTTTATGATTTATTCAAGACGGTACAAAACACGAGAATTCGATTTCAATCGACAACTTAATAACATTTTTCCACACCAACAACAATCTTTAACTGTTAATAATGGATTTTATCTTCATTTTATAGTATCTATGGCAATTTGAATCGAGATTAGAAATAATGTTTGAGCAAGTGGGTACTATATATGTACCTGTGGAGGTGTTCGTAAATATGTCATTTTATTTCGCTGAAAATATGGTTTATTGATATTGCAGCATGATGTATTGGTAGGAATATAGGGTGGCGAAGAGGAATTGGAACTAAAGTTAAGTTAACCTACTCATATAAGACAGGATGGTTTTTATGAATATTTCATTCATAATCGACTAAAAATATAACACAAGGACGAATTTTATGGTTAAATCAGAAACGAAAATTTGATTGTCAGTTGTCAATCTTGAACTACATTTCACAATTAACAAAACTTATAAAACCTAATAATTTCTTCATCGCTAATAGGTTTCTTTGACAATTTTTATATTTGTTGGATGCTTATCTTCTGTATTATCAATTTTAGGGCCAAAAAATACACAAACTTGTAAGCCTTTCCAAACTGTTAAATTTAACCCAAAAAACAACCATTTTAAACACAAGATGGTTAGTCTATCTAAAAAACACAAGATGGTTAGCCTATCAAAACTGTGAAATTTATGGAACGATTCGAAATTTCCTAAATCCAGAAAACACAAGATGGTTTGCCTATCAAAACAGTGAAATTTTGACCACAATTCAAAAATTCAGAAAACACGTGATGTTTAGTCTATTTAAACTGTGAAATTCTTGTAATAAATCAAAAATTTTCAAATTTCTGAAAATACATGATGGTAACCCTTTCAAAATTGTGAAATTTTTGCCAAAATTCGAATATTACCAAAGCCCAGAAAATGCATGGTGATTAGCCTATCAAAACAATGAAATTTTTGCTACAAATCAAAAATTTCCAAATCACAGAAAAAACATGATGGACATTGATGACTGCCTTTCAAAACTGAAACTTTTGCTACAAATTAAACATTTTCAAACCGCTGCAAATACATGAAGGTAAACCAATCAAAACTCGGAAGTTTTTACTATAAATCAAATATTTTCAAAGCCCTGTAAATCCATGATGGTAAGCTTATCAAATCTGTGAAATTTTTTCCACGAATAGAATTTCCAAAATTCAGAAAACCATGATGGTTTAGCCGATCGAAACTGGAAATTTTTTACCATAAATTGAAAATTTCCAAAATCCAGAAACCACTTCATGGTTAGCCTATCAAAATTGTGAAATTTTAGCAACAAAACAAAAATTTCGAAAATCCAGAAACCCCTATCATGGTTAGTCTATCAAAACTGTGAAATTTGTTTTTAAATTTTAAATTTAAAAACAAAAAATTTTAAATTTTAAATTTCTACTTTAAAAATGTATTCGACTGGTCGTACATTCAAAGTATTTTCATAGAATTTTGAATACATCCAAAGAGAAATATCCCTTCTCGCATATCGATCGATCTCTTTTGTTCCATTCGTCTGGCTCAAAACAAGTGTTTTAAATGAAAGAAAAAAATCTTAAAAGATTTATTATGGTGCAGAAAAGAGAGTAACATGCCTATAAGAAAATTCCTCCCCATTTTAATTTGATACAAATTATTTTAAATAAAAGTAAAATTATAACTTAAAACAGACAATGAAATATTCCTATTCATCAGCACCCTCACCCCCTCATGTGAAATTTATTTGAGCAGAATTTTATTTAACAACCAATACGGGGAATTCTTGAAATAAAAGCTAAACGCAAAAAAAGCACATAGCAAACTTTGACAATTGAAATTAATTAATAGACTTTCACATTCAGGAACGATTGTTGGGTCACAAAAAATTTTGTTTTTAGATTTTCTCCATTCACATAGACTTGGCAATAATATGCGTCTTTAGTGTGGTTTATGTGGGTGAGTAGATTTAATTTTCAGGGTCAAGGGAAACGAAGAAAGTAAAATTTATATATATATATATATATATATATATATATATATATATATATATATATATATATATATATATATATATATATATATTAAAACACAGAGGCGAACATGAACTACGATGGCAAGTGTGAATATGATATATGAAGGAATTAGGAGTAACTAAAGAATCGGACCAACTAAAATGCATAACTCTTGATTTATCACTAACAAATAATCTATGGTAGGAAAACCTTTTGCTTAGATTAGATAAATCCTTTTGAATTACTAGAGAGACTTTGGAAAAATTATCAGTCGATGCGTAGCTTAATGCTATAAAGCGTAGCTTAAATCATCCGCGAATTCTATGGCGCAGCCGATCAGTTCTATTTCAAAAATTGAATAAAAATAAACTAGGAACAATAAAGGTTCGAGAACTGAGCCTTGAGGAACACCACCAGATAAAACACCTGGACTACATAACGAATCATTCACTTTAATTACCGGACGACGATTATGAAGATAACTCTCAAACCATACAAATATCTTACCTTTGATACCTAGATTTAAAAGTTTCGTTAGCAGTATATTGTGATCAACTGTATCAAAGGCTTTTGCAATGTCCAAAAATAAAGCTGTTGGTTTTTGTGAGTTAGTGATTGCTAAATAAATGTTACTTAAAAAATTTTAATTTTAGGAGATAGCTAAGGAGTCGACGTTTAACCAGTTTCTCCAATAATTTGGAGAAGATACTAAGTAGCGATATTAGTCTATAATTAACACTTATCTCCTTTTTTAATTATTGGAACCACGAAAGCTACTTTAAATACATCTGGAAAAATCTCACTATCCAGACTAATGTTAAACAACCAGTAACAGTTTTTCACAGTTACATTATCCACACCATCCAGTCCTTTGGAAGATGTCTTGATTGGCTCAAAAAAGCAAGATGTGAAAACATTTCCCGAGGAACGAAGGGTATATCTATTAAACTCATCTAAGTTAGCACTCGAGATGTCTTTCCCTAATTCTGAAACAATGTCAGAAGAAACATTGATAAAAAATTTATCAAATTCATTTGAAATCAGTTGGGGATCGGTAATCAAGGTACTTGATTGACGTTGATAGATTTGTGTGATCTGAGACTTATTCTTATTTCTCCCCAACAAATCATCGATAACTTTCCACAATAACTTAGAGTTGCATCCTATAGAGTCAAACTTTTGTTTGTAAAAATAATTTTTAATAGTTTTGACAGACAATCGGACATCTTTCGGTAATTTTTTAACAAATGTTTCTAGCTTGTTATTAATTTGGCTTCGATTTAATTTTTTTTGAGAATTTTTTTAATTTATAAATTTTCCGAAGTAAATTGGAATTCATCCATGGTTTTAAATTCTTAATTTTTGGACAAACCTTGGTGTATTTGGAAGATTCAATAAGTGCTTTAAAGATATTAATGAAGTTTGTGAATGCCTTATTACAATTAACCTCTGAATAAACCGAATTCCAGTTTTCGCATAGTAAATAATTTCTGAGTTGATTATAGTCAATATGAGTAGAGGAGCTACTCGGTTCGATGATGATAGAATTTTAAGTACAATTAGGTTATGATCCGAGAGATGAATTGATAAGTTTTCGGTATCGAAATCATTTTTATCTGTAGACTTAACAAATACATGGTCGAGGCATGTTAAATTACGAGTTAGACAATTTAAAAGACTTTGGAGGACATCTGACGCTATAGCATTGTCTGGTAATTATAACACTCATCGCTATCTAAGAGCTGAGGAAATATCACCGCCAAGCATAATTAAATTATTATTAGTAGTAGATCGTATCAGTTTCTCCAAATCAATACAAAATGTAATGATACTTTTGTTATAAAAACGATAAAGACATATAAATGACCAATGATCTTTGCCTAGTTTCAAATCTAAAGTAATAACATTAGCAGAAGGCCAGTTGTAGTACTGGATTGAAAAATTAGAAAAAGTCTTTCGTATGAAAACACCAACACCACCTGAACGATAATCATCATTGCAATACGCTTTAAAAATAGTGCAGACTTATGACTATAAATCGAAATTTCAGAAACGAAAATTAAGTCGGGATTTGTTTTAAGACTGGCTAAATAAATGTTGAATAAATCAAAAATAGCTCTGAGGCTCCGAATATTTTGGGAGGAGTAAATTGAGAAATGTGCTAATCGATAATTTGCTCATTTAAAATTATGTATATTTGCAATGATCCATTAAAAACTCGCTAATAAAATAACTGTAGCCAGAGTACAAATCAGGCAACAGAATAAAAAAATCTAAAAGATGTAACTAAAAACTGTAGAATTAAACATACTTCACAGCAGCAAAAAACGACTGTCAAAAGTAAAATAAAAAAAGTAAACAAAACAAAACAGGTAAACAAACTTAGAAAAGTTAAAATAATTGCACTACTTACGTTAAATACAACAAAAATAACAATACAAATGATTAAAACACATAAGGAATTAAAATACTTATATCTTTGCAGGTAGAACCGCGATCTGATTACACATCTGATTGATGCCTATCTAAAATTAAGTTGAATCACTCGATATGTGGCCTTCAATTTTTTTGAAGTCGACCCATGAGTGAATTCAAATAACCTTTGCGCCTTCATCTTTCCGTAACAGTTTATTGCCTCCACTAATCCACAGGTATTTGAAATTATTTAACCTTTTTATGTGATGTGCTTCACGGTACTGCGAGTTCCGCAGAGAAGTAAGGTGGTCTCTGAAGTAAAGTGGTAAATTATTATACCAATATTGTTCGCGAATATTTTAGGCTTCAGTTTTTTTTTTCTTACAGCTTTATTTTTAAATTTAACGATTATTTTTGTATCATGAAATAATGTGGCGTTTTGTTGGAAGTGTTTACCCGAGGCCAAATAAGTGCTGCTAATCACATTATAGATTTTCACATTGTAATACTTTTAGAAGGTTCATAGTTACTACCATTGGCTCAGTCACCTTATTTGGCAGCCCAACAATGATTAGATTTGAATTAATTTCTCTTTGATTAAAACCATCAAGATTTATTTCAAGACTAGAGATACGGTCTTCTTGATTGCAGTTTGTTTCTGCCATGATTTTGTATTTTCTTGTTAAAACTATGTTTTCAGCTCCAATTTATTTAATTTCAGTTTTTATGCCATCAAACTCATTACATATAAATTCCTGTATCGTTTTGGTTTTCAGTATCATTCATTTAATAACGTCAAATTGCTCATCAAAGCGCTTAATCATATCTTTGATAGTGACCTCGCAATGTACAGTGGATCTAATAGGCGTACCACTCGCTGATGCAGCAGGAGTGATACTTCCGAGCAGAAGCAGTGGCTCTTGCACAGTCCTGTGAACATGTCCAGTTAGCTTCAGCAGCTTTTTTCGATTTAGCAGAGCCAATAATTTAGGACATACTGTGATGCATTTACTATTGGGATAATATTATTAGTACATAAAATAAAAAAAAAATGCATGAAATTTTACCATCAAAGTAATTAAACATTCGGCGAAAATATATTTGTGCATAATTAGATTGCTGAACAGAAATAGAATTTATGGTGGTAAAATTTTTACAAGATTTATATTTTTTTGTGCACAAATAATATTTTTTTTTGTGAAAGAATAGTCGTTTTTTTATGTGCGGTTAAATACTATACTCTTTAATATTTTTATTAACTGAATCTTTTATTCTTGAGCTGCATAATTGAGTACCATAAGCCAGACCGGTTTAATACTATTTTATACTAGACTATAGGCTTAGTTATGAATATTTGTGTGTTGTGCTAAAGTGATATTATTTTGCTTTAATGGTACAGGTAAGTTTGAGGAATGTTAATGTTGTTTTGGCTTCTAACTATTTTTCTATTTTGTCTAAATATTCTTGAAAATGTCTTGAAGCTATTTTTGGGTAATGGCACCATTTGGTACTTCTGCATGGATTTCTTATAAATCATAGTAATATCATACATCAATAGCATTACAGACCAGAGTTGACCCTTACTGAGATAATTTTACAATTGGTGCTCATTATAGTTATGTTCAAAGCCCAACGAACGATTTTACACTCAATTAGTCACGGCATTGATGTTAGCTGCGGGTATCTAACCCAAGACCGCGATGTGTTTAAGCCACCACTTTATCGACACTACAGTAGTTTCACTATGGTATTTTATCTAAAATTTCGTGGTTTAAGTTTCGGGACTATTGATTGATATCCTCAATGAGTTTGTTTAACATTGTTGACCCGTTCCATATCAACATAAACGTTCTATCGATTTCAATACCAAGCTTGCTTTCCGGATTTTTCAATAAGAGCGCCACCAAATCTGAGAAACTGGCCAGTCAATTTAGATACATCTACTGCGATAACCTGAATGACCGATGTAATAGCCACACGGTAAGGCAGTCATCTAAAACACGCAAAGATGTGACATGTTTTCTACATACCCAGATAGAGAAGTAGAAAGACATGTAGTAGAAAGTAACAGCATATCGCTATTTACAGAAGAGGAACTTTTAATGCCGTTTTATCTATGAACAGTAGAATATCAAGGTACGAATCCAGTTCCGAACAAAACCGTTAAACAAACTGCGTAAACCTGTCCTAAGACTTGTTTCAAAATGTTTAATAAGTCATTGCAAGAGAAAATATTCCATCAAAACGGAAGAGGCAAAGACTGGTTGGTAAATTTAACGACAAAATAGCGAAGAGACTTCTTACACCTAGACCAACTGTTGCCATCCAGGAACAGGAGATCTCTCGTGTAAACAATATGGTTCCAAAGTAGAGCGGCTACTATTGATGCTATTCAAGATATTGGAGAAATAGCTCGTGACACTCAATTTCCCATTCCAGAAAAATCGTCTTATTGGTAGTCATTTACGTTAAAAATACGTTCAATTTGGTACGTTAGCTTGACATAATACATTCAGATAACGGATGGAACTAGGCAAAGGAAAAGAGTCGAACTGTCTCAGAACCGGCAGTACTCGTTATTACAGAAATTTTCCTGATTGACCTTCTGGCAAAGAAATGAAAATATTTATGAAATGAGTACATAGGCCAAACAAAAACTGAAATAAGTACTGAGAGCTCGCACTATGCAGCTGTGATAGGAGTGGTGGGCACAATAAAACAGAGGTAAAGGGACTGCAAGGCGCATAAAGTAATCTTCCTACAGAATATCATTCTGAAGAAATCAACTTTTACATGACATAGTTCCTGAGCGGACTATGGCAACCACTTGTGTAGCAAATGGCAAAGAACAAGCCCGCCGTGCATCTGCAGAGGAGGAATTTGCCTTACGTGACTATTTCGAATGCCGTAATTGGATATTACAAAGAAGAGATCGTAAAGCGGCTTAGAGAAATTACCGAAGCTAAAGGTAAGATGTCCACTTAAGGAATTAGGGTCATTTAGTATTAGCCCAGCCAACGGCATAACATATCTTGTACTTAGTGTGGCTAGAGACTTTAGTATCTAGTTAAATGTAAAGACTGTTGTGATTCTGAAGGTCACGTCACAATGACCTATGGTCAAAATTGACATCTCCAAACATGACTGTTGAAATCAGTTAGCGCTCGCAGATCCAAACTTCTATGTACCAGGGAAGGTCGTAATAAGTTCTAAAGTATACTTATGAGAAGTGGGGTATTAAATAATATACCAACGACAGCCCATAATATAAAAACACATAGTAAACTACTACCATGGTATGTTGGCCCATTGATGTGCTAGATACGCTGGTGATATATACGCTACTGGTATCGTTTTGAAATAATCAAAATATTTGTATGTGAATAATCGCATACAAATATTTTGAATCATACGTGGCACACGGTTTTTTTGTTTTTAATCCAAGCAATATTTTCTGGGACTAAGCTCACCCAACTCTTTTGCGGTTAGTTAACGTCCTACTTTACGTTAAAAGTCAAATCGACGACGCACGAATACAGGTTTGCTTTGAATATCTATCTGCGCATTGCATTGCTCCAGCCAGATGGTACTGACTTAGACGATGGTTCAATAATGACCACTGCGCCCGTCCAGTTTTGGACTCCCTGTCCAAGAGCGCTACACCCTTTTTGTCCTTTTATTGCATGAACGACATTAGGAGTTTTAATTAAATTCTTGATCTCGTGCTTGAATTAAACACAGCACAACTGCACCTATTTGGTATTTTTCAGACCAAAAGAGCATTTTGAACCAGGGTTCCAATAAGAAAACCACTTCCAAGGTTACCGAGGTCATCTCTACTGTAAAGGAAATATTCTTATCTAAGGATAACATGCTCGTTTAACCATAGGATTGAACTTTTTTTTAAGATGATCAGGATGTTCAAGATGAACTCCAAAGACCTTATCATAAAATTGATCACAAAAAATCATTCGCTAAGGTAGTTTTGAGTAACCCTGTATCTGTTTATGTCATACATAAACTATGTACGTATGTATGTATATGCGTTCAATAATATAGCCAAAAACCAATGTAATTTGACTTTTATTCTGTTCTTTTTAGATGTAAAATTAGAAACCAAGACGATGAACCGAATGTATATAAATTACAAAAACAATTTAAGAACCACAATTAGATATAATGAGCTAACAAACAAAAATTCGTACACATATATCTATTTATCTGGAAAAAATTTGATTATACCAAAGACAAGACGATGATGTCGACCTAAACAATTGTACGTACATGGATTAATTCAGTTTCGTCGTAAATATAAGAAAATTAATCGAAAGCAAAATCCGTTAACTACTTTTGATGTTGGTTTCAACCGAAAATTAAACAGGTTGTGTTCATTTGGAGATGAAAGGATGTAAATACATATCATTAAAGAAGAACAAATGTTCGAACATCCTGTATTCCATAAAGTAGTAATAACAAGATGATAGGTATAGCTTAGAGTGGATTCGTTTAACTGGATACATTTTGGTCTTAACAGCTAAGAAATAACCAAGCGATTCCAATGAAATTTCATACAGTTTATGTACTACACAAAACCTGTTCTTAGAGGTATCATTGAGTCATCGGAGTACTTTGTGGTATTTTGCGATCATAAATCACAAAAAACTAAATCTCGAAACAAATCTGTTAATCTTTCTGTTGGTAAATTTTTTTTCGTTTTGAAAAACATTTGACGACTATTTCCTAGAAAACGTGCACTTGATAAGCTCATATATCTGCATCAACACTATGCTATTTCTAATATATTTTTTTTAGTATTCACACGGGTTACGCAACCGAGTGCGAGGAAGTGGATAAAGACATGCGGATAAAATAAAAACACGCGGTCCCCTTATCCGATTCAGTATTTCCTCTAAACATTTAGATGTAAGCAACTTCGACGCGTTATTATACCGACAGTTATTATACACACAATCGAAAAATGCGACTTAATGACAAAAAAAAAAAAAAAACTAAACAAACAACGCAGATAAACAAATACGAGATTTTGCATAACTCAAACTAATCTTTCTAACACAATTTGTTGAATAAAAGTTTAGTATAGTTTAGTATTTCGTTGGATTAAGTTCGAAGTGTTGATAAAATTAAAGTAACGACGAAATGTCGAAGTCAATTGTACTGTGTGTTGCGATTTTCGTTGGCATTGCCAATGGGCAAATTAAAACCGTGTACCGGCCCAGTATGCAACCAAATACACCACGACCTAGTTATAATGCACCTGATTATCCACAACCTGAATCACATTTAGCTCCATACCCGCCTGTATATTCCCCAATCAATGGACATGTGCAACCGGGACAAGCAAATCGAACATTTGGTGCTTACCGTCACAACTCGACAAATGTTGTTCAAACGGAAGAATGGATGTTCCAAAATCGTACACGTCAGGCCATACAAGCGGGTGTCTGTTTTAAGGAGGTTGAGTAAGTTTATTTATGGTCACAGCATTTTTATCAGAAGTTAATTAATTTTTTTTTTGTCTATATCCAGAACTGTATCGTTGGTCAAGGACACACGGGCACCAATACCTCGAGGAAATGGAGTAAGAATTTTTTTTTATTTATTTATTCTTGATTACAGCACATTAGCAACAAATTCTTGTTTGGCAACGAGAAAGAACGTTAATTAGGTTATGTGTTGTTGGTTTATGTACGTGGATGGAATTTTATATGTGAATGTGGAATGGGGGCGAAAAAATCGATACCAATTAGACGACACCTTTTTGATTGAATTTTTCTGTTTGTTTTGTTTTCTTACAGACCCAACCCAATTTAAGCCGTGTCCAAGTATGTTGCGAAGGATACGAACGCAATATTCACAACTATTATCGATGTGACCCGATTTGTCGTAACGAATGTGTAAACGGTATTTGTGTTGCACCAGATACGTGCACATGTTATCCCGATCATGTTCGTAATTTGGCCGGATTTTGTGTGCCCACATGCCCAATTGGATGTGCGAATGGTGATTGTATTGGTGGACGCTGTGTATGTAAAACGGGCTATGTACTCGAACCAAATGGCCGATTTTGTATTCCGAAATGTACGAATGGATGTGGAAGTGGAAATTGTACGGCCCCCGAACAATGCGAATGCAACCAAGGCTATCAACTATCGGCAAGTCGTACATGTGTGCCAAGATGTTCTAGAGGTTGTGGGGGTGGAGAATGTACCGCGCCCGAAGTGTGTTCGTGTAGACAAGGCTATCGCACAACAAGTGCGGGATGTGAACCAACTTGTACTAAAGGATGTTTAAATGGTGTGTGTTCAGCACCTGAGACGTGCACCTGTAATCCAGGATATTTACTATCGGGAGATAAATGCGTACCAAAATGTTCAGCTTGCGTGAATGGTGATTGCACTGGACCAGAGGTGTGCACTTGTCATGCTGGTTACGTACAACAAGGTGGAAAATGTATTCCAAATTGTCCTCGTGGCTGTCAAAATGGACGATGTTCGGCCCCAAATCAATGCACGTGTGAAATTGGTTTCACATTGGATCAATCGGGCTCGCGCTGTATACCAAAATGTGAACCCGCTTGTGGAAATGGTGAATGTATTGCACCCAACGTTTGTTCATGCCAACCAGGCTATGCCCAACTACAAAATCGATGTATACCGACATGTTCAAATTGTACGAATGGGGATTGTACCGCCCCCGGTGTTTGTACATGTCATCCCGGGTACGTATTACGCAATCAAAAATGCGTAACCGATTGTCAAGGCTGTGAAAATGGTTATTGTGTCGGGCCAAATCAGTGTGCATGCAATGCTGGCTATAAACTAGATCGTACCGGTACACGATGTGAATTCTCATGTGACCAGCCATGTTTCAACGGTGTATGCAGTGGACCAAACGTTTGTTCTTGCTATAGCGGTTACATTTTAGATTCGTACGTAAATCGATGTGTACCGCATTGTGCAACCGGATGCCCGAACGGTACATGTTCCGGCCCTAATTTATGCATTTGCAATCAAGGCTTCATCAAAGATCGCAGCATGAAAGGTAGTAACCGATGTGTGCCACGTATGTAACAAAAAAAAAATCGTTTTATTGCATACTGTACCGTTTTAGTTTTCATTTTTAAAGTTGGAAAGCTTTTATCTTTTTAATTAATCTGAGCTTTTTTTTATTTTTTATTATCCATAAATATATCTTGGTATGTTTTTATGTGACATAAAAAGTTGTAACTTTTTATGTTACAAAAGTAAATAAAATAAATAAAAAAAAAAAATTGAAAAAGATTATTTATCATATTTTTCGACCCCACTCAACACACCAACGCCACCACCGACGAAGAACATAGTCACTCCCCACCCTCACATAAATTTTACGAGTTCAGTAAAATATTAAGAACTGTAATGTATTTAAGGGTTTGAGGGCTATGGATACTCCTGCTATTGCTATAGGTAAGTAAATTTTTGCTGTGTATATATGGGGTGGGGGGTACATAACAATAAATCGTTTTTCTCTCTACTACACTGTATTTTTTTTATCCACTTTGGAAAATTCTAGATAATAATTTTAATGCTGTAGACATTTTAATAGTGAAGATAATTTATATTCGCAATATTACCGTTATTATTAATTAAGATTAACACTTGGGGCTGGGATTAATGAATTTTATTCTATTTATTTATATGTTTTTGCCTATTATTGGGAGGAAGGGGAATGCTTAAAGCGAGATAGTATTATTTAATGTTGTTGATGTATGTTCGCAAATAGCAATTTGGTTGGAGCAAGAAAATTTACCATTTCCAAACACTTATGAGTATGGCTCAGGTTGTTCCGGTGTCAGCCTAACTATCAATCAATGCTTTACATTTCAAGTCAAACAAATATAACTAGTCTGGTTTTGCGGTGGGTTCAATCTCAGGTAAGCCAAATCTTATGTCACATGGTATGTGAAACTCTCGGCCGAATACCACAGGATGGTGAGTTCCCAGCAAACGGCGTCAGTTATTCCGGTTGGCATTAACTTTTTACACAAATTTCACCCCAGTATTCTATTAAATCGTTCTACTATTCCATCTGATTGAGGATGTAATGAGATAGTCCTTGTCTTCTTGCTTTTGTGGATTTGATACAGGTCCCGAAATACGAATGACTCGAAGTTTCATCGTTTGGTCGGAATGTAGATCTTGTGGTACTCTAAATATGCAAATCGAGTTATTTACAAATGTATCAGCAATATTTCGAGCTTCTTGATTTATAATTGGACACGCTTCTATATCTTTATTACTAAAGTAGTCGAGGTACTGCAGTATGTACCTATTACCATCTTTTGAAACTAGGAATGAACTCAAATTGCAATATAACGGGTTCCATTATTATATTGCTGCATTCTGCCCCATGCTTTTGTATGTGGCCCTTTGAAAGGCAGGTATTACACGCTTACTAATCTGCCACGTCCTTCCAACAGTTGACCCAATAAAACCGATTTAAAATTGTTTCCAATATTTTATTGATCCCCAGGTATCCTCTGGATTTTTCGTAGTAAATTTCGTGCAGGACTTCTGGTATTTGGTTCACAGAGAGTATAATTTGCTGTCTATTGCTACTGTCGTCAGCCAATTCTCAAAATCTTATCAGCAAACCTTCGTTTTCTCTTAATAACTGCGATTGCTCCTAGTAACTTTTAACTATTGTATTTACAGATGCAATGTCTTGCCACTACGATCATCTAGCTTCACCAATCCACTTGATTATTGGTACAATAGAGTTGTCTTGTTCTAGCTCTTGTCTTAGTTGATCCTTTTTCCAGCACTCTGCTATGTTCACCCTGATTTGTGCCACTATTGCAGAGCAATTCTTTTCTTTTTATTAGACACTGTCCTTGCAGTGGTCTGCGCAAAGTCTCCTGAACATTCTATCCGTAGTTCTTCTCAGGTTTAGATAGTGCACAATTTTAGTAAGCTTTTACGATAAAACTGGTCCTACACCAGTAATACTGGTATCGGTATCCAAAACGAAGATGTGCTTGGGAATATGCCAGAATTAGATAACCGCACAGTTTCTTCTTTAATTGATGAAAAACTAATTGTTGTTCCAGTGCCCATCTAAATGGTCGAACTTTCCCGGTGAAGCGATGCAGGTTACGTGAAACATAAGCAAAGATGAAAACAAATCTTCGGTAGTAAGAGCCAAGTTGGACGAAGATTTTCACCCCATGATTATTTCATGGAGTTGCCAATATTCTACCGCTACTAATTTCTTTAGGTACGCGTATTGTTAATGGAAGATATGTGACCTATGCACTTTACCTTGCCTTTGAACAAGCAGCATTTCGATGAAATTCATTTAATTTCTGTCTCTTGTAGTCTGGTTAATGGTAATCATCTTGGTGTCTGAAATATTAGGGTGGGTTTTCCTAAGTCAATGCGATGTTGAACTTTATAATCTTTCAGTTTACTCCTATCCTGTTTCCCTAAGGATCATCGTCTATTCTGATATAAATGGTTGCTTCACATCGGTGGAATTTCTAACATTTCTTCGGTGGTGACCCTTAATTCTTTATATTTGCTACTATCCATTTTCAATGGAACCTCTTCTTTTTGCCTACTTATAACCTGGTTCTTCAAATCGAGTGCCATCTGGTACTCGGTCAGGAAGTTTGCAGTCAACCCAAAATGCATTCATCAGTTATACTGGCAACAATAAATCGATGATCAAAATGTATTCTTCCAAATCTACCGAAAGGTGGCTCTCTTTTTAACCTGTTTCTCAGAAAAGAGAGCACTATACTGTCCATCTGTTGTTTTTTCTTAGTTCTCTTTTCTTAGTAGATTGCGTTATTGGTCACGGGCTCCTTATAATCTATCATGAAATGTTCAGGTTGTTGGCATCTAAAGCATAACGATCGAGATCTTGATCGGCATTTTCAATTATTTCGGACGCCAACCTGAGATTTCAGCTTTTTATCTGTCAGCGCCTTAATCTGGGCAATGTCTCCCACATCTAGTTTTCTTAATTTGTTTAGATCGGTAAATAAATTTGCTCTGTGACCGCTTCATATTCCAGTGCTACTGCCCACACTTTATTCATAGATTTAGCTTTTGCATTGGTTCTTAAATGAAGTTTTATTGTATGTGTGTTTTGCGCGCTTAGTAACTTTTCGTTCAACATCTTGTAGGCTTTCTTTTCGCTGATGTCTCCTTTTATGCAGCTGGATTTTGCATAACTCCTGAGTGCGAGACTGTCTTTACCTGAGGTCCTTCAACAATTGTATTTCCACTAATTTCAAGCGACGCCTGCTGTCTTCTCATCGTATAGTGCCCAGATAAGAGCATCAAGTTGTTCATCAGCAGCTCACCCATTAATTAATTTTAGAATTCCTTTGTGACCTGTGACTGGTGCCTCCTTTAAGACGGTTTTAATAAAACCTTCGATGTTCGAGGAACGCTACTCGTTCGAACTTTGAACGCTTTAAACCGACATTCCAATGCTTTCATCTTCACTTCCATATGAGCCGTGATTTTTAGCTCGCTTTTAAGCTAGTCTAATATAGTATTTAATTTTTCACATTTTTTAGCCAATTTTGCTCCATTAACAGTGATTTTAGGAAAACCACAGGGAATCTCAATTCAAACGATACAAGTACAAAAATTTATCATTTCACCTACATCGTCACATTTTGGTGTAATTCGAGAACGGGCTGTGGAATCCGTTTAAACTCTCTCAGTCAATGGATTTTTTACATATTAGGAGATGAAAACTGTGTTGGTAAGGATCGAAGATCTCTCAAACACACGGCTTTATGTGCGTGCAATCAAAAACGAAGATAGTGGAAACATCGATACTCTAAAGCTAGTATACCTTTATAAATTGGCTAAGGAAGACGACCGGTTCAGGTTTTTTTGGTTGCGTTAAACTTACACACATAAAAAACATAGTCAAATAGTATATAAGTCAATGCGGAAAACGCATTACAATGAGGTGCCCTAGCTTATGATGATTTCGCCCAAACGCTACAAAAATTCAAAATGCCAAAATCTTGTAAACAGTAATTTTCTGTGGATGTAATGGTGTTTCGACAAAAGCTTGTGGATTATCCTCACTCCAAATCCGATAATTCTGTTTATTTACGTGCCCATTTAACCAAAATGGGCTTCATCGGAGAGCAAAGTTTTGAATGATTTTTGAATGAAAATGTTGACAAAAAATTTCAACAAATGGCAAACGTTGGTCTGATGTAAGTCTATCCATAATGACATGTCAAACCAAACTAAAAAAAACATTCAGCTGTTAAATGGGTTGTCAAATAAAGCAGTGTTGCCAACTCAAATTTGTGAATCTATAAAAAAAACAGCTTTAGAATTAAAATGTCATCTTTGTAAAGTGACATCTATTATAAATAATGGGTACTATTTTTTATCTCAACCAATTTTCGATTAGTTATTATTGGCTAATAAATTTGGAATTGGGAAGGACCTTATATGAAAATATAAAATGGATACTTACGTGTCGTGAACTTTGCTTAAACAATAAGCACTCACAGTCAAACGTTAGTGGAACACTGGAAGCCGCATTATTAGAACAATTTGGATTGAAACGCAAGTTGTAATTTTTTTATTGTCAGTGTTTAGCATTTTTACGTGACAATGCTTTAGACGTGACACTGGGTTGGAATTTCAAGGGGAAAAGGATGCAAAAAGTGTTTCAAAGCACCTGATTTCTAGCTATGCCTGGTGCGGCGATGTAATATAACAGGTTATAAGTAATAGCGAAAATGTTTGGAATAAAACCTTTTACAAATAATAAAGTGAGGCGCGCAAGCTCGTGCTAAGATCAACAAATAAGAACGTAAAAGTTCACTAGATATAGGCAAAACTTTTCAGTTTGCTCAAGGAGTTGGAATCCATCGAAACCCAAAGATGTTACTCAAACTATTATTGTTACCAAAAGAGAAAGTGATCAACTCCATACGTTTTATTATTCTAGCAATATTTAATGGTTTACAGGTGACCAAAACAATATTTGAAAGTCATTCGGGGACTATCGAAAGGGTACATTATTTGACAGGCAATATTCAGCAACTATCTAGTTCGGAGAAGCAAATGTAGATAGAGGAATACAAGTAGAGTAATTTCCATACCTCGCAAAAGACTTTTAAACGGGCATGTTATCTATAGAACTCCACCACAGCATCCATGGCATGTTGAAGGAAGCGGGTAAACAAAAGATGGATCGCTAGGCTGACTCTCCACATTCTCAAAATCGTTTAAAATGTCAACAAAAGAAAATCTAGAAACCAATAAATTTTAACCAGACCCCTGCTTATTTTACAGACACACGGTTTAGATTCACGGGTTACGCATGCGACGATACAGTCTTTATTGCTTTATTGCAATAAAGACTCATTTTACAACCATTCTGATTATCTGATGGGATCCATGCCGAGGCACGATATCCCACGATAGTGATTGGTGACTTTAATGCTAGAGGTGAACACAACCAGACTCACCTATGTAGAAATATAGGTCCGTTCTCTTGACTCGATCTAACGACCAATAATTGATGGAGCTTTGTGTTAATATCGATGCAGTACTCGACACTTGGAAGGAGCACTTCTCTAATTTACTCAATGTTCAACAAATTTGAAAGTTGTCATAAACAGACTGCAGAGATATACAAAGAAAACCCATCTTACGATGTATTCACACTGGTCATGCAAAGACAAAAAAAAACTTTTACATGGGGTGATTTCATTAACTCTGAGTTCTTGATATTTGGAGGGAATAATTTGTAATACTTTCTTTTTAGCATTAACGCTCTTTTGTTTACAAATCCGTTTTTTATTATCAAAAACCGCTCGTTGTTGCGTACATTTTTAAAATGATGTGGCAGAGAACACCATTATCAATCAACATTTTTGTTATCAAACAATTGATGAAAGTAAAATTTAACCCAACAAAATAAATATTATTCCACTTGAAGTACCGAACCAAAATAATTTATGCATACATAGTTTCACCTTGAAACATGTTCAAAACTATAAAAAAAAACTGTAGAGTATCATACATGAATTCATCAAAATCAAAACAGAAAATAAAAAATTATAGTACCAAGAATTAAGTCATTCACAAACCTAAAATCAATATGTTATTCAGGTGCGCCAAAATTCCAGGTAACTTCGCGGAAACTATTCAAATGCGTGTACTTTTGTGTGTGTTAAATCTAGGTACAATGAACAAAAACAAAAAAAAACCGTCAGTATATAGTTTAAGAAGTTGTCATTAATCAACGACATTCCATCAAAATAAAACGATGTAGGAGTTGAGTTGATTTCTTTGAATTTTGTGTGAAGAACCAAAAAAATATGTTGGATTGGTACATAAGTAATGATAGAAGGCAACAATTGGTTTTTATACACCATCAACTTGTCATCATTCTAAAGATAAACAATTTTTTCCGTTTATTTTCCCATGTTTTGATTGACACCGCACGTCTTCTTGTAACAAGATGTTGTACATTTTTATAACCCAAAAAGTCGGGGATTAAAATGTAGGAGTAGACAAAAATCATTTTAATATCTTTGTGTACAAGAAGCTGTGCGTCTGATTTGTTTCGAATTTGCTCGTATTTTATTGCAAAATGGCATTTAAACCACTTTGAATAGAAATTTATTCGATTTATCTCTCAAGATTTTCTCATTTTTTATTTACAGTACTGTGCAATGCAAACATGATAGATGGATTTTCTATAGAAATGGTTTAAAATTTATTTTCACTTGTTTCCAGGTCAACAACTTAAAACTTTAAGGTAGTTTTATTCCTTGCCATCTGTTCTGGGGTCGGAGCTCCCCAACTCTTTCGCGGTTAACTTAACTTCTTAATTTGTGTCATCACCAGCTAAATCGAGGACGCGCGATCGTGAATGCTTTGAAAAAATTGCAAAAATTATTGTGTTAAAATCCAATTCGATTTCGAGGAATCCTTCTTAGTTAAAACTGACACAAGCAACATCACAGGTGCTATTATGTCCCAATTAACAATTGGACAGGTTTTGTTCATAATTATGCTACGCTTTGCGCATTTGGGAAGCTTGGATTGACAAAGGCAAAGAAAAATTCAAGCATAATCCACCCAGCTAATACCATGCAGTGGGAGCTAATATTGTACTCCCGAAGTTAAATATTTCTACATTCTCAGGACACTATACCGAATAGCAATCTGAATATATGATTCCGCAACATTAACCCCACAGAGCAAAAACTCTACTTTTTGAGAAGCTGCAAGTTTATTACACCATTTCAAGCTAATTATATTGAAACCATGCAAAAACTAAGGCAGAGATATGATCGTAAATGCCATACCATGAATGCATTTATTTGTACATTTATCGATCAACTATCAGTTAGTCAAGCAATAAGTCATAAGAAAAAGAAACAAATGGATACTTCAGATGAGGTATTGCATAGACTGTGAGCCATGGAACTCCAAGGAGTATATCAAGATCCTTGATGTCTAATTTATCGTGAATAAGTTGGACGATGAATTTGGCAGTCTGTGTAAGAGTTTCAAGTAAGCGGCGTGGACCAACTTTTTTTAAAAGACCAACATCAGTTGAAGCGCATGTAGCAGTACAAAAGATTCTATGTTCATTTCTCGAACTGAGGGTTACTTAATTTAACCATGCCCAACCGTTTTTGAAAACACGATGTTCTAATTGCTTGTGTGATACACATCGTGTCTTCAGATGTCCCTCCAATCTGCGATATACTAATTGTAACCGAAGAAATAACACTCTTGTACACTTCAAAGAGTTCCAAAAGCCATCAACACAGAAAGATGATTCAACTGAAGGTTGGTGCTCGCTCATAATTTCAACATCCAAAGGTGAAATATTTTCTTCTTCGGGTCAAACCATTCTATGCCTTTCATTAAGAGATTCAGACACCGGAGTTAGCTTTATATTATATTTGGGCATTCAACGTTTAGAGTTGTCATGTCATAATGGGCCAATTTTAATCAAGAGTCTGCGGCAAGTGGAAGCAGGTAACACCAAACGAATGTTTCACGCTCAGTGATTGTTTAGCAGTTGGCTCCTTAGTGCAAGCTACACTTTTTGCAATAATCCTACGTTTTAGGGAACATTGAATAATTTTCTCGGCCGATATCATAAAAATGTACCGCGTCAGTTTCGAAACCATAACATGACTTACTTACCTTGCCATATGCTTTGACATCAAACTATTTCAGCATGACCCATTGAAGCCAGCATTATCGTGCAGGCCATTTATGTAGATGGCCTGATGACAGGAGCAGATATACAATTGCAGAAGGTGAAAATTTAAAAGTGTGACCCCATGGTTTCTTTCTCATATACCATTATGAGTTTATACCTTTCTCATATAAGTGTTTGCACACTTAATGGTTAACACTTAGTCGGCTGGAGGGTCCCGTTATAACCCGGCACATTGGTCATGTTACACTATTTTTCTTCTTCATCTTCATTGCCGTACCTTTGGCTAGTGGTTTTAGGAACGCAAATGTATTTACATTATCCAACACAATGAATATAATGGTTTTTCCGCTGAACGTTCAGCGGAACTATAGAATTTGGTTCCCGAGAGGCGGTCGTAAGCACTGATTGGTAGATTTTGTTTGTTTACAAATTTCACAATTTGTCTTTTTTATGAACTAGACGTGCCATTCCAGACCAATAGTAAAGATGTCATAACTTGTCTAAGGTCTTGCCTCCATGCGTACCAGTTGGTTTATCGTGCTCTAGCAGCATCAACTTAGGCCGAACCTCTTCCGGAATCCACATTTTCCAGCAAGTAGAATCAGTTAGATTACTATTTGATTTTAACACAACCCACGGTTAAAAATTTTGTCGGTGGTATTTGGAAATTCGGATATTGTTTTGGATCCTGTAAATCCATGCGTTTTCACGCAGATCTATGTAAAATTGATCTTGCAGACTTACCTCGTTAACTTCTAGAATAGAGTCACAGTATATTCGCGACAAGGCATCTGGAACTATGTTTTCTTGTCCTTTCTGGTGTATAATGTTAAAATGGAATCCTTGCAGCTTTAGACTCTAACGTGCTAGTCGCCCACTTAACTCTTTTTGGGACATAAGCCATTGTAGGCTAGCATGGTTCGTGATTATTGTGAATCTATAACCTGCAATTAAAGCGCAAAATTTCTTTACACTAACTATTGCCGCAAGACATTCCAGCTCCGTCACAGTTAACTTTAGCTGAGCAGCGTTTAGTTTTTGTGGCATGATGGATATTGGTTTTTCATTATATTGGTATAATATACCAATACTTTGGACAATAGGTCGGATACGGTTGCAAGGATATGCAGATGTTAATCGATACCAGCTGAGATGATCTATCAGTCTGCACATGGTTTGTGGTGCATTACACAACCCAAACGGCATGACGCAGAACTGATAGAGGGGACGTCCTGGAATCGTAAAGGCCGTTACCTCTTTTGCGCTTTCGGATAGAGGTTTTTGGCCAAAAGGCATCTTTAAGATCCAGCCTCGTGATTTTGTCTCTTGGAGCCGTCCCAGTAAACCATCAATGATTGGAAGGGATTAGAAGGAATTTTCCGATCTCCGCTATAACTTCAAGTACTTGCTTTCGGTCTAGTTCCTTATAGATTAGCTCTTGCTTTACCGGAGATACGGGGTTGTGGCACTATTTTAAGGGATCACATTTATCGACATTAATTTTGTGTTTAACAAGATTTGTTCTTCCCAATCCTCTTTTACCGAAGAATGGAAAATTTTTCACGATTTGCGCTAGTTCTTTACAGTGGTTTTCACGCAGAACGTGTTGGGTATTACTCGTTTTAAATTCATTAGGGGATTCCGTCATATCACTAATAATCTCTAATTTAAATTTACGCCAAAACCTATCACTCACGTTTTCCGATTTTTAATTTTCCGATTTTGGTCTTTCGCGGCGTCGACGTTAGAATTGAAAGTTGAATTGTTAGCAGGTAATACGTTTTTGGGGTTGGAGTTGGTGGTCGTTCTGAGGTCGGTTGTTTTCGCCGAACGTGATTCCCAAGTGTAGGTCACGTTTGGTACCACATACCCATTTGTTCGTCTCTTTTGACATCGAAGGTAATTACTGTAATCCGGGCCTGCCAATCCGCATTCTTCGTAGAATTTATGCATTTTACCCATTAGACAGCTTAAAAACCTGTGACCAAGGTCCTTATAATTTCAGCATACTATAAATTGTTGCTGATTGATGGCATTTACCTCCTCCGGGCTAGTTTTTTGATATACATCATCTTCAGTTTCTCGTTCGCCTTTTGAATCGATATGAGTCTTACTCGTAAACATCTGGGGCGCATTTCAATAATTCGTCATTGCCCTAAAATATGAAATTTTAGAGTAGCACCCAGGATGAAGGAATTTTGAGTGAATAAATTCCGTTTTTATTTTACTTTCAATTTTTTATTTAATCGCCCGCGTCATTGGTCGCAGTTAAATGTTATTGCCTTTGGGCACAATAATTATGGTGGCGTCAGCCATATTGGCTCTTACCACCAAGGATGCAGTCTCTTAACTAGGATGGTAACAAACCTCGCGTTGTTATTTTGGTAGTATTATCACTGGACCTGGCATGGTACCCTATTCTTAAAAAAACAGATCGCTCAAAATGCAAAACAATCGCGGCATAGTTATCCTTTGCCCAGCATACAAATTGCTGTTTTACATAATTTTAGAGAAAATTACTCCACTAGCGGAGGAAATTGTAAGTGGCTGCCATATGATAATTCTTTCTAAATATTACGAAATATTTCGTGAAGTCTATCAGATGTTCTTGAATCTCCGGCAAGCCTATGTCTCAATCCATCGGAATAGCTTACTGTTTGTTTATGATGCAAAATGATAGGAATGCAGTCATAATGTGTGTCAAAGTTAACACAAGCTATTTGGAATTTTGGTAGTTATACTAGTGAAGTGCAAGCAGGTGCTCTGTCCTCGATACAAAGAGTAGTGAATTTCAGATTTTTTTTTTTGTAAAATAATTTTAGCATATACAATGCATGGTATCTGTATAATTTGACTGAATGGCAACGGCGTAAAAGACTTAATGGAGACCCTTGTTCGATTTTTGGCTTCCATTGGTCTTAAAATCAATGAGTCCAATGACATTTAAATGAAAAATTATGAACCAAATGCGGCCGATGAGGACACTTACCGAGTTTTAATCAACCACGATATCAGGAATTTAATGAAATAAAAGGACAGTGAGTACGCTGGCTCGGTCATGGTTTGAACGCAGATTCTAAATGAATGGTGCTGCGATCTCTCAAAATAGAGTCAGCAAGCTTGAAATCTAATTTGATGGAGCCAGACTGATCTGTCTGATCATCTATTTCGATCAAAGGTCAGTTCAGCTAATGTTCGATTTTCATTGCACACTACTGTATAGAATTCGAGAAGGATGTCGATTTTTTAATCCTACTCGTCATGTATACGAGTATAAATCAATACAATAATCTCTACATTTCAATTAAAGTAGAGTGAATACAAAAAGAAAATCTTCATGCTATGCTTTCCGGTATCCAGGAAAATCAAAGAAAATCCTTTGTGTATACACTACAAAATAATAAGATGAAATGAAAAAACTTTTCGATGAAGACTCGATACAGACTGATACAAATCCTGTTTTGTGTAACGCGTATATAAAACGATCGCAAACAAATCGACTCGCAGCCACCCTGTACGTGTATCAATTTATCTGGAGTGTGTGTATATCAATTCGTAATTCTATTTTGAAATTTTTTATGTATATCCTTACACTTTTCGGAAGGATATCACGAAATTATGTTATTTTTACCTAAATTTCACCGGCCGTTGTTCATTTTATATACCGATAAAACGAGAAAATCTACGGTTTGGGTTCGAAGGTGAATACGACTGGTTAGTATTTCACAAACTAACGGTTTGATAGTTTCGACAATCCGATTCGATTTTATTAATTTATTTTTTGTAAATTTTTCAATTTTGAATTCGATTTATTTCAATTAGGGTGAACAAATCTAAGTGGAAATCATTTTTCCATGATTTGGTTAGAAGATTGGATACGTAAAATTTGATTATTAGAATTGATGGATTGGTTTTTTATGTATATAGGGATGCCTACATTGAATGAACGAAATCGCTTGAAATTAAATTTGTAGGCCATTTAATTTAAATTTCGTTTTTTTTTGTGTCAGCTAAACCTTTGAGTTGCTTTGCCACATGTTTTTTTTTATGTTACAGTGATAGTTTCAATTATTTGTTGTAATGATTTATACAAAGGTCTCGAGTTTTTGCAAAGGCATCTTTAAAGAGGACCAACAAATGAGTCCATACAACTGATCTGGTCACAATAAATGAAGCGACTGGAAACAAAGAAATGAAAACACATACCGTAAGCTAGATAGTCTTAAGATGAAAGGCTACAGTGGTCAATTACAGACTTATAAGCGCTATTGAATTTGGATCGTACTCATCATTTATTTCGAAGGTGTGTATGAAAATTCCAATCTGCACCGTGAAAACGCAAAAATGCTGATAAGAGGAGTCGATGAATTTGGAATAAAATCAACAAAAGGCTCATCTTCAACAAAAGGCTCATCTTCCACTGAAGATGAGATTGCTTCAAACGAATTTAATTTATTAAAAGCGGATCTTAGAATGCTGAACGAATTGAAGCTGGCGAATCAAAATTATAACGATGTGGCCAAATTGATGTACTGAGGTATTCAAACTCAAGAGTTGCAAGTAGGCAAGAAGGCTGAAAATAGTTGGTTGAATATTGGCTAAAAGACTAGCAGAAGAGTATCAATTTGTAAAGAAAATCTAAAGATTAAGCGTCCTTTTAGACATAGACAATCCATTGTGAAGAATTTGGAATATATCCAAGCTTCCAAAGGTCATCAATGGAACAGAGGATGATGAAAAATATCAAAGGAACAGAGAATGATGAAACTATAGTAGAAGAGGTGAAGTGGAGATGACAAGTTCACTGTAACGTTGTCATTTACACAATTTCCTATTATGATTGGAACAACCTATAACGCAGCATACTTATAGTGTTGCTCCTTAAATAGGGTCCATGCGGAAACGCATTTAAATTCACAGTTCAACGACGAGATCGCACCAAGGACACCAAGCAAATGCTATTGTCAAATATAAGCCAAAATTGGTTGTCCATTTGGTTGTTTATCACTTATTACCGAGTATTTTCCAGGTGAAAATATTATTCAAAAGTTTCTGGACACAAAATTTAAGCTGGCTTGCGGAACTTTCTCCAAACGTTATGAAGCAATTAAATATACATTAGAAACGACATAGTTTGGCGCTGACAGCTCATGAATTCAAAGATGGCTGCAGTCTAGAGGTATGAGCATGAAGAAATTAGCTCCAGGTTATGGTGGTATGTGGACCAAGTTGGCTGATTGTTGCTGATCAGATTAAAATCATTTAATCAAATAACTTGCAGAAACAAAAAATCACCCACGTGTGAGAAGGTGGCCAAGGTATTAGCCAAATCAGGCGTTTTTACAGCAGTCTTAAGAACGGACAGTCTAATAGAAAGGAATTAGAAGATTTGCTGCAAAAAAGTTATATTACCCGTTCATAAATAAAAGAAGGGGTCATACGGGTGGGTCAAACCTAAAAGCTTTTGGCACCGTTTAATGGCAAACGTCAAATCATGTTACCATCAACAAAGAGTTAGCAATAGTAAACAAATGCGGAAAGCTGAAATAAAATCATGAGGAATCTGCAAACGGAAAGAGCCGAAAACGCACTTGGGCAAAATAGTTGGCTAAATCATTCTTGCAATTGAAGAGTTTTATACATTAGTGACGAAGATATAGGTTATCATGAATTCAACGCCGTTAGCAGTATTCCATACCAAATCTATTGATTGTATAACACCAGCATATTTTTTAATCAGATACAAATCCTTGAGCTGACTGAAAACTTTCGACATTTTACAAATATTGCAAAGTGAGAATTTGACAAGCAAGACATTCCACTCCTGAGATATTACGTGCCATCTCGAAGAATCTTCCTTTGCCGGAAAAATGAAGTCAGACGGACGAAGCTAAAATGCATTTAAATACCGCAAACCATCTGTTCAATAAAAGGAAATACTCATTAAATGTTGCTGATATGACCAGAAGGACATCGCGCTACACAAAGATTATCGCGGAATTAAAAGGAGTACATGGCATATGACAAACGGCATTACAGTGAACTGATATAACGCCCAGGTATAGTTAGAGAGATATTTGCCTAAAGGCATCTTTTAAATTAATTGTCGAACTACATTGAGTTTGATCCAAACGACCTTACCCATTGATAAGATACACATCCTTGTATCGGAATGGAAACGCAACCTTGACGTGGACCTTGTTCAATCCTCTAACATCGAAGCGCAGACAAAATTTGCCATAAACTTTTCGCACTTACGTAACTGGTAATCACCTGGAATTCTGCAATACCTCTTTAGAGACAAAACCTGCTCCAACTCCCCATAAATGAGTGTTTGAGTGGCAGGAGAATCAGAATAAACCACTGGCAACAGGTTTGGAGAACTAATTTGGAGGTTTCGGGGAGGCGTAAGGACTGTGAATCGCATGTGGGGATTTTATTCTCTTTACTTGTTTTTGTGTTTGTATATGGAGTTGAAGGCCTGAAGTTTTGGACAAGCGTCTGAGGTGGTACCGAGTTATCAATGTGGAAGTTGTTTACAATCAGTTTACTCGTTGCCACTTTCTTAAAGACGGTATTTTGGATTGTGAGTGGGAATGTTTTGTTTTTTGGCGGTGTTGACTTTGACTGTCGGAGGTTTGTGCTGTCGAGTTTTGGGGAGTCCCACCGTTGATCTGCTGGATGATAGGATGGGCCTACTTTTGGTGTTGGTTCATCAGAAAGAGTGGACTTTAACTACTTTACGATCTTTCACTACACTGCGGGACTGATGTTTTTTGGATGCTGTTCTGCTGGTTGGCTTCGGTTTTTTGCGGTTTATTCTGGGGTCTGTTGATTCTAAGATGAAGAGTTAGTTTGGTTATTGCGTTAGTTTGTTATCGATTTGACTGAAAATTGATTCCTGTACCATTTTTACTTGAGCTAGAGTTATGTTTTAATCCCTACAATCTTTTTCTGTGGCCGAAGCTCACCCAACTCTTTCGCGGTTATTTTAACGTCCTTACTTTACACCAACGAGGGCCAAATCGAGGACGCACGAATACAGGTTCGCGATTTTTGAATATCCATCTGCGCAATGCATTGCTCCATGCCAACCTGTACTGACAAGGATGATGGTTCAGTCCATAGACTCTACACTCCAACAAGGGGTCATAGTTGTGTTCATCGTCATCACCGATCGTAATCAGGTGATGAAAAATCCCTTTTGCAACCTTCCCGCGTTGGGATTCGAACCCGGTACCAGCTTGAGTTGAAGGTGTGGTTGTTAAATTTCAAGGGAGCTGGAGAATTGATGACTGACTATTTATGAATTCTATATTTGTATTTTTTGAGTGGTTTTTGGAGGGATTTAGACCTGTGATTGGGGTTTTTTGCCAAAGGCGGACGTGTTGTTTCATCGAGTTAGTTTGGCGGGGTGTTGGTTGTATGGTTCAGTATCTGCACATTAATTATATTTGTGTTTTGGTTGGTTCGTATTTGGTCGTGCTTTTAAGTGTATTGACTGGCTGGAGTGATGTTCTTGTCGAGGTTATGTTTTCTTGAACATGGTTGGTGAGCTGAGATGAGGTTTTTGGACATTTTTTAGAATTGTGGAGTGGACTTTGCATTAGAAGCACTTGATACCTTCTTTATTGTCAATCATTGTAGAGTCGTGGTGATGACATGTGGGGAGTATCAATGTTCGTGGTCACTTCTTGCGTTGAATTTTTTAGTTCATCACAGGTGTCCATGATGTTCGGGATCTGGTGGAGTTCTTGTGCCTTGAATTCGACAGGAGTGTTTTTTGGAAATTAACTGCAATTGCAATTTCTTCTTTGCTTAACATCTTAGTTGTGGGCAGTTTTTTAACTTCCCAGCATCTTTTTCGTGATTCTTGGTACTTCCAGATTGGTACTTCCAGATACTATAAAATCAAATGATGTGTTTTGTGCAATGATAAAAGAATTTGGACTTGATACTTAGCCGTCTCACACCACATTGAAAAATATATCTGCTCCCAGCCACAAGGCAATCTTTTCAATTTTGTAAAATATGGGATCAGCCAAGAGTAAAGCTTGCAAACATTTTCTTTCCTCATGGTCAATTGAAATTGATAGCAGTCTCAATGGTAGTTTTTCCATTTTTCCAAAAAAATGGGTCAGAAAACTTGGTAGAAAACACTTAAAAGTGGTCGTTTAATCAAAAGCTCTTGATATCAGCATATATACTGCTGCAAAAAGTTTGTGGAAAATGTCATATTGATCCATAGTTTAGAAGGTTTAGGAAGCATTCATTTCTCTGAATACCTTGGTAGTTATATCTCCTGCTAGTTCAGTTTGTGTAAGGCTCCAGTTGTTAAGTATATGAAGATGGTTAAATATTCTATATGTATACCATAAGATTATTCCCTTTATTGTACGCATTAAAACTGTTTCGACATAAACAATTCCGATTCTTAAAAATGGTCTTCCAGGCGTGATGCGTATTGCTGGTAAATTTTGCA
This sequence comes from Tipula confusa, assembly GCA_963556175.1. NCBI lineage: Eukaryota > Metazoa > Arthropoda > Insecta > Diptera > Tipulidae > Tipula > Tipula confusa. Next base: position 64,002,419 of record OY744475.1, on the reverse strand, counting down.
TAAGCTTCATTTTCATAAACATTTTAAGGATTACGAACTTACAACTTCAGTAACCTTCTCAACCTACATACTCCACCTTTTAAAAGTTCTTCGTACACATTTTCGGTTAATCAGTTTAATCTTTTGATCCACTTAGTATTAAACATAATTTTTTTTAGATAATAGGACCCTTATTCTATGCTAATGATAAAATTGTTGTGCACATTGAACCGTAATGTTAATTTTTTTATAACCTTCCTAAATTCACTTTCATCGTAAACACGCACCTACACAGTCTGTACATGTACTCGTATAATACCTTAATCCCTATATATATTTTTATGAAATATCCTATCAAAACAATCCTGTGTAGTGCAATAAAAAGATTTATAACTCAATATAAAGTAACAAAAAAAAAAAATGTCCTCTCGCTATAGTTCCATGGAAAATTGTGACCTAGTGATAAGATTATCAAATTATACCGTAGCAAATATTGACCTAATCAATAAAAGTCAATTTTATCATTGTATCCAGACCTAATCAGTACACACTCACGATGACGACGATGGAGAACAAGAAGAAGAAGTGTAAATGTCAGGAAAAACAGAAGGTAACGTAATAAATTTCATCCGGATTATTACCATTTTAACAGTAAAAAAAAATTATCACATAATTTTCATTCATTGAAAATATATAACACACATAAAACTGCCTGCGCCAACACAATATAGAAAGTATGGTAACCAACCCGTACAAATGTCAGAGTAATACGAGAGATAGCTGATATATGTATGTAGAGTTATATGGGAGATGCTGAGTCGGGGAAAATATTATTCGAGGGAAGGTAGTCAAAATATTTTTTATAATATTTACATAATGTCGTATTATTTTCCGGATACAATCCATTTATATCACACACACACACACACACACACATAAACACATCGAAATATTCAGTTGGTTCAGACGAAAAATATTTTTCATATTTGAGGGAACGTCGCATATGTTACCATTTTGTAAATTTATATAACAACCCAATAGAATTTTTTTTTGGTTTTGTTTTTTATGATTTTCTCGAGAAAATTGTTGAAGAAAAAGGTTTTCATATTATAAAATGAATTTTCGTCAATAAGCCATAAATATTAATCGGAAAATAAATAGCAATAAAGTAAATAGTAAACGATAAATTTTCCAGCCAATTTTTTTTTTTTTTATTTCTGGCTGATTTATTGTCGTTTACCGACAAAATTATGTGCGCACAGTATTTTTGGGCTGTGATAATAATGTTATATTTATAGATTTCGTAGATCAAAATCAAAATTAATTCACTTGTGAAACATAATTTTTTGGAATATATTGTACAGATATAGGGGGTAGATTTTACTTCGTGGGAAAATCGAGAAAATTAGTTTATAGATCAGTTACAAATTGACTATATTGCAAATGTGATTAATGGATTTCCAACCACTTGTGAATTTTGAATTCAACAAAGAGCCTCAGTTCCATTTACTGTCAATATTGATGGCGTTACTGATTCTGGTATCAGTGCTTTGAATTCTGTAAGAGTTTATAAACTTTCCTCAAATTGCTTAGTTTTGCTTCTCAGTATCCAGTTAGTGATAACCAAAATTCGATTATGTCACTTTCGTGTCACTACGGTATAGAATACCATGAAAAATTAATTAAAATTAATTAATAAAATACGAGGCCATCAAACAACACAACTGTCCAAAAATTACATTGAGCCCAATTTAAAAATAAAAAAAAAACATCTAATCATTATGTACAATCATTAGCTAACATTAAATACATAATATATATACATAGACGATTTAGCACAAGGTTAAATATGGCAAAAACATAAAATACAAATGACCTACATTACATATTTACATAGTGTATCATAAACATTAGACGCACCATATAGTCCTATCTAATCTATCGATTTTTCCACTATGCTTTCGCTCAACCATCTAAAAACCTATGCTTCTCGACGAAAAACGACAACGTGTCGTGATAATTAAAAAAACCTAGAAACGAAAACAAGTGTGAGAGTGGGACAGAAGGATACAAATAAAAAAACATAAATTAATTCAAAGGAAAATTATCTTTATACACTTTGAAAAGTAAAAATGTAGAACGACAAAAAATGCCATTGAACGATTTTTATTTTTTGTTTACATAAAAGACAACCCCCTTTGGCTAGGGTAAATTGAAATTAATTGCTATAATTATCCGCAATGAAAATATACAGAAAAACAAGAAATCTTGGAAATATCAAGTGATCAGTGGACAACAGTTTTTACTATATAGAGAAAAGGAGGATGAGGGGGAGATGGCATATCGAACAACAAATCAATTAATCATTTTTCCCATAATATAGTTTTTCACTTTAACTAATAATTGTCAAACTAAATGATTGATTTTCAATATTAACCGAACATAAGTTGAGAGGGTGGTCAGTTTGTTGTTTGAAATTATGTTGTTTAGTATTCATGTATCGAATAAGATTATGTGTTGTCCGAGGGTATTTACATGACACGTGAAGAAAGAACTGGTCGTATAGCGGTCATCTCGTAACACGTGGCTCAAAAGGTCTCTTTAGAGACGTGGGGCGATTACGGCCTATATACCAAAGTTGAGTTTCGTTTTTCATAACAGAGTGTCGGAGTATATTCCAAAAAAATTCTCAATTTTTACTTAACGTGAGAAGGTTTGGGTTTTGACGCATGTGAAATTATCCCAGGATTTTATGCCAGGAAATGAAAAAATTTCATCGGGCAACTTTAGTAAAATAAAACCATCCTAACATTAACTGAAAAATCTCAACATATAACTACTTTTAAAATCTACATGCTTATGTATAGTTCATTAATAAACTAAGAAAATACGAACGGAACATATATGTAAATATAGTAGTAGTTTATTTTAATTTTTCATTTGGCTTGATGAAACTAAAAGTCTAACCTAAATATAACTTAAACATGCAAGAAATGACAAGCGCTTTCTCAAGTAGTGACATGCAACAACGATCAGATGTAGATGATATATTTGAACCAAAAAACAAGAAACCTTTCATTAGAAACAAATTAGGAAAGTCCTATAAAACAGCAGAGTTTAACACTAAAATTGGCCAAATTATTGTAAGTAAATAATTTGACATGTATTGCGTAAATGTACATAAATTAAATTCCAAAACATACCCGAACATAATATCCGATTTACTGACAGCAAAAACCGGATGTCAAATAAATATTAAATCTTGTGATATTCTTAATAGTAGTATCTGTGTTATAGCTTATTGTAGCCATTCTGAATGTCGAAGATAAAAATTGATTAACGATAATGTGAAGTTTGGCACATTTAAAGTATACTCTACAAGCCAGGTACAAGGTCACAAATGCATAAAGACTAGACAATTAAGAGGCTCAAAGAGGGAAGAAACGAAAACTCAGTTGTCAAAGTAACGAGTTGAAGAAATGTTTGAGGACATGGTAAATAACGAAGACAAACCATTACTAGAAACTATAGAAATTAGGTCTATGAGCGTTTTAAGAAAAGTTCGATCGGATATGTTAAAAGATCAGGATGGCGATTCTGATGATATTTTGGATTTGGAAAAAGAAATATTGTTAACTCCAGAGTAGTTTCAAAAATTATCGTTCAAACCTTTTTATGTCATTTCGTTCAATCAAACACAACTTAAAATGCTAAGGAGCTTATTGAAATCTGCTCCATCAAAAAAATTGGTGGCATATCTGGATGCGACCATTCCAAATATATTGTACTATGCTGTAGTAGTACCCGCACGAGTTCATGAAACTGATGCTTTTGATACATTTCCATTAAAGGATATGATAAGCGAAAGCCATAAAAGAGTTACATAGGAGGTTGGCTTAATTCCTATCGTATTAAAATAGAAAAACCATTTAATTATTGGCCAATATTTGAAGCCATAGTAACCGATGGAAGTTTTGCGGAAATAAATTCTGTTTTAGACGTGTTTAATAAAATGGATATAGTAAAATATTTAATCACATCACAAAATCTACGGAATCAAATGACTTGATAAAACTGCATTTATGTGTTTCACATTTAATGCACAATATTGCAAAGTGTTTTGATAAATTATATGATAAACAAATCACATTATGTTCACCACATTATTTTAAAAAGAAAACTATGATATTATTAAAAATATTTGGAAACATTTATCTATTGTTTTAAAATCAAAATATCTGACATCCGATACTTTAAGTTCAATAGACGCTATAATAGAGAATACACAACCAAATCTTATTGATCAATTTTATGAATTATTTATTCATCCAAATGATTTTGATAATAAATGTGATATTTTTTACCAAGAAAAGCGCCAAATATACACAAAGTCCTACCTACAAAGAATTCAAAAAAATTTCGGACACTATTGTTGAGCAAAATACATCCAAAGGGAAGAACGAAATGAATGCGTTTTATAATCCTAAATTATTGGTAATACTTTAAAAAAAAATTTATTACGTATCTCCCCTTTTGGTCTCGCGTTTTTCATAAAAAAAGATTAAGTAATAGCCACGTGGAGAATTATTTTTCAACCATAAAACGCCAAACGAGACAAAATTTAGCTTTAGGTAAGTTACCTACAAAACCGCTGCGTTTCCTGAAAGAAATTTAAAAACGGAATATATACGTTTCTGACAGATACAATCTAAACATTCCTAAGAATCTTTGAACCGTTTGTACCATTCGAAATAAAGAGATGAGGAACAGTTTACATGAAAAAAAATCTTGAGCGTCGCTTCTTACTCTTCAAGAAGGTTGGGCAAAAAAACAGTCGTTATGACATTCACCATCTACACCAAAAAAAAGTACTTTCGATCTTCAAATAATAAAGTCAATAAAATCCATGACGCCACCGGAAGCACGTAGCGTTTTACTACAAATGGCCATTTTAAATAAAAGGGATGTTAAAGAGAAACCTGATGCATCTGAGTCGTGGAATAAACAAATAAAGCATAATAATAATAATCTACAAAGTATGCCAATTTGTTTTTTACAAAATGGAGTTGTTACTGGTGAAAATTATTATTATACGTGCACGTTCGGTTCGTTTACATGCTGTGTTTTAAATATATCTAATTTTAAATTTGATGGATCACTTAAAAATGATTTTTGCCACCTAATTACAGCCTTGAGAGCAAGACAAGTTGATGCAGCAAAAAAATACAGATTTTCTTTTTTAACAGTTGTATACGGTCTGAAACGAGACTGCACCTCAAACTACAGTCTCAAATTTCGTATTAAAAAAACAAAATTTTTATAGCGGGTAAACCGTAAAAAGTTTCAAATCTTGTGATAATACTGTAATAGACCTGCTAAACTACTAATCGATAGACCACTTTAAATTAAAAAAATTAGGAATGCAAAACTTAGAAAATTGCTTAGAAGAAAACGGCATTTCTTCTTGCCCTAATTGCGACAATGGTTCTGCTATTTGTAGTATTTTTATGAGCCAAATTATATTTATTTATGTTGAACCTCTACAAAATCCTACAACATTAATCACAATCACAAACATTCCCACTTACATTACAGTATATGGTAAAAATATATAATAAATTCGTTTGTAAATTACGTGCCAAATGGAGCTTATTATTTGAGCTTTATCAGAAATATTCTCTCAAAAACGGTATATACAATGGTCGAAAATTAATTTACTTCTGAAATTCACCGATGATGATATTTCGGCAAGTTCGCACGGAACAATTTTCAATAATTTTTTCTTAGAAATTAGCCAATAGTATGTCCATTATAAAATCATATAGCCCTAATCCGAGAGATTTTTAGTTTCATCAAGCCAGATTAAAAATTAAAATAAACTACTACTATAATAATAAAGTCAATAAAAATTGGGCAAACATATTTTATTGTAAATTGGAGTCTTTTTTTGCTAAAATTACAAAACTTATGACAGCAATTGGATTATTGTTTCATTTTAAATACATGTATAACGTAATTTTTTGAAAAAAAAAAAATTTACCTGCAATTTAGCCCAAAAAATGCCAAAATATTAAAAATACGTTGATTGGGGTTAAAGTAATGGTATAAATTAAACGCTTGGTAGACATAGTCAAGCAGATATTTTATTTTACGCCTACCGTTCTTTGCCGTCATTAGGGTGCAGATGTTTTATTGCCTGAAGTTTTTGTTTTTGAATATAAATAGTGCATATTTTGTAAGATTAAGTTATTCTGTAAGTGATCCTAGTCAAATAAAGAATAAAGTGCAATTTTAGTTAAAAATATGGGAAAAGTTAGTGAGCAGTGTAAAAGCAATATTTTGTCTTGATAAGTAGAAAGATTAAACATTCCTAAAAGTACTGTCGCGTGGATTATTAAAAAAATGCAAGAGATGGGCAAAGAAAGAAAGGCTCTGCAAGGCCCAGAAAGATAACGCCAGTGGAAGATCGTTTCATAATATTACAATGTTGCCGGGACCGTTTTAAAACTTCATCGGAATAAGACGGAATATTGTGCGAGCAACGAGAAAACAAATTTAAGCCAGCTTAGTGAGAAAAAGACTCGGTAAAGGTGGTTTGAGAGCACTTAAACCAGTCCAGAAGCCTGAGTTTACATTACTAGTGAAAAAACGCTTGCTATGGGCCCAGGAGCATGTTTCTTGGACTCCAGAGATGTGGAATGATATGATTTTCTCCGATGAATCAAAATTCAAGAGATGAAAGAATACAAGGAGAAAACTGGGCGAGAGAGTTATGGTCTGGGGATGATTTTCTACAAATGAGATAAGTCGATTGTGCTTCCTTAGTTCCAGTATTACAGCAGCTGTTTATCTGCAGGTCCTACAGAACGAGTTCGAGCCTTCTGCTTAAAGCTGTTTTGGGAGACTTGCAAATTTATTTTTCAACGGGACAACGCTCCGTGCCATACCGCCAAAGTTGTAAGTTAATTATTTGGTCTATAATGAAGCTTTAAAAAGTTAAGCTTTAAGCTTTAAAAAGTTTGTTGATGACGATTTGGGAATCCATATTTCCTACGATTTTAAAAAATGTATCAAATTCAATGAATCGGAGGTGTATCGCTGTAAATAAAAATTAAAGATATTAAAATTAAAGATAATAAAAAACAACAAAAAAAATTAAATAATAGTTAATTTATTCCATTACTTTAACCCCAATCAACGTATTTTGAATATTTTGGCATTTTTCGGGGTTTTGCCCCCAAATTGCAGGTACATTTTTTTTCAAAAAATTTCATGTTCCATGTATTTAAAATGAAACAATAAGCCAATTGCTTTCAAAAGTTTTGTAATTTTAGCAAAAAAGACTCCAATTTTCAATAAAATATGTTTGCCCAATTTGTTTACCCAGCACTGTATGTTCCGTTCGTATTTTCTTAGTTTATTAATGAACTTTACATAAGCATGTAGATTTTAAAAGTAGTTATATGTAGAGATTTTTTTGTTAATGTTACGATTGTTTTATTTTACTAGAGTTGCTCGATGAAATTTTTTCAGTTCCTGGGATAAAATCATGGGATAACCTCACATGCGTTGGGTTTGGCGATGTTAGCTTTGATTTTCGGAGGCTTGTGGAACTGTGGAGTTTTTGGAGAGTTCCACTGCCTCTATTGGATGATGGATGGGTCTCCTTTTGGTATTGCAGCGATGTAACGGATGCGTGCGTTTGATGTTGGTTCGTCTAAGGGTTCTTTAAACTTTCACTTCACTTTTAGAAAATTGGAGCAAAAGTTTATGGTTAAATACAGATTGTAAGTTTGTCTATGTTGGTATCTGTGGCTTCTTAGTTGGAGGGTGAGTTTAACAGCGGATTTATTTTATTACAATTTTCACTGCAGATGGGGCTGAAGGTGTTGTTGTTGGATTGATGCCTGATGTAGGGGAGATGGAGAGTATTTTGTTTATTTGTCATTTGTGAGTCCCTTATTTAAGGTTTATCAGTGGGGTTTAGATGCAGTTGGGACTATAAATGAGGGTTCCTGCCGGGGATGTTTGACGATATGTGGTTTTTACGGTTGTGATGTGGTGAAGTAGTTTGAGACGGTTCAATTTCAATGTTAGGTCTTTAGTTGTGGTTTTATGAAAGTGTTGCGCACGAATGCAGGAGTTCGCTTGCGGTTGTATCGTTCTGTAACTATGGCGGCTCAACTGGTTTTTGCTCAGTGGAGTGGATGTTGGTGTTTTGGTTTGTTGGTGTTCATTCGTGACTGTGCGTGTTATGGCTAGATAGCGTGAGGGTTTTGTCTTGTTCAGGCTTTGTATATCTATGGTTGCTCTTGGTTGATGGACTGGATGGGGCTTTTGACTAGCTCCACTTTTTTTGCAAAGTGTTTGTTGTTTAGTTGCCAATCAGCATGGTGTCATAGTGGTCACGTGTGGGGCGTGACGATGTTTGTTGCCTTTTTTGCGTTAATTTGGAAGTATTGCTGTTTGATTTTATTGTTTTTTTTTTTAAAATAAGGTGTAGTACCACTGTATCGATTTAAAACCGCTAAATGTGAATGCAACCAGTCTTCAACCCGACCCCAAAATATGGAGGAAACGCATCGTTATAAGACCGTTGGTTTTAGTTGTCAGTATAGGATAAAACAAGTGGATGTAAAAACCGATTGGAAAACTAAATTTTTCCGATTCCGATACACAAATTTCTAATGGTTTTTAACGTTGTTCATAATATCACTGACAATGTTCTTCGTGTTCTTCATACATCTAACAATTATTTAGATAATTGGTATTGCAACCATCTGATATGGATTTTGGCAGTTCGATTACCGATGAACGTTTTTCATTTTCTGGGTGATTGTAGAACCGTTGTGGCATCACTTCAAATGCCACATAGTTCCAATCATGGTATGGAGAGTTGCTGTATAAGGACAACCAGTTTTTATCGCTATCAAACGTAGGGCGTAATTTCCCCTGTCATCTTGTTTTACTCATGTAAACAGCACCAGCATAAGCTCCTTCAGTTGCATCATTAAATCCATGGATTAAAATGCGGTGGTTATGCACAATGACCAATCGAGGTATTATAAGATCTGTGAAATGATGGAATGCACTTCTCATATTAGACCATTTACCTGCAACGTCAGGTGGTAACAGATATGTTTGTTTCTAGTAAATCGACACTGTATGAAAAGCAATTTTCATCAGGATGCCATTGTAACCCTAAAACCTTTGTTCTGTGGTTTTCATCAACATCTACTGCAGGGGAAATTTCTTGATTGTCATTTCTTCAGATTGAATCCACCTTTAGTCGTCAATTCAATTAACTGGTCTCGACATTCCACTGCTTGCATTGAATCATTGACCGATAATGTTTGCAAGGTTCTGAAGTAAATTGTCGCCATTCTATTCTTTGAAATTCTCGATCAACTGGTGCTAGCAGAATTTTCCGGTTAGCTCTATATCCGACATGATTTAAGGCTTTCGAAATTTCATTACGATGTGAAACAACGTATTTTGTATGGTCAGCCCGATCATTAACTTTTGGTTCAGCGACACATCTGTCGAAGTTTCAATGATCCATCAAACACCCTTGTTTTATATTTTCCGTGTGATTCTTTCGTCACGGCAAGATGAGGCAGATAATAAATATTTTCTGGAGCTTGAGCAATCTCCCCATCTGGTATTACTTCCATGCATCCAAGGTTGGCTTGTTCATTCATGAAATTGATGTAATCTTTTTGAAGTTTCTTGTTATTGTTGAACTTTCTCTCCATTGCCATTAATCGTGATTTTGGTGCATTTATTGAATTTTCGAGGTTGGGAGAATTTAGTTTAAAGAGTAACTTTACAACATATCTTCCCTCTTTCGTTCTAGAAGAAGTTTTTTCAGAGTGAGTTTCACTCAATTTTTCTTCTTTCGTAATCAATGGCATGAACTTTACCTCCTCAATTCCCCAAAACTATCGTAGAAGAAAATCGACGTCTGTGGCTGCAATATTATATATGGAAGATTGATCAACTGTTGCGTTTGCTTTTTTTCCACAGATAATCCAGCCGAATATAGTATTTGGGCTATTACTCGCCCATTTTGTTTGACAGTTTCAGGTAATAGTATCTCAAAGAACTCGCCTGCAAGGTCTTCTCTGCTAGAAATTGTCGTTGCAAAACTGAATTTTGGATGGCACACACTTATCGATCACGTAACATGCGGTCGAGACTTCCGGTTGGAAAATTGTATTCCTAGGCTAACCGTCGTAATTCGGCGATATAATCTGCGACCTTTTCATCTGGCATTTGTTCCCGGTTGAAAAATTTTAACAAGGCCGCGATTTGCGACGATGTAGGAGTAAAATGGTCAGTAAGACGTTCAATAATGTCTTTGTTCACTATTTCACTCACTTTTTGGGAAGCTATCAGGGTTTCTGGTAGCTCGAACATATTTTCCCCACATAGCATTAGGAAAATCGCTCGTCTTTTGGTAGCGTCCTCGATTTCATTTGCTTCGAAGTACAGATCGAAATGACGGCATACAATGTAACCGATGTATGTGTTAGTGTATTATAGGAAATAATATACAGTAGCTCAGTATACTACATGCAGTAACAATATTAAGTCAAAATTACGAACAAGCTTTTAGGAACTTTTGCAATTAGCTCTGGAGTACGGCAAGGAGATTGTCTTTTTCTGAAACTCTTTAATCTCTTGTTAGAATTTATCTTTCATAAAACTGAAACAAACAGCTCAGGGTAACATCTTGTACCGTCAGTTAAACCGTGTAGTTAGACCGAATGGCAACGGTATCAAAGAACTACGGAAACCTCTTATACGATTCTCAGCTTCCGTTATTACCAAAATGGGGTTAGCCTTTCCTAAATTTAGGCACAAAACTTACTTATAAAAATTCACAAATATTTTATAACAGAATTTATGCTGAGGTCAAGAGCTTTTAACTAACGCATTACACATCAAAATCGGACCACTAATGATACTTGCTTGGAAGATATAAAGTGCGTTTTGTCACAGGCAACTATGTGCTTTGTTAGCCTTACGCTAAATTCAAAATACCTTTTAGATATCGACAAGCTGAAGTTATAAAAGGTGACTTTGGTGAAGCTTTTGTAATGGGTTTGAGAGTTGGACCCTGATGAAAAAGTAGAAGAGATGGTTAACATTCGACAAGAGAATCATGCTTATAAGATATGGCCACCAACGTGACGGTGACGACATTTACCGAGTGTTATTAAACCAAGAAATCAGGAATTTCTCGGTCACGTTTCGCTAGCCGAAGGATAGTGCAACGACCTTTGAATGGAGAGTCGCAAGTAATCACTACTGTAAGAGCCTCATAAAGGACATACAACCTGACCAAGTCGTACCAAAACAGTATTGGCCAACAATGGCGCATTAAGACAATTTTATCAACATTATTTTTATGAACTGTCAAATAGTATAATCGAGTTACAACATCACTTTTGTAAACACGTTAGCATCCTGCAGCCGTTCACATAAAACAGTTAGTTATTTGAGAAATGCAACGAGTCCACTAAATATTTTATTTATTTTATTTTATTTTTATTTTTTTAATTAGTATCATTAAAATGTAGCAACAGCATATAAAGTTTAATTATAAAAAAACGACAAAGAAGAATAAGAAGAAGAGCTTTCATTTGAAAAACTGTAAATGTTCATAGAATTTTTCTCATCATTATTAATTCAAAAGACTTTGGAAAAACAAAAAAAAGTTACATTCATTCAAATCATCGTCAACATCGTTCGGGGATGATCATTAAAATATGTATGTGTACGGGAACGGCACGGCAAAAAAATAACAGCAAGAAAAAGAGGTATTAACACTAAATAATTTTTTTTTTGTATTTTTATAAATTTTTAAAATACTTTTAACAAGTTTTTATCGAAGTGGAAAACATCATCATGCGACATCATATACCGTCCTGACAATATAATTCGATTCGTTCCATTTATTTTCGAATTTATTTGGGTTTTTGTAGTTTTTCTTTCGTGTACAATTTTCCGCAATTGAAAATTAATATTTTTAAAAGACGATAAAATTTGAACAGCATATTTCAATGGTATTTTGTCCCTGCCTCTTATTTTCTTGTTGGTGTTATGAAGAAGCAAGGTATACAAATATTTGATGATAATATAAATATTATTAGCTCCTGATAGTCTAGATTTTTATTTTCAAAAATTTATGAATATTTTATCACAATATTTATGATGCTATTGGAAGTTTTCGATTAAGGCATCATTTATTTTAATCGCACTACAATTTGCTTTGCAATTAAGAAATTTTTTTATTTATTTTAAACGCTGATTTTTATTATGCCGCATTTGCTGTGGTCGCTAAATCCTTGATAAAATTCGGCTCGTGATTGCTGGTGCGTTGACAGTAAAATGTAAATTAACAGTTGATTTCCAGCTAAGCTTTCCACCTTTGAAAAATGCCAGAGGAAGTCATTTAAACATTTGTTTTTATTATTTCAAATTCTATCGACATTTTTTTGCAAATAAGCAAGTTTTATTGTTTCATTTTTAAACCAAAGATACAAAAAATTCTAATATGAGTTGAATGAAATTATTAGGAACCAGAATATACTCTGCATGAGTATCAGTAGAAGTTATCCCAATTGGCCACTGACTAGGAGGTTAATTTGTATTTTTTAGTAACACCAGTACACTGACTTTAACATTTTTTCTTGTAGACTTTAGTATTTTCAATTTGGGATCGTCACCAAAAAATGTAAACTCTTCGTTTGATCTCGATCCATTGATTGCCGAGATCAGTAACCTGATCTTAGCCCATTTCAGGAAAACGTGTTAGCAGAACTCCAATTAAAAAATGCTTCGGTGTAAGTGGAAAATATGTGTGATCATCCGTATAAGCTTGACACAATGGACGAGAATTTAGAATCGCTTCTAATTTTATATAGTAAAATAGACATCTCTACAAACGTAAGATTCATTCGACCAGCTGATTTTGTAGCTGAATATCTCCTGCATATCACACAATCTTTAATTAATTTCTTAACCATATTATACGACAATTAACTACTGTGCACAATAATGAGTCATTATCACGTGTGTACAAGTTTCAATTACTGAAAGGACTACTTCAAGGGAATACAGTAAGATTAATAAATCATTTTCTGATCACAGATGCCAGTTATGGCAAAGTCTGGGATAAGCTGAAAAAGCGCTATGATAATAAACTTACCATTGTTAGTACTATAATAAAAACTTTCTTAGGTTAGCTGTCGGTTCATCAAGCTTCACTAAACTCCTTCAGAAATTTAAAGGAAACGTCAGATGAATTGTTTCGCTGATTGCAAGCTTTATGATGAAACGAAGCAATAATGGGCATTACATTCAGACAACAAAAACGTATACAGATGCATTGGAAAGCTGCAACCTTTGAAAAAGTTTTTCAAAGGTTTGGCATATGGCAAACACAAAATATGATTGCCTGTTTCATAAAAGACCTCACGCAATCCAAAGGTTATAGAAATTTCAGCCATGTGATATTGAAATCCGCAAGGATTTTGTCAATAAACATAATTTATGCTCAAACTGTTTAAGAATGGGGCACGATGCGATAATTTTAGATGAGCCGAAAAACAGTCCAGATAAAGTAAATACAAGCAAAACCACCATAAGAAGCAACAAACAAACCAGAGACCGTGCCTAATCCATCCATCAGTCCAGCACTGCAACCTTACACCGATAGAAAGGAAAGGATTGATACCAACAACCAAGCAGCATTACCAACAGTACTCATGTTAGCAATGGATGTGCAAAGTAATTCTCATTATGTTCGGACATTTTTAGATTCAGGTTCAGAATCGACATTCATCAATAAATTATTAACTAAAAAATTGGATTTTACTCGGCATTTAACCGTCACCGTAAGCGGATTATCTTTCTTTTCGGCATGCAAAACCAAAGGGAAAGTTATAGCGAAACTATCGTCAAAGCATGATGCACAACACTTTACAGTAGTGGTTGCATTCATTTTAGGTAACCTCACTAATTTTCAAGTAATACGGTGTGAAAGCTGGATAAATTTCATCTTCCCGATCCAAATTTCAATGATCCGAACATAATAGATATGATAGTTGACATACATGTTTTCTACGACTGGATTGTTGCTGGGTAGATGAATCAAGTAGTTCTACTGCAAGTTGCTATACAATTCAAACCAAAGGCGATGATGTTTGTCTACTTTCACGTCGGTTTTGGGAAGTTGAAAATATTGAAGCTGACATCTTTACAACTGATGTCTTTACAACTGAAGTCTGAAGAACATTTTTTACGTACCCATCAATTGGTCAACGGTAGATTCATGGTTGAACGCATTCCCGCATAGAAGCAATAGATAATGAAAAGGCTTATTATTTACCTCACCATGCAGTCTTTAAAGTAAGTCCAACATCTAAAAAACTGCGTGTTGTTTTCGACGGCTCCTGCTAAACTGATTTCGGACTTTTTTTAAACGTCGTTTTGATGATAGGCCCTTTACAATTCAAAACGATCCTTTCTCAAAATTGACCAAGTTTTGCAAACACAAAATTGCGTTTGTCGCGGATATTGAAAAAATGTATCAGCAGATAGCAGTTAATCCAAAACACCGAAACTATCAAAGGATACTGTGGTGAGATAATGCAACCAGGAAAATGCTACACTTCAGATTGAACAGGGTAACATATGGGTTTACCTGTTCAGCTTTCTTGGCCATCAGAACTTTGCAGCAATCAATAAACAACTGCAGCAGGCTATCTAGCATGGTGTCAAATATAATAAAATCTAACTTTTACGTAGATGATTTGTTATCAGGGTGTGAAAGTGCAGAAGATGCTTTTTTAATGGCTAATGACTTAACAAAAACTCTTTCGAAATCGCCAACGAAAACAAGGGAGGAGCATAATTTCATTCGAAGATCCTGATGCGTATGTCAAAACGTTAGGAATTTGCTGGTTAACAAATGATGATGCTTTCACCTTTAGTGTTGCAGCGTTACTAATAAAACCATTGACAAAACGCCAACTACTTTCAATCCGTTTGGTTGGCTGTCTCTATCGACCATTATCTTAAAAATTTTACTGCAGTCGCTTTGGCTAACCAAACTAGATTGGGAAAATCAATTATCTGATGACTTCCATCAAATTTGGACGGCGTCACATAGAGAACTCGTGTGCTTGACAGGTATACGCATTCCCCGATTTATTCTGATGCAAAAATCCTCTGCCGTAGAACTTCATGGTTTCTCTGCGGTTCAGAAAATGGAATTGTTATTGTAGGCAACAGGACGAGTTAAACTGGACAAAATTCCATCCCATCCAAGTTAAATCCAAGTGATTGTGCTAGTCGTGGGTGGTCACCAAATAAGCTGCTTAACCATTCTATCTGGTGGAATGGTCTCAAATTTCTACAAAAGCCAACTTTACAGTGCTCGAACCAAGAAAAGCAGTCAATTGAAAGTATCACCATGAAACTGTGAAAAGTATTTTGAATTTCTAAAAATGTCGTAGATCGATCGGCAATTCTTCATTTCAAGGTATTTTGTTATAGTGTAAAATAGTCATGCTATGTTATGATTGTAGGGGAAATCCACCCTAATGGATCAAATACCCAACTGGACTCCGACAATATTATTTGTTTGGTTTTTGTCCTTTCTGTCATCGGTCCTACATTAAATGTGAAACAGTCTGAAGTTTGAATCCACTGAAATCCATGTACTTTTATCACCAGGTTATTATCAGTAGTTAGCTGAAGCGATTTGCAAGTTTCTCTTGTTGGTTCATCGACTCTATTGGAGACCCATTTATGTGTATGAAATCAGAGGCTAAAGTTGCACTTAGTAACTGTATTCATTAACTCTTCAATCGAATCAGATCCCGTAAGCGACTCGTCCACATAAAAGTTATTGTTTATTGTATGACTTATTACTGGATCTCTTTCTTTTATGCCCAACTGGTTTAAGCACCGGTAACTGGTAATCTTCGCCTTCTTTGTTTTGATCTTGCCTCCATAAAATCCGTTGATAGTTCATCATTTTCATCAACCCAAATCTGGCGATACACTTTTTGTAAATCTACCGTTATTTTTGTTTCCTAAATTGAAGCAATATGCTTCACAAGTATGCCTGTATTATTGGTCCCACCGTTAATAGGTCATTCAATGATGTTCCATTTGTTGTTCGAAAGGATCCATTGAAACCCACTCACTCCTGCGGGTAGTGGAGCTACATTCTCGTATCACGGCATGATGTGGCAGATACTAACATGTTTCAGGCTTGTTAGCTTCAGTTGACATAACTTTTCTAATGTATCCTAATGCTTCATATTCTTCTATACATTAAGTATATACAGCTTTCAATGTCTGTTTGTAGTTCAACTTGCGGAGTAGGTTGCCAATCTTTTAAGAGAGGGATAATATGACTTTGTTAACGGTACTTTCTCCTCCTTGAATGGTAATTTGACTATAAATCGGCCTTCAGGTAATTTCTTAAAGTTGTTTTTGAAATTAATTTCTGCTAGTTTTTGACTTAGGTGAATTAGTTATCAATGATATTCGATTCCTTTACTTTGAATGCCTTTACTTTGATGGTTTCTTCAACGTTGTCCCTGGAGTAAGCTTCCACTTATATTGCTCCTCTTGTAACCAACCCTCTTGTAGCTAACCAATACTAATAGCAATTCAAACAAGTTGCCTTTGTAACTGAAGCTTCCTTACCAATCTTTCATCAATAAATGTTGCTTGTTGATCCTGAATGATCCTGAATGATCCTGATGGAGACTATATTCTTGAAAATATATCCTTGATGGATGGGAAGACTGCAAAAGTTTCGAAAAATTTTGGTATTTATACAGTTTGCAGTTTCACTTCGTCTTTATGAATGAAAGCGGTTTCATAAAGTGTTTGGATGTTCGCTGTTTGCTGTTTGCTGTTCCAATAACCAGTCTATAGACGAGTTCAACCATCGAGTTCATCAGATCATTGATGTCCCGCTGGTATTGTTTCTTCAAACTTGTCCTTAATTTTGATTTTGAAGCAAAATATCTTTTCCATTTACAATTTTGGTCGTAATGGCGTACTAGTTTCCAGTTTGATTTTTCTTTTATCTCTGACCTTTTCTGCAAGTCATCCAACTGCAAGGATCGATTTTTATTTTTGATTAAATATTTTTAGGAAAATTATATCACCTTATAGTTTTCAACTATATAGTGTTTCCGAAAAGTTGGCTTTCATCAGCCAAATAATTGTGACCTATCTTACGTTATTTTGCAATCTGAGGTAGTCATTTCAACGTAACAAACATTTTCCTAAGATCCTCGTCTACATCAGTTCTTTCGCTCCGTTTGTATTCCGACTCAGCGCCTCCATACGCTTCATTTGTACTCTCGACCATCTTGCAAATTTTGGTATTAAATTTTTTTTGTGAACAAGTTTGTAATGACGAACAATTGGGACATAAAAGGCCCACATGTCGTCTTTTTTACAAGGATTGACTTGCAACAAAATATTCCTTCTAACCCTTTCGAACAAGCATCGGTAACGACTTCATGTTCAAAATTAGGTCATATATTGTTAATACTTCGTGGTTCCCTAATTTATGAGTTGTTATATATTCGAAAGAGTTTGCTTGATCGTCCTGCCGGTACTACTTCCGAAGTTTATTGTGTAAACGGCTTTGCTACAATATTAAAGAATCCCACCAATTCCATAAACTATCGTATCTAAGTTCTGTTCTTTGGCTGTTGAAAATTCACACCGGTATCTATTTTGGATTTTCCGGGTCTAATTTCCGATCGTGACACTTCATGTTCTAAAAATAATAATTCGCGTTTGAAGAAATGGCATTTTACCAGGTTACGTGTCAGTTTATAAAAGTTAAATTATCAAAAAATTGCTCTAATTTTCTCATTCCAGATTTCTTATTTTCGATTTTCTGGTAAGATATTGGCTGTCTCAAGTGACATCTTGAAAAACTCATAATGTAAATCAGAAGTAACAAAAGCAAGTCTTTTGCTAGTTTTTTGCATCAGCAGCAACTGGTCAACCTTTTCTCCAAAGGACTAAACTGGCAAACGACATTCAATGCACCACAACTGTAAGCTCATTCCCTTGAGTTTTGATCAAAATGGAATTTGTATTTTTGTCAAGACGATAGATTTTGTTGCCGTTGTCGATTTGTTGCCGTTGTCGACAACTGGCTTGGTAACGAAGATAAACGGTTCGTTGAGGTTAAATTTGAGCCAGCATTTCTAGTTGCTTTCGACTGGAATTCCATTTAGCATTTTTTTTTCGAAATGTGTTTTTTCTTCCGAATTGTACTTTTCTTGGCTTGGGCGAGCTTGCCATTTTTAATTTTTTCCATTCCTTTCTTCTCTTCGTTTTTTTTACTGCAGGATTTCTGTCTTTTTTGAAAAAAATCAGCAAAATTATTACCGCATGGTAATAATTTTGTATACAAAAAATCAGCAAAATTATTACCGCATGGCAAAGCGAAGTTACGCCTGATAAAAGGAAAGTGGCCACATTGTGTCCATTTTTAAAATAGGATATCTCTTAAAATACGAAAACAATCGCAGAATATAGATCTTCTTTGCCTAGCACACAACTAATTATCCTACAAGATATTGGAAAGAATAATTTAGGTGGCGGTAAAAATTGTAGATGACTGCCAAGGAGGAATTTGTCTGAATCGGTCAGTCACTGAGCAAGTTTTTTTTTATTGAATATACTTCGTTCTAATTATTACGAAATATCTCGTGACTTACATCAGGTGTTCTTAGATTTCGAGCAAGTCTATGACTTAATCCGCTGGGAAAGCTTATGGTTTGCTTTGCGACGTCTGGAAATTCCTGAAAAATATATTCGTTTATGTAAGATGATAATAATTCAGTCGCAATGTTATATCAAAGTTGAGAAAAAGCTATAAGTAGTTTTGGCAGTTAACTCTAATATACGGCAAAGAGATGTTCAGTACCCAATACTCTTTAATCACTCTTTAATCACATGTTAGAATTTATTTTTCGTAAGACCAAACACCTCAGTCGTACCAGTTGCTGGCACATGCAGATGATAATTTCTGATTATTTGGACAGAATGGCAATGGTATTATAGAACTACTGGATTCACATGTATAAGATTCTCGGTTTTCGTTGGTCTCAAGCAAGCGATGGGGGCAGACTGTTGATTCGGTACGGGCCAGCAATGGCCTTTAAAAGTTGTTGTATTGTCTATTATCTAAATTTGGGGATCTTTTAATAATGAAAAAAATGGTAAATTATTACGGAATGCTTTGGTACACAAGAAACGAAGACCTCCTCAGAAATCTTGCCGAAAAACTTGAAAACCACTACATTCACCATATGAGAGATCTCCCTATAGCTGAAAGAAGACTCAAACTTGACAGGAACTTGACCTGGCAAATTTACTAAATTAAAAATTAAAATTGGTTAATTATAGGACTTACCATTGGATTACACCCCTACAAATGAGAATTTAATTAGAAATGTTATAATCGTTTTTTTAAACGTTAAAATGTTAAAATAATAAAACCGTCGAATGAAATCGACCACCTAATCGACAATAAAAATTTCAAACAATTTTTCAAAGCAAAAAAAAAGGAGCTTTTATAAATAGTTGATGGATTAAGCTTCTGGCTTTAAACTCATAAATCTAATTAAACTTTTGTGATGATGAATAAATTTTTACGAAATGATCGCGAGATTTACTATTCATGAAAAAAAATAAAATAAAAAATTCACCACCCACTACTCCCATTATTCACTTAGACCATTGGCAACCACCACCCAAAGTAAAAACGTAATAAATTAATAATAATAAAAAACCGATTTCATAAAACTTTCATAAGCTCTCTTTGAACAATATACGACCAAAAAAATGTTGAAGAAAATGTACATACACTCACAGACATACATATACACTCGAAAGCTTTGAATTGATAATTGATGATTGTTTTCGTTTCTTTATTGTTCAGAGACATTTCTATAAAGCAAAAAAAAAAAAAAAATGAAAAATTTTTACATGGCAAAAGGACATGGAATTATTTTTTTTATCCTCCTTCTCGTTTCTCTGGCAAACGTTTTTTTTTGTTTTATGAACAAACGGAAAAATGCCTCGAAGGGTAATTTGATTTTGGTTTAAAAAAATTTTTAAGCTAAAAACAAAGATATTCTCTTGCGTTGTTTTCTTATTTTTTTGTTGGTTGGATGGTTTGGTTTTTAGATTTTTCTTATAAAGGATTTATCATTATAATAAATCATAACCATTTCTAGGAATATCTATATTCATTTTCTTCTTTTCCTTTTTCTTTTTTTTTCAACTTAACTTCAAACAAAACCAAAAACTTTTATTTTGTTATTAATCTTGAGTCAAGTCGGTTGAGATTTTTTTTTTAATTTTCCGTATCTACCTGAAGCTTATTCATCTCTGCAGGTAAGAGCGAAAGATTAATTCATTTTTACGGGTTTTAAAATAATTTCCTTATTTTGAAGAAGATGTTTTTGCTGTTCGAATGTATGCGTACAAAAGATCTTATGACGAGTGTATTAATTGAATAAGGCAAAAGAAAATTCTTAAGAAATTTTCCACATAAACGAATTTGTTTAGGTTTGTTTTATATACACACTCATATATGTTTATGAGGGCCCGAAGCATCGGTAAATGTTCTCACTATCCAAACTAGTATACATCTATAGATGCAAGTACAACATGCAATATAATATTTACCGTTGCCACAATACAACAATTGTAGGGTTAAATTTAAGGACAATTTTAGGATTAATCAGAGATTATTCACAAATAACTAATATAACTTTTCCAATGCCGGATAAAATTAAATTGGCACAGTTTTGGAGACACAAAGCAGAAAAATGGTTCAAAATCACAAAAGGACAATTTTGATATCATCCTATCCAAAATTGAGGAGACTGTACTAGGAGGCATTTCTGACCTTTTCTGAAATTGGCAGGACCAAGAGAAGACATTTTTCACAGAGTCACGTCGTAAACAACTTCTTTCTAGTAGTATAACTAAGGAGGAAGATGAACCAGCTTGCATTTACTAATAATAATCCGAGTAATAATCCGAATTCTGAAGAGCACGATTATGAAATAAAGATCAATGGAGATCCAAAAAATAACTTATGAGATCGTATATCGATCGATGCACGAGAAAAATAGACTCATCTAACAATTTACGATCCCTAAATAACATTCAAATAACTTTCTTTTGCCTTGATAAATATATCCTTATCAGGAATTAAACCATCAAAAAGTGAAGATGATTTTTCAATATCCTTAACCTAAAATCGAATCAGATTGATAAGATCAAGAAATTCTTAATAGTCAGTTAATTGGCTAAAAAAGAACGACCACCGATTGACTAATTGGTCAAATGAATCAGAGGATACCTTTCTAAACCATCCGTCTGCTAATGTTATACTTGCTCATAGTATAAATACTTATAGGACTACCATCATAAGAAAAAAAACAGTTTACCCATTGATGTTCCAGATGTCGGTTCGATAGAATATCGTCAACAATTAGTATAAATAACAACATTTAGGCGATTATACATATACAAATATTTTTATTATTTTAAAACGATACCAGTAGCGACATCTAGCACGTCAATGGGCTAACATACAATAGTAGTACTATGAGTATTTATATTATGACTTGCTGTAATGGTGGACGCTTAATATAATTTGATCGGCGCCATCGTGCAACAATTTGTTAATAAAACTTAGGAACTGTTGAGTTTATTTTCAGTTAAATTTATGGAAACCCAAAAACGCTACAGTACAAATGACTGTGAATAGCTAACCCTTTCGTAGTACATTTCAAGAATTAGGATAGGTTGAGAATTTACGATTCTAAGAACTCTGTTAAATTTGAAGAACTCCAAGTTTCCGCTTGACACATCCCGGTATTAAAGCTACCTAAATTATGGAAGCACAAAAATATTTTTGGCATAAAGTTAAATCTGTAAGGTGTCAAAAGTCAAAAATATCTGGACATGTTAAGAGTTTAGACTAGTTCCTAAAGCTAGAAATGCAAGGTCTTTCTTTGAGATGCTGTTCATATTACTACAAAACCTCGAAGGAACTATATTTTATATATCTTCGCGTAAATCAAAAATTTCCGAATTTTTGAGCATCGTTATCACACCCAGACCCAATTGTTAAGAGGCACTCATATACGAATTCAACTTCTTCCACATCCACACGCATGTTGCTAATCAATTTCGTTTCTTAAAAATATTGCTAAAACTCAAATTCCGTAACGTGACAAAACAACTGAAGCCTGTAGTCCAAAATTACCTCCAACAATAATGGTTATTCCACCAAATGGTTTTTGTCAGTCGAGCAAGTCTTTTTAACTTCTATCAACAGCGCCAACAATTTGAGTGATATACATTAAAATCTCAAACCAGTTTATCAGTTTCATTTTCAGCCATTTTTATATTCATCAGATCCCTGTTCTTTATGTTTGATACAGCATATTCCCCTAATGGGCTCTTGTAAATTTTGAAGAAAATCCTGAATTTTATCAAAATATAATCTTTAACGATGGGGCTCATTTTTGGCTATTAACTTTGTCAATAAACAAAATATGATTTATTGGGCAGCAATCAACCCACATGTGTTTCAAGAGACTCAATATAACCACAAAAAGAGGAGTGATTGGACCATATTTTTCCATAGATGGAAATGACCACAATGTTAGGGACAATAGGGTTTGCAGTCGTGGCCTGATGCAAAACTATTTATGGCTAGAATTGAGAAGACTTGTTATCAGTGATACGTGGTTCCAATAAAATGATGCCATATGCTACAAAGGTCAAACAATTGTTTTATTGCAGTGGTGGTTCGGGAACCAGGGAATTTCAAGAAATAATCCAGTTGTAGATTAAGTGCGCGTACCTCATGTATAGGAACCGTACTGTAGCTTATTTTTTTTGTGACATATTTGGTAACCAAATTCAACCCAGTTTCATGTCAACTCAAATTGGATTCAGCGCCAAGACATACCGTCACAGCCGCCTCTACGTGATTTAAATTGAAGCTGGTCGTTTTCCAACGAAATCCAATCGACATTTTGTGCTGTTAACCATTATATCACTCCTGGGAATAGAACTATTATTCTTGGAGTCGATTAATTTGGGCCTATTGGAATTTATTTTGAAGTAGTTTACGCCATTACTAACGCTGGTTTCTCCAAAATTTGGCGAAATGTAACCATTTAATCTTATCTTAGATAGGATATAGTTGACCCTTTCTTAGTCACCAAATTGATCTGAATCGTTTTGAAACGCCTACTGTTGAGAAAAGTTCCAATATTGCCACGCAAAATAAGGTCGAGTCGTTTAAATAAGTGGCCATCATTTTAGAGCCTGCAATTGCAGGTCTTTATATTCTTGTCCGGGAAAGAAACTTTATCGTGGGAAATGGCCTCCTGAATTAGAATTCCTCTCAAAGTGCAACTCAGTTTGATCCTCGTTTGGAAGGAAAATTACCGGAAATTAAAATTCCGTAGATTTCCGGTGAGTATTGGGAATGGAAATCATTTAACGACCTATATACTGCAACTTCATACACACATGAATCTTCCTCCCTCCTGGTTTATAAAGTGATCCTGGCTTATCTACATTTTAATGAATGTGTTAGATGAAAAATCTAACGTAATTTGCTAGAGGGTAGAACATGTCGCAGATATTGATAATCCTGAATTCGCACAATAATTTAAATTTTTACCTCAGCGAATTGTCAAAAGAATTTCTGAATGCATCATCAAAAAGTGCTAGTATTAGACCAGATATATAGTAAGGCGCACATTGCTATCAGTGAATCCACATCAACTGAACCACATCTGGCTACTGAAAAATTTGAATTTGAAATGTTCAATTACGGATTAGGACCATCCGGTACTTTTAAGTTTAGAGCGGCTGTGACTATAACCATTAAACCAGAAAGTAGTCTAGAATTCCAAATGGATGCACTCGTAATGCCAAAGATTACCCGCCAACTTGCCTCTTTAGGGCAAACAAACAAAACTATTTACCATCACGCTACTTTCATTCTAGGTCTTACTCCACAAAAAGTTAAAATTGTTGATGTCGATAAAATATTTAGGTGTTTCTGGGAGCTCGATTCGATAAACGACCAGACAATTATTCTGACTCCGGAGGAAGCATTTTCTCGAGGATTACTTTAAAAGTAACCTACCAAGAAATTTTGAAGGGTAAATTGTTGTAGGACTTTCACTCAAGAAATCACTCGGCGTTATTCATATTCTGTCATTACGAACCTCACCGCACGGTGTATTTAACGAATTCAGTACTCCAGCAAATATGAGAGTGGTTTTCGATTGCTCTGCTGAAACACATTCAGTGAACGTTCAACTGCAGTAAAATACTAGATAGAGCTCCAAATAAAACTAAAAAAAATTACCTTAATGAGTTTTATGATCAATTCTGCGAAAGTGTTGGGTGTAACAAAGAACGCAAAACAGATTATTTGTATGCACTTCCGAAGTACCTATTAACGTGGCATAAAAAACTCAAATAGGACGATCCACTCCCACATAAAAAGAGAAGCTTACGGAAAAAAATAAGAAGTACTCTGGCGTTACATCAATATCAGTCCCAAGTTTCGAGCAGACAACCAAACAATGTAAAATTTACATACACTGTTTTTACAATGCAAGTCAATTGGCTTGTGTCATATATTATGGAATTATTCAGCCCCATGGAGTAATCAATCTAGTCCCGGCAAAAACTACAAGGTGGTGCCCATCCAGCAATTGACTATGCTCCGCCTAGAACTAGGCACTTGGTCAGAGTCACAAATAATATTGGATTGGTTAGAAAGTCAACCAAAACGATGGAACAATGTCGGCAACCGTACCGCAGATACTTTACCATCGCTGAAAACATTGGAAACATGTACCTTCAATAGATAATCCTTGATGATCATTGATTAGTAAAACGGAAATAAGCACCTTCAATATATGCCTTCTTTGGCAATACAGAGCCATAATTATACCAAAGTACCCTCAACAAATTGTTTTTGCACTTGATATCGCTAATCTAGGTATTTGATTTCAGTGAATTCCGGCAATTCAGAGATAGGAATAGTATTCGTCCTGTATTGCAGAAATTCCTTTATCATCACCACGCGACTTCATCTAGTGCCACTTATAGACCGTCGGCTGAGTTTTTCATTTCACAACTCAACCGCGTGAACTGTTGAATGTTTCTACAGTTTGGGCAAGAAAGGATGATTGTAAAAATCAGCGATGATGAAGCAAGAGTATTTAATTTGTATATCCTAGAAATATAAATCGTTTAACATAACAAAGCTCAATAAATCCGCCACTCTAGAATCACTTTGAATTACAAATGAATCTATACATACAAAAAAATGGCTTATATTACTAAAAATGCTTTTGTAATGTTTGGTAACCGCAGCGGGTGATATTAAATTAATTTTAACATTTGAGCCTATAACTTATTTTATTTACATTTTGGAATCATCCGGTCGATTCGTTGAATTAGAAAAGCGATACTGGAAATACATTCAAAATGTCCTATGTTTCGATTATATTTCTCAAACAATACTGAAAATATTTCACCAAGCGGATATTAATGTCGTTACCATATTTTGATAACTTTCCATGATATGGCCATTGTCATTGAAAATATTAAGAGGAGCAATGAAAGTCAATGAAAAAAAAATTGTACTATAAGCTGGAAAAGAATTTAATCCTTTTTATAAAACAATATATCGATAAGAATATGGTTATCATTCGATTCGAAGTATCAAATTCTGTAATTTATCAATTTTACCATTTTCACGATTTTACTAAACTGTGAAAACTGACATGACAAATGATTACAAATCCATATATAGCACATATACATACAGAAAAAGCGACAGAACATGGTGTCATTAATCTAAATTAAATTCGATTTTTAAAGGACGATAAACATAACTCATTTATCAAAATGCTGCTCAATATTCACTAAACATAAACACACACACTTACGCACTAACACACCAGTTTTGATTTAATAACATTCACTATATATATATATATATATATATATATATATATATATATGTATATATATATATATATATATATATATATATATATATATATATATATATATATATAACGGTAAAAAATCGAGACTAATTTTAAACATTTTTTTAAACCACAATAGTTTTATAGAATAATAAAACAATTCAGTGCTAATTCTTAAACTTTAAAAAGTTAAAATATTAAAATTTATAACATGAAAGTTTTAAAATTGTCCATAATGGTCCTTAACTCAAAAAACACATAAGATTTAGGTTAACGTTTCCATATATTAAAAAATTACCGCATCGAAGGTGTAATAAACGAAATTTTTATTGGTCATCTTATAATTCACTAGAACAACGTGATCATACGAAGTATAAAAACCTAGTATGAACCGATACAATTTTGAACATACGGGGAGCACATTCTTCTCTGGATCCAGAATTTCCTCGATGCCGGGGTCTCGCAGATGACCTTCAAGAAAAAAAAGGGGAAGGAATCACCTATTTCCCGATGCCGCTGTTCCAAGTAGTTGTTGATAAGGCAACGCCTGTCAAAAAACAACTAGCTATATAACATATGAGCCATTACAAAGTCACCTGGGAGAAGAAACGTGGTTGAGCCCAGGTGACTCAATGCCGAAATTGCCTAAAATTCGGCCACACATCGCTAAATTGTGGCAGAGATTTCCGTTGCATAAATGCAAGAAAAGTCATGCCAGAGGAAACTGCAGGAACACCACCGGAAACCCACAGAATGTGTTAACTGCGGTTAATAAAATCAAGTAAATTACAGCCAGTGTCAGGTAAAATAACCTAAACCATATCCTACCCAATTTCCATATTGTCTTTGCTCACGAAAGTTTGGGGTTTCATATGCTGACGTACCGGCTAGCAACTTTCACGGCTCTAGACCACCCACTTCTACGAATAAATTTTCTCGAATACTTCAAGACTGCGATAAGTTATTTGGTATAAACCTCGCATTCTCGTAGAATACGATCGGGGTCCGACGACTAATACCGTTGAAAAACGGTTTGCCTTTATAAAATTGGTTTCCTCACTCCCAGACCCTTAATGCTAGAACAACTTCTATGCATTCCTCTGAATGTCAATTGTCTAGTTTCACTTGATCGATGACTGAATTCACTTGAAGAAATGCTCTTCCGTCAGAATCTTCACATAGTTCTCCTATCCGAAGCCCACCTAACCCAACGACATAAATTTCAAGTCGCTGGGTATATCACTTTCAAGCTAGATACAGTAAGTGTCAAATCTGGAGGCACTACTATCTTAATTCAGAATGGCATTCCTCACTTCTGTGTCAAAACTTTTGTAACAGCCATACTGAAGCAACACTTTTAAATGTTGGTACCCAAAAATAATACCTCACGTTTTGCTCTATTTACGTGAGACAAGTCAAGAGTCACGATTTACAAAATTATCTTGGCAGGTGACTTAATTTCACGCCACAGCACACGGAGATGTACAAATAATAACCAGAATGGTCGTTCACTTCTTAATTTATGCATTAATTTCAATATCCAATTAAATGTTCGGTTCTTGATTTGGTTCTATCTAAAAATATCTCTTTAGTCACTCCATGGTGAGTCTTGCATGAATTTTGCTCAGATCATTTACTAATTGTATTCACAATTCCTTTGAAAACCCAAGCAGAAGCAACACAAATATTTCGCAACTACTCGCAACCCGACAGGATGAAATTTAATATTCATGTTCATCGAAACCTCCAAGAAGACTCAGAAATCACTACCGCTACCCAAATTGAGGAAAAAGCGATCAAGGAAACTATACCTCTCATTCAGAGCAAAGTCACAAAAAATTCCTCCAGAGTTCTAAAACCTCATTAAACTACGCAATCGAATGCGTCGGCTCTATTATGAATACCAAGGCCATATCTTATAATCCGACGTTAATTTATATTTCAATATAATTTCCTGTTGGTTAAGCGAACTAAGAAATTCTGAATTCACAAGCAGAATGCCTAAAATTCCCGATAATTCTCCGGAAATTTTCAATGAAATTTGAAAACTTAATAGTAAAAAATAAAATATGATTACTTCAACAGCTAAAGATCCTAGTCCAATCATAGATCCTAAAATAATTGCAGAGGAAATCGCGTCTCACTACTAAAGTCCTCTAATAGTATAGAGCATACTCGCCCAATATCACTCCTAAACGGAATAAGTAAGGTGATGAAAATATTCATTCTTAGCAGGATCCAGCCCTGATTAGAACCCTACATTCCAGAAGAATAATTTGGATTTCGTGCCGATCACTCTGCTACTCAAGCAGTGCTGAGACTGAAAAACTCTAAGCGATTTGTTCGTTCAACAATCGCAGCCTGTCTGGACATAGAAAAAACTTTTGACACGGTCTGGCATAAAGACTTAGTCTATTACCAATTACCTTATTAAACTAATCGAATCATACCTATCAAATGGGAAATTTTTTGTGTCGTTAGACCAACACTGTTCTCAATCAATCGCAACAGGAGTTGCACAATGTTCAATTCTAGGTCTACACCTTTTGTTGCGGTGTATGCGGATTTTGATTTTCTAATGTTGCGGTGTATGCGGATTTTGATTTTCCAATTGTGTAAAATCGGATTTTGAGATTTTCCAATTGTGTAAAAACGAAGTTTTAGATTTTATAAATTTATTTTTATTTTAATTAAATTAGATTTAATTGTGTGGTAGCGTCTTGACTATGACAGAGTAGGAAAGCAACTAACTAAAATAGAATATTGTAATAGTTTAGTACTAAGAATTAGTACTATAATTATAAGACTATACATAAGCCTTGTACAAAGATATGAACGAATAATCAGTATTTTTAGAACATATCGGCCACCTTGAAATATCCATATATATTTCAAAATGTAAATTAATGTAAACTGATGATGGAAATTCATATTAAAATAAAATTACATAAAAACTAAAACTTAAGATTAAATTAAAAATAAAATCGTCAACACCAATTGACAATATAATAAATTTCAATAGACATTCATTATTCGTTAATTAACGAATAATTTAATTTTAATTCATTCATTTAATTAACCTTAATTAAAGTAATTATTATATATTTTTTTTTTAAATATAGTAAAAATTAATAAGATGATTCAAAGACCAGATTATGAGCTATTTTCTATTTCAATAGGCAAAACACAAATTTTTGTAATCGCTCTTTTAAATATACCGGATTTGATTTTTACTGAAACCACGCGAACCAAACCTTCACCATCCGGATTCGTTTTAATTACGCGACCAATGATCCACTTGGTAGGGGGAACGTTATCTTCTTTTAACAGAACCAATGACCCGACTTGAATATTTTCACTGGGGTTGGTCCATTTGTGACGCTGTTGTAACTCACACAAATATTCATGTGACCAGCGTTTCCAGAAGTGTTGCATCATGGATTGGAGTCGTTGGTAACGAGATAAACGGTTAAAATTTAAGTGTGATAGGGATGGTTCAGGAATTAAATTGACTGGATGGCCTATTAAAAAATGACCAGGAGTTAAAGGAGAGAGATCTGAAGGGTCGTTTGACATTGCACTGAGGGGTCTAGAATTAAGAATCGCTTCGATTTGAGCAGAAATGGTGGCAAGTTCTTCGTAAGAACAGATTTTGTCTCCTAGTACCCTTTTAAAATGATGTTTTGCACTTTTAACAGCGGCTTCCCACAGCCCGCCAAAGTGTGGAGAGCGAGGTGGAATTGTATGCCAGCGAATGCCTTCTTCGTGACAGTGTTTCAGAATTTCGTTTTTGTTAGTTTCTGTATTGAATAATTCTTGAAGTTTCAATAATTCTGATTTTGCCCCAATAAAATTAGTAGCATTATCAGAATATATATTAGTGCAACGACCTCGTCGAGATACGAACCGTCTTAATGCAGAGATAAATGTTTGCGTTGTGAGATCTTGAACGACTTCAATGTGAGTAGCTTTGGTTGAGAAACAAATGAATATGACAAGATACGCCTTGCAAATCACATTCGATCTAATTTTATAATTTACATTGAATGGGCCTGCATAGTCAATTCCAGTGTTTTCAAACGGGCGACTTGGCTGTATTCTTTCGACTGGTAATTGTCCCATGAGTTGGGTAATCGACTTTGGTTTGTTTCGAAAACAAATTAAGCATTTATGGACGATCTGTTTGCAAAGAGATAAACCTCCTGGTATCCAAAATGTTTGCCTGACAAAACTTAGCAAACTTTGAGGACCTGCATGCAAATTGCGTTGATGTTATTTTTTGACTATCATACTGGTGATTGGATGTTTAATTGGCAATAACAAAGGATGCTTTTGGTCGTATGTTAAAACCTGTGATTTATTTAATCGGCCACCAACTCGCAGTAGGCCTTTCTCATCAAGAAACGGACTCAATTTTTTTAAACAATTTGTTTTATAATTGAATTTCTTGTCATTTATTTGTTTAATTTCTGTGGTGTAATATTCCGACTGTGCAGATTTAATTAAACCTAATAACGAGTCTTCAATTTCTTGTGAAGTTAATTGATCATTCCAAGATGTATTTTCGAGTCCACGTGTCTTATTTGATAAGTATTTAAGAAAACGATGAGAGATTGCAGAAAGACGCAAGATTTCATCATGATTTTCTGCATGTTCGAAAATCGAGTTTTTATTTTGATTTACAACGTTTAATATTATTGGCGATTTACTACTTTCTGGATCTTTATCATTTGATCCATATTTTTTTATTTGAGGCCAATCATCGTGTGGGTTAGATAAAAAATGAGGTCCGTGCCACCATAAATTAGTTTGTTAATTGTGATGGCATTAATCCTCGTGACACTAAATCAGCGGGATTTTTTTCCGAAGGAATATGAGCCCATATTTCTGGAGGAGTTATTTCTTGGATTTGGGATACGCGGTTAGCTACGAAAGTAGCATATCTTGCGGGAGTTGAATTAATTCTGTGCAGAGTTACTTCTGAGTCTGTCCACAGAATAGTTCGAGTGAATTTTATTTTTAATGCAGTAACAACCTTTTCGTATAACTGAGCTAATAAAAGAGAGGCACATAACTCCAACCTTGGTATGGTTTGACCCTTCAGAGGTTCAACTTTTGATTTTGCACACAGTAGATGACATTTGTATTGGTTGGTTTTAGTAATGGTGCGGATATATATACAACACCCATAGCCTTTCTCCGATGCATCACCAAAACCATGAAGTTCTATGGAATGTGTATCGCATCTAGGATATGTAATGAACCTGGGAACTTGAATGACCGGTAAGAGATTTATTTCAGTAGAGAATTCAATCCACAATGATTTAAGCGGCTCTTGAATTTCATCGTCCCAACCTAAATTTGGAATAGCCCACAGTTGCTGCATAAAACGTTTGGCGGTAAATATAACAGGAGCACAAAGTCCTAAAGGATCATATAATTTAGCAATATCAGATAATATAGTACGTTTTTTAATTACAGCTTGTGCACCAAATTTAACTAGAGAGATGTTGATAACATCAATTTGACAATTCCATGTCAAACCTAAAATGTTAACAATATTATCAGTAATGTTATTTGCACCTAAAGGGATTACAGTTTTATCGTTGGAAGCCCATTTTCTTAGTTCAAAACATCCTGAGGCTAGTAATTTTATTAATTCGTCTTTTATTGATTCAGCCTCTTTAGCGGTCTCTGCACCAGAAACTAAATCATCAACGTACATTTCTTCTAAAAGAGTTTTAGATGCATTCGGATATTTGGAATATTCGTCTGATGCCAACTGTTTAAGCGTTCTAATGGCAAGAAATGGTGCACTTGTTGTGCCATATGTCACTGTATTTAATTTATATATGGAAATAGGTTCATTAGAAGATTTACGCCAAAATATAAGTTGCAAAAATCTATCGTTAGGATGTATACTAATTTGGCGATACATTTTAGTAATATCAGCGGTCAAAACTATGGGAAATTTACGAAAGCGGAGGATAACGGATAGTAAATCGTTTTGAATTGTGGGTCCTGTCATAAGTGTATCATTCAGAGACAGACCAGATGCTGATTTTGAAGACCCATTGAACACAGCTCGAATTTTGGTTGTTGTAGAACTCTCTTTAAAAACAGGATGATGCGGTAAAAAATATGACAAATTTGGAATAGCTTCTTCGACTAGTTCCATTTGTTTTAATGAAATGTACTCTTGCATAAACTTTATATAGTCAATTTGAAGTTGTGGATTTGCATTGAGTTTCTTCTCTAAAGAAAAGAATTGGCTTAATGCATTTTCTCGATTATTGCAAAGAGAATTAATGTTTGATTTTGTAGGTAGCGCAACACTATATCTACCTGTACTGTCACGTTTGACATTATCGACATAGTGTAACTCGCATGACTTTTCCTCGATAGAGAAATTATTTTTCACTTTCACGTCTTCTATTTTAGCAAATTCTTGAATTTCCTTCCGAAGTTGATCTACGTCGCAACAAAACATTGATATTTTCTGAATTTTGGTCTTTTGATTTATTGACCCACAAACTATGTATCCAAACACAGATTTAAAAAATGGTGGAAGTTCTTTATGTAGAATAATCTTTTCATTACCCATTATATCGAAGTATATTTCGGCTCCTAATAACATATCAACTTTTTGTGGATTGTAAAAAGTTGGATCAGCTAATTGGATGGATGATGGAATTTTTGAAAGATCTACATCTATTTTTTGCAATGGTAACTGACTAAATGCATTTTTCAATATAAGGAAATCTAAATGAACTTGGTAACTATTTATCCTTGAACCAATACTTAAATGTGCTTTGTGCTTTATTTCCAATGACTTCTGGTTAATTCCTAAAATGGATGTACTTACTGGCCTTTTAGGTATTTGAAAGGTTTGAATGAAATCTCTAGTAACAAAATTACACTGTGAACCACTGTCTAGCAGTGCACGACATGAATATTTTGCCCCTGTTGGGCCCTGTACCCAGATGATTACAGTGGATAATAAAATTTGTTTTTGTGAAGCAAAATGAGAAACTCTTTGATTTTGATTGCATTTAAACGTATCGGAATGTGGTTGGGTAGAAGACACTAAGAGGGGTTGCATTTGCACGGAATAATTTGGAATTGATGATTCACAAGTTTCGGCACCACAGGATGATTTATTTCTGTCAGTGTTAGACTGATCAGCTAATGGTAAATTAAATTGATTATTCCTGGAATAAGGTTTTGAATCGGAACTTAAGCTGTTGTCCTTTACATCTGAATATACCTGATTACTATTAGCCACATTAGCATAATTTATATGCAATAGGGTATGATGTTTACCTTTACATTGATGACATTTAACTGTCGATTGACATTTGCTAATGTGATGCGATCCTATGCAGTTATGACATAATTTATTATTTTGAACCCACTTGTTCCTATCAAATATGGACATTTCAAGAAATACATGGCATTTAAATATGGAGTGTGATTTCTTGCAATAACTGCATATTACTTGTTTTGCATTTTCCGTTGCAATGAGAGATTGGGCTTGTTTAGGATTATTGTAGTGCCCAGCTTTCGAAATATAAGTATTAGTATGTGGTGATATCGCTTCGAGAATGCGTGCTCTCTCAGACAGTATATCCATAACTTCTTTTGTGGAAGGGATCCTGTCTTTTGGTTTTTTTGTTTCAATCTGCTGGCGTGAAGTTAAATCAACTAATTCTGATATATGTAACGTTAAAATTAAATCCCAAGATTCGACTGGAATTTGTAAGGCCTTTAATGAATTGTATTGTTTCCAAAAACTATCTATAAATTCTCGAAGTGCGATAGGACAATTTTCCTTGCGGACAGATTTTAAATGATATAGGTTGAACATATGGATGTATTTAATTCTCGGTTCATTTTCATAGTGGTTAAATAGAGATTCCCAAACCTGTTTATAATTTGCTTCAGTGTTGGGAATAGTTTGAATGAAATGATAAGCGGTACCACCTTTAAGGCAATTTTGTAAACATGTAAATTTTAATATAGAATTTAATCGAGTTTCATCATGAACCCTTTGTATGAAAGTTTCTCGGAATTCAATCCATGACGTGAAACTGCCATCAAATTTGGGAAGCGGAATTTCTGGTAACGGAAGTGAAAGCGGATGATGAAATTTCTGTTCAGGTGGTTTCTCATTAGTTTGGTTATATTGAATTGTTTCCAATAAGTTCCTAATTAAAGATTCGACCGATCTACATTTTGATTCGAAGTCTGAGCGTTCTATTTCTGAATTTTCAATGGCGGTGGGATCCACATCTTCCAAACTTGATTGTACATTTTCAAACTTATCGTATAATGATATTACTCTATTTAAAAGTGATTCTAGATCTCCTTTTGTTTGAATGGTCGTTGTATCGCTTACTATATTTTTATATCTAGTTATATATCCTTTATAGGCTTTTATTGACCGCTTATAAAATTCAATTTTATCTTGGTCGATCATAATGTT
The DNA here is from genome assembly GCA_963556175.1 of Tipula confusa. NCBI lineage: Eukaryota > Metazoa > Arthropoda > Insecta > Diptera > Tipulidae > Tipula > Tipula confusa. Next base: position 63,967,835 of record OY744475.1, on the reverse strand, counting down.
TAACGAATAATGAATATACTAAATTGAAATAATAAAATGGTTGGTGTTGACTTACTTGAACAATTAATAATAAGCAGTTGATTTAAATAATTCAGAGCTTTGTTGAAAAATGATTTCTATCATAAATGTTGTTGATGTGGTTAAAGATGATGTGTTCTTTTTAAATATTAGATTCTATAGCGTTTTGCGGTGTGTAGATAAAAATGCTTCCTATCTTATATATTATCACGTGCTCGTGTTGTTTCTATATATTTTGTTTGATGAGCGCCAATAGCGAGGAGCGGTGTATAGAGAAAGCAGATGTTTCTTTGTTATATTACCACGTTTTCGTGGTCTTTCTTTTTATAGACAAAATGGCGTACTTTGTTAAAACACTTTTTTGTTTTAATCCGGCTCGAAGGACCAATGTTGCGGTGTATGCGGATTTTGATTTTCTAATGTTGCGGTGTATGCGGATTTTGATTTTCCAATTGTGTAAAATCGGATTTTGAGATTTTCCAATTGTGTAAAAACGAATTTTTAGATTTTATAAATTTATTTTTATTTTAATTAAATTAGATTTAATTGTGTGGTAGCGTCTTGACTATGACAGAGTAGGAAAGCAACTAACTAAAATAGAATATTGTAATAGTTTAGTACTAAGAATTAGTACTATAATTATAAGACTATACATAAGCCTTGTACAAAGATATGAACGCATAATCAGTATTTTTAGAACACCTTTCTTAATTCTTCTATCATGATATCCTGAAACCAGACAACAAAGAAATCAAACTCTAAATATATGCTGATGACACGGCTATAATCACATCTTCAATTAGCGCACGGAAAGATTATCCAAATATATAAACCAATATTCTGAATACGCGAAGAAACGAAAAATCAAAGTAAACTCTTCTAAAACCGAAATTATTAATTTCTACCGCAACCAACATACTAAAATGCCAGAAGCCAGCCCTATTTCATTCGAAGTTAGCACCTTAGAATACATAAATCAAATCAAATAACTACGGGTGATTATAGATAGTAAACTATCACCTCACTCTCACATAAAAAATGTTCGAAGAAAAACCTTTGCAGTTCGCAACTTACTTTATAGTTTTTTAAACCGAAATAGTCACCTGTCTCCCAAAAACAAATTAAGTTTATATAAGGCATATATAATGACCGACATAACCTATGCTATCCCTGCTTGGATGGGAACTTGACTGAAACGCATTTATGTCTAAACTTTGAAAAGCCAGTTACCCTTAGAAGTCTACTTCATAATTTTTGGCTTGTCGTGGGAGGCTTAAAAAAACTTTATTTTTTTAAAAAGCTTGTGTTGCTGAATTAATTTGGAACCATAGCCGTGCATTGATGCGTTTGTACATAAAGTTCTGTAGCAAATCCGTGTCAACATAATTAAAGCACAGAGTTATTGGTCAGATTTCCCTTTAAGGCATAGCAAATTAATCAAAATGTTCTGCGCAAACACAAAATCCATGCTACATCGCAACAAATTACTTAATTTGTTCCTTTTTATCTCTGTTTGACTATTAATTGTACCATATGTTCGAACAAGGTTATAAAAGATGATTACTTGGAGGCAGTATCGCAAATATTTGTAGTAGCACCACAGATAATTAAACCAGATGAACATCTTGTATCATTCAAATTTACACAAGTAAATTCTCAAATTTACACAAGTAAGCGAGGAGATGTGGGTCAAAAGTATAAAAAAGGAATGAATAGGTCCTGGGAAAAGGACATTTTAGGCTACCGCCGTCAAATAATACTGGTTTAATACCAAATGGTGATTGAACGCTCCTTCATTAGAACGAACTTGTATCAATTTTTGCTTCGACAGCCAAGTTTTCCAGTGCTGGAACATTGCTGTTATTGGATTTTGATGACTGAAACCCTATTTGCTCTTTTCCTAAAGCCGCCGATACTGGGGTTTCAAATCACTGCGCCGTAGAACAAAAGCTGTTTAACCATACAGTGCGCGATTTACTTAGCAAAGAGGTAGTGGAAGCCTTTACCGCTATGTAGTTTCAGATGCCAATTGTAGGAGGTTTATATGTCTGCACTTTGCTTGTTTGGTCACTGATCTCTTATTTTTATCATCGTGGTTATCCTCGATAAACGATGACTCAGCTGGATAAAAGTATTAGCCAGATTAATTACGCTTTCCAGCAGTCAGTCTCGTATCATGTAAATTGCCGTTTGAGTGCTTGAATCATTTAGTAGATCTTTTCGTACCAATATTGCTTCTGTGAATGACTTCTAGTCGCCATCAGCTTATTTTAATCGTAAAACGGCGAATATTGGGATAGAAGGCTACGTAAGTAGTTTTCGGGTTCATCACTCTACTCTGAAGAATGGCATTGTAGCAATGGCACAGAGAGGTTTCTATCATGACAGTGACGTCTAACCAAGGCGGCACAAAATAGAGACAAGATGAATGCTTCAGTGGGAGATGGCTTGAAACTTGTCGCTCCCATTTAGAATCCTTATGAAGATCTTCAAAAACTGTGCTGTAGTATTGCTGACTTTATGTCGAAAATTTCAAATGTCTTTTTGCAAACCGGGAGACATCGCTATTGGCTCATTCTTTGGACAGTATTGAATAATGTAAATTATAATTGCATCGTTAATATCGGATGGTTGAATGTCCATGTTGCCCATCCAGCAATTTAACAGGATGACGTTATACATTTTAATGAACTCGATGAAAGTTCATCAAAACAACCGGATTTTATCAAAACAACCGGATGGATACTTCTCAACAAATTTCTTTGATCATCGTAAATGTTACCACATTTTAAATATTTTTGTTGGTTCATCTCAACTGGCGATCAACATTGCGCGACTAAGGTCGTCCCAGTGAAGATCATTGAGACCCTCGCCAGTTCATGAAGTACAGAGATTAATCACCATCTTTTGACTATGCTTGATCTTTTTGCCGCAGATGCTAATATCATCTCTGTATTTGAATCTAGTGTTCCTGTTCATTATTTTTTTTTATTGAAAGTAACCAGGCGATTATATCGTGACTGGTCGAGCTTAAATGAATCTGATTCTATGAAGTTACCATTAATATAGTGGTAGAATCCCACTATTAAGTTAACAGAATGGTTCATCAAACTATATTGCTTCGATCAACATGGCACAGCACTGAGTGACTGCGTTGTCCTCAAATATTGCATTTTTCTGGTTCCACCAACCGTGGATGACTGTCGAATACTCGTTGATTGAAACCCTCTCACTAATAGAGGTTACATTATTGCGTAAAATTGTAGTCTAGCTTGTTGGCGAAAGTATTGCCAATCACTCAATAAAGACCGCGTCAACTGCGCAACATGTCAAATATGGTAAGGCTCAATCAATTTATTAATGAAAACATTCGATGACCACATAGTTTTGTTTAGGGAACCTATGAATTGGCCTTGAAGATCGTGTAATGCAACACTTTTGAATTGTTTTCTGTGTAGATATGACACGTTAGTCTACACCAATAAACCAGCATCGATTGACAGCAGCTCCAGATAGTAGTTGAAAATCCAATATTACGATTCTCCACCTGCACAACCATATTGCTACTTTCATGTAGAGCTTAGCTGGCACATATTTGGTTATGAATCAATTTACAAAAGTAGTCCTTTCCAAAAATCACAAACATTAAGTTACAGGCAAAAAAGTATGCAAGTAGGAATATTATATATAAGAAGCCACCAAATCCCACTATCATAATGACTCATTATGAATCAGTACGCACCATTTCAAAATTGTCCTGTACATTTAAAAACAATTTACCACTCTCATAAATTTATTAGGTACTTTGTCGCAAAGACACATAACCACAACAACAACTGTAACGAGCGTGGAATACTTATCGAAATATATGAACAACTTTTTTTTGACATTGCTTTTAACGTACTTCATTTGACGACTTCTTACTCTGGCCAACGATTAATGAAAATTTATGATGTTCGAATTGTTATTGAAACTTATTGCGTAAGTATATATAATACAGTCGTGACCAAGCGATTAAAATTATTTACAGTGTGAGGCATTTATGTTTCTTAAACGTTTCACCTTAAAATTAATCGTTTTGAGATATTCGGTTGACTCACTTCGAATGACTCACCCTGTCTGCACAGAAATATTGCCTTGTATATTACGTGCGTCATTAAATGAATGGAACATTTTTCGATTGTTGAGTATAATAACATTTCCAAAGTCATTTTATTTCGTATATATATACATTTTATGTTCTTAGTTATGTATCCCTTCTCATAACACATAAAGATTGTTAATCGCAAATCAACATTCAACAACGTTTTTTTTACCACAATCACTTGCGCTAAACTCGCCATTGATAATAATAAACTCTTTATCAAGTTCGCCATTTATTCGTTTATATAGTCGAATCGAATCGCATATCGTATATATGAAGTACTAAGTTGTTTGATTTAGTGATTATATATTTATATCTATAAACAAAAACTTAACTACCGGGTGAGCTATTTAATATGGGACCAAGCGGAAAACATAGGTTAATTAGTTTTGGAGATGGAAATAATTTATTTGGAGGTTAATTTATTTACTATTAAGATGACATGACACCACGAACTCCACCGTGATTGGAATACTCCGAACCATAGCTAGCTACTTCTTTTAATATTCCAATAACTCCAAAAACCGAAAGGGAATGAAAATCCGACGAGCTTTTTATATTTGCAACCACTTAAAAGAATATATTCCCACTTATAAATTGAGGAAACTCTTAATGTGGTTTGCGTGGCACAGTACATAATAGGGCGACCAAACTGGTCTAAATACAAAGTTCCAAGGTCATACTATTTTACGTCCTGTAAAATGACGAGATAAACAAATTTCTTTCTTAGCTGATTAAATAATAAATTGGGTAAATTTTAATATTTCACCCGGTATATTTTATGTATTTACAGAGAGTGAATTCATGGTATTGTTATTTTGCTTCTTTTTTTATGTATATATACATGTTATCAGCAATATACATTACAACATATTGTTTAATGTTTCATGCAATTAAAATGATAAATGAGAAAATTTTCTGGAATTTATACATCGTTATGTATGTACATACGTATACGTAAAAGTGTTGTTCCAGATTAAGTTGTAACATAAATTGCCGAATTTAGTTTGTTTATCGATTTTGGTATGATATTTTGAAGCAGGGATGGAGGAGAAGCGATACACAAGAACTCGTTGGAGTATAAAGACTAAAATTTTAGCAAAGCTCCATTTATATAAAATTAAATTAAAATTGAAATTTTTGACACGAAAGTTTTATATGAAAAATATGACGGTTCAAGAGTGACAAACTTTAGTAAAACAATCTTGATTTGTTCCAAAAAAAAACCTTTTAGATTTTGGAAAATAACTAGAGTTTTTGATTCAGTACAAAAGGGACTTTACAACGTATTTTAATGACTTTTCAACCATATTATTTAGAGCTTTTAATTAATAAATCATTTATAACATATTGTTCTTTATTAAATTTTTTATGGGAGTAAATTTTCTATTTATTGCATCATTTTATACTAATGATTAGAGCTTTTGATTAAGGTGTAACTCATCACATTTGGTTCTTTATTACATGTTTTATTGACTTTTCAACCAAATTCTCTCGTAATTTGTGAAAGCTTACCGCATTGCTAATTTTTTGCAAACAAATTTCTTATGAAAATTAATAATTTATTTATAGCAGTATTTATTCCAATGACTAGAGCTTTCGATTAGGGTATAATTCATTGCAATCAGGCCTTTATTTCGTGTTTTAATGTCTTTTCAATCATATTCTCTTGTAATTTGTATAAGCTAACCGCTTTGCTAATTTTTTGCAAACTAATTTTTTATGGAAGTAAATGCACTATTGATAGCAGCATTTTATACTAATAACTAGAGCTTTTGATTAAGGTATAATTAATTACAATTGGGTCTTTATTTCGTGTTTTAATGGGTTTTCAACCATATTTTCTTTACATTTGTAAAAGCTAACCGCTTTGCTAATATTTTGAAAAAAATTTCTTATTAAAATTAATAGTTAATTTATAGCAGTATTTATTCCAGTGATTAGAGCTTTTGATTAGGGTATAATTCATTGCAATCAGGCCTTTATTACGTGTTTTAATGGAGTTTTCACCATTCTCTCATACTTTGTGAAAGATTAAAGCTTTGCTAATTTTGTGCAAACAAATTTTTTATGAAAATTAATAATTTATTTATAGCAGTATTTTTACCAATGACTAGAGCTTTTGATTAAGGTTTAATTTATCACAATTGGGTCTTTATTGCGTATTTTAATGACTTTTCAACCATATCCTCTTGAAATGTGTAAAAGCTAACAACTTTGCTAATTTTTTGGAAACAAATTTTTTATGGAAGTATATTCACTATTTATAGCAGTATTTTTACCAATTACTAGAGCTTTTGATTAAGGTTTAATTCATCACAATTGGGTCTTTATTGCGTGTTTTAATGACTTTTCAACCATATCCTCTTGAAATTTGTAAAAACTTACCGCTTTGCTAATTTTGTGAAAACAAATTTCTTGTGAAAATTAATAATTTATTTATAGCAGTATTTTTATCAATGACTAGAGCTTTTGATTAAGGTTTTATTCATCACAATCGGGTCTTTATTATGTGTTTTAATGATTTTTCAACCATATCTTCATGAAATGTGTAAAAGCTAACCGCTTTGCTATTATTTTGCAAACAAATTTTTTATGGAAGTAAATTCACTATTTATAGCAGAATTTTATACCAATAACTAGAGCTTTTGATTAAGGTATAATTCATCACAATTGGGCCTTTATTACGTGTTTTAATGGGTTTTCAACCATATTTTCTTGACATTTGTAAAAGCTAACCGCTTTGCTAATTTTTTGCATTCAAATTTCCTATACCAATTACTAGAGCTTTTGATTAAGGTGTCGTTTATCAAAATTGACCCCTTTGTAACACATTTTTTCAAAACAGACAATACTGTTAACAGTTTGAATATTGTTTTGGCTAATACTCAAACTTTTTACTAAGTTTTGGCTTTTTTTAGTCGTCATATATTTCTTTTAAAATCATAAAAACAGTCTTAATCCTAATTTTATCCGAGCAGGAAAAGCAATAAAAAAAGTCAATCGATGCTTGTTATATGCTTAAAACTGAAAAAGTATGTAAAACACAGAACTTATTAATTAATTAATTAATTAAAATAAATCAGTTAAAATTGACATATTCTGTTTACCTAAATAACAAATTCACGCATTTCAACGAATTGATTAACATTATATCCATATCACCGTTCCCAGAATTAATCTTCCGAAATTTCGAACTTAAACATATCATAATATCAAAACAATCAAAATATCCGATATATAATCCAAATGAACTCTAAAAATTATATTTAATTTTTTATTCCAAGAATCAACAGATACCAACGCAACAAAATTACAAAAGAATCAACCAATTATATGAATATTTTAATTCATTACATACGCATCGTAAAGATTTCATCTCTCCCCAAAAGCTTTTTAATCGAATAAATTTAAAAAATTCTAAAATTCATACAAAATCATCAAATAAAAATTGAATTCATGGAATAAGTTCTATATGAAAATGTGAAAGGTATCGTAAACATTTGGGAAAAGAAACAGCCGGAAAATATTTCAAAAAAATTCAACGAAATCATTGGAATAATCGATAAGAAAGCAACAAAATTCGATGAAATGGAAATAATTCGAAACCATAGAAATCCACTGTGGTGCCATAGGCATCGGCCTATATAAATTATGACATTTAGACGATTTTTTTCTTTTTATGAAAGAAATACTACTTGAATAAATCTTAATTGATGCTGCATGAGAACCTCCTTGTATAATTTACATGGTTTCAAACCATTTTGTATAATTTACTTCTGCTTCAATAATGCCTTAAAATAAATGAATTACAACACTCAGCTGCACATTGTTAGGATGCTAAAACACTTTGCGTTTTAGTTTTTCTTTTATTACGCAGCTATATGTTTAAATTGTAGCTTCTACACAGATCCTGGACATGACACTGAATGTACCTGTTGCAGAACATTTGGCAAGTAAAGTTAGCCCAGAGTTTTCCTAATTCTTAAAATTCCTAGATCGACGGATAGACACCCTCGAATGGTTCCCATGCCCAAGCGAACTAATCATAAAATTGAAATCAAGAGCGATGTCACACCTCAGAATTTACATGGCAACCCGGATGATCTTATTGCAAGAAAACCAGGATCTTAGTTCCAATGTGCAATGTGTAACATTTAATATAATACTGCAACGAGTTTCACACCTTGGATGTAATAGGAGAAAAGGCTTTAGTACAAAAAACGGGAAGATGTAATTACATTTAAATGTCCATCCAATCACAACAGAAGTAAGGGTCAACCTAATAGCGAAATGCAGTTTTCCTGCAATATTACCAATAGCCATCATCGATGTAATTTTGTGCGTCTTTGGCTGAAAAGAAGATATGCCCGAATTTTCATAAGAGGGCTAGATCCAACTGGGTACGAGGCTTTAAGAGTTTGGTGACAATTCATATCAAACCATAACTACATTCCGAATTCTCCAACGAAGCGATGTATAATGGCAATAATTACATTGTCATTTTTGGCTATCAACAGTCACATACTGTGTTTGGCATCTACTTCATATTTAGCCACATGAGCAATTCAGCAAATAGCAGATAAAATCCTAGAACTTGTTCCACACATTGACCATGTCATATTCAAGGATATTTACGTGAATGATCTAATGATAGGAGCTGATGACAAAGACCATGCATCCCATACCAAAGAAAATATCATTGAAATATTTAAAGGCTAAAACATACCTGGACGTAAACAATTCCGGCAACAGACACACGTCTGGAGTGGGAGACAAAACCTAAACCCAATTAACACCATGTTTATTCCCAGATTTCTGACTATCACTAGCCGTTCTAAGGTCAAAATGCACGAATTCTGCGAAACAAGTCAATCCGCTGTGCCCCTATAGAATATTTTAAAACCACCAACATTGATGGGGTTACAGTATGGCTTATCTCGTTGAAAACTAGATAAAGCAACAATCTGGCATCTCGTTTCATCTGTGAAAAATCTAGCAGATGGATTTTATGGTTATTATAACCAAATGAACTCAAGTCACACTCAATGTGGCGGAATGCTCCAACTTGGTTACATCTCTTATGTAAGTTTAAGTTCTGGCTACCTCAAAGACAAACATATAGACACCAGGATAAAGAAAAATTAATCAAACCTATTACGCCAAAAAGATGAGGTTAGCATCAACGCAGCAGACTCAAATCATTAAACCCGTTTATGGATGATACTGGTCTACTAAAGAAATGAAACATTGAGTACCTCACCTCTCTTGAGCAGCGGTGGAAATAGAGAATCTAAATTTCATGGTAAAATGCGACGTCATGGTAGAATAACGACATCTGGTATAGGACAAAGAAAGGTAGAGACAACTAAGGGAGTGACATCCCTATATGTATGCAGCAGAGCTGATGATGGCACCAAATTAGTATTAGGCGCTTACTTCGGTAATGACTGCAGTCAGAAATTAACTACAGTCATGCAATATCGATAGATATTTTAGAGTATTCTATGAAATTGAGGAGGATGCTAACTTGAGGCCAAAATTGACGGAAGAAGAAGAATTATGTGAGTAATACTTTGTAAAGCATACATTCAAAAACAAAACTGACAAATTTATGGTGAGATTACCGTTTAGGAAGTTCAAACACATACTTTGGAAGTTCATTGCAAATGGTCCTAAAAGATACATGAACATGGAGCAAAGATTTAACCTCGATGCTACGTTATTAGAACTGTATGGCACATATGATAAAAATTAAGAGATGAAGCACTTGAACATAAGGGGTTGTCCTTATCACACCACGGAGTCTTTAAGGAAGAAAGTACGAACCCAAATCAAGCCATAGTTACCAAACAAGCCATAGTTAAAGCCAAATATATGATCACTGCTTTTACAGACTAGGATGTAATGGGTTTTAGTAGTGGCAACAACACATTTGAAGGAGTGACAAGTTTTCGATATCTCGGGTCCCTTGTCACTCGTGATAACTATGTGGGAGGGGATATTAAAGCGCATCTTGTCGCTGCCAACCGTGCTTTCTATACCTAACGTCCACTGCTAAAGTCAAAAAACCGTGTAAATGCCAATATGCTGAACTTGTACAAGATGTTGATTAGACCCGTTGTCATGTTTTGGTATGAAAGTGGACCATGAAGGATGAGTTTGAGAGATGGCGACGAAGACGAAACTTACCAAATTGTCTTAAACCACGAGATCAGGAATTTAATGAAAATTCTTTATTTCGTTCATGAAATAAAAGGACAGCGAGTACGCCGGCTTAGCCGCTTTCTGCGAGCCGAAATTTAACAAATGGTTTAGCTGTTGGGTGGAATGGTTTAGAATGGTATAAAAGTAGCATAAAGATAAGCTACTTTCCGCAAAGTTAGAAAATGCGCAAGGTCATATCTTTGCATCCAGGAAAGCTCTTTAATACAGTAAAGAGCGTATCCCCGCCCATTTTCACTCCCAAACGGAATAAGAAGATCATGGAAATATTAATTTTTTGTTTGCACATTTTAGTACATATCGGATTTGAGGTTCATTGCTATGATGTGTGTTTTCAGATTTTAAAGTGAGAACTATCGCCCGTTGATCACTTGAAAACAAGTTTTTCGGCTACACATCAGTTATGATTATTGGAAGGTTTTGAGCACCTCCATGGCTATTGATCAAGCCTATTGATGTAGTTTACTGGTTCATCAGAGTATTGAAAATATATAATGGTTAGATAAAAATTACCCAAATCAGACCTAACCTCAACACACATACGATGTGAGTTGCAGAGCTGTAAGATTTTAATTACCTCTAGATCCTGGTTAAAATTAGCCTCGGTATTGTCATCATATTGAAACTGAGCTTAAGGTATTCTTGTTGGATGTCTTTGTGTTGCATCATAATACCGATCTTAATGCCTTATATGTTCCTGTTTTTAAAAAAAAACTCAATGTTCTCGGCCTTTGCTGTCTCTATTATAGTGCCATTGTTGACTTTACAAACTTTTTTAGTTTTAAGCCGTGGGTTTGATCACATTCCGTAATTTGCTTCTGTTTTTGGTTTTAAATTTTTCGCTATTAGCGAAAGAGGCTTGCTTTCCGCCAACGGGTTGTACTCTGACAATCCGAGTTGGTTTTTATTGAGTTTTTTTCCCTTATTCGAAGAATTAAGCTTCGACGACGCTTTCTATGTTAGAGCGCTCCGTTCTTTCTCTACAAATGCACTACCACCCAGATTCTTGAGAAGGAGATCTTTCAATCCCCATTCCAACGTTTTTCTTCTTATATCTGCTTTCTACAGTCAAGCACCATCGGTTAACTTAGATTTCAACCTCAGAAAATCATCACAATGTTAAAGCTTGCCGAGTTCCGCTTGAGTAAATTCACTCAACTCTTTCGCAGTTAATTAAAAAACCTATTTTACGCCGTCTCCAGCTAAATCAAGGATGCATGAATACAGGTTCCCTTTAAATATCCATCTGCATGTTGCACTACTCCAACCAGAATTTCCAAAATTTCCCTTTTCAACTCTCTTCTTTGGGATTATAATCCAGTGCCTTCCGATCCAAATACCACAGCTTCCAAATACCTCTGCGCCAATTGCTCGGTAAACGGCACGTTTTAAACCAATATTGTTTGTACAAAAACCAGAGTTGCAATTATCTAGCAAATATCCATTTCATATTTGAAACTATGTGCTATGTTCCTGTACCCAACATGTACTCTAAAAAAAAAAAACTTACTGATGGTGCCTCTCGTGTGCTATTATCATCCAAGTTACAAAAATAGCGGAACGGACTAATATGCGGCTTTAACAAAATAAAAAATACTTACCTAGTCAAACCTACCTTTTCGGCCAAGTAATATGCAACAGAATTGAAACTGACAATGATAAAAGTCATAAAATTTCGAAGTTTAATAAATTTCTAAGCCGTATGCTATAAGAAATTGACAAACAATTCAAAACACACAAAACTCTAAGATTTATGTAAATGGCAAATTAAAAAAAATTATTTAACACCAAAATTAAATGAAATAATCGTTAAATAACGTAAAAAGTATTATATTTTAAAAGTATTAAGACCTTGTTTTAGAAAATTGCACTTTCAATATATTAGTCTAAAAAATCAATTAAGAGAAGATCCATTGAACATGTCTCTAAGGGTTTTGCTTTTTTTTTTGTACCATAGATGGTCACAAAAGCATACGCCAGCAACAGCATTATTCACTAACGTTGCTTTAAAATCATCATGAGGGTTGATGTATTTTTGATTACTGTGCTAATGACGAACAGTCGAGTTGTCTGCTATAGTTATTCCATTTTTTCTGAATCTTCCACTCGAACTAAAAATACTAAATGTGATTTAATATTCAAGGACAACATTTTTAATTCAGGATAACTTTTATTACGAATTGAACTTAAAAAATGGAAATTCGATTATTTGCCAATTGATTATTTGTCGGTTATTTTATGGAAAACTACCTATTCCGTTTTAATATTAATTTTCTATAATTAAAAAAAATGTACATTATAGTCCATTAAATCATTTCCAACTAATTAATTTTGAAAAACTGACTATCCATAATTTTCTCATTAATAAAATTTTCCATCCATAATTAAAATGACATAAATAACCGTTGAGTTGATAACACTATAGCGCAATAATGCAAAACTAAAAAAAATTATCCACCATAACTCATCTGCCGTAACAATATTACAATATAACCATTATAATATAGACAGACAATGAATGATGGCTGTAAAAAGAAAACTTTGGAAAATTTATTTTTTTCACTTTATAAATATGAAAACTATTTAGAAAATTTATAATATAACATTTATACACACACAAACTCTATATGTGCTAACATGTAATGTTATGACATGATGTACCATAAAACAGCACAGCAGCAGCACATAGTAACAGAAGCATAATCGAATATAACAGTAAACATGAAATCAAACAAAGTACATATTTTTTCATTATACATATTATGTGCGATGGTCATGTGCATGACTCTGGTCGAATGAAAAATGTTACAATCGAAACGAAAAAATAGTACAACAATTTCAAAAGAGCATTTCCCATTCGTATTCAATTCTTTACAAAATACGAATCGAACGGCAATCGGATACAATCATAAAGAGCAATGTGCTCTGATAACTTTTCCTTATTACATTAAATTTTGTGAACCCTCGTCCTCTAACTATATTATAGACGTATTTGTCCCGATTTCGATCAAAAAATACATTTTACCATCGATTACAACAAAATTGAGGACAAAATGTATGGCAAAATAAAAAAAAATTTGAAAACACGAGAGACGCATTTCGAATACTAAATATTCGGAATTGAATTTGAACGGAAAATGATTTTTTTTTACAGATTTAATTCCATTTTCAGATGTTTTTTTTTGTTGCTTTTCCCAAATTTTATTTGTTCCATTTCCTTATATATGTATAGAAAACCCTTTTCAGTTGTGTGTTTATAGGTTCGAAATGTATGTACAAAGACACAATTTCTTTTTTTAAATTTACTTTTGGCGTCGAATTCGGGCAAATTTGCTCAAAGGCACCCATAGCAATTGTTATATAATAATGTGAAGGGTATATAGAAAAATCTGTTTGATTATTCAATTCAACGGCCATTAAATGTTAAATTAAATTAGGCACAGTACTTTTTATAATTCGATTAGAAATTTATTAGTGTTGATGGTCTGCAAATGTATCAGGTGACTAAATTAATTCCATCATGTTTTTATATTAGGGTCATTACTCGTTTGTCTGGGGTGGAGTTCCAAAATCCCAACATAATTGTCTTGATACACCTCAAAATAGAGTGATAGTCAAAGGATATACTCAAAGATAAAACGTGATATTACTTTAATTGATGCCATGTCAATTAAAGAAATTGTGTGTTGTGGAAACACACTTGGTAGATGGTTTAACAACAGCAGCTCAAGTTTACTAAGCATAGCACTATGAAAAGTTACAACTTATGGAAGTCACTCACAACTGCTTAGAGTATTCATTGTTCCAGGTTATCAAGGATCTTTCATAACAAAGCTCCAGATACCACAGGATCTCCGGTTTTATTGTTGCCTTCCCAAAGTATACCGATCTCTGCTGTGGGTGACCTTCATTTTTTGGTTGCTCGTGGGATTTTTATATAAATTCTAAACATACAATTATAGAGTGTGATGCCTCTTTAAAAGCATCAACTATGCCAGCTGCAGATCTGGATCTTACAAGTGATGATATGGTGTTAGATGCCTCTGGGGCCACCCCTATAAATCATCTTGATACCCGGATAAGCGAAGGATATGGATCGTCCACTACTTCAACCATTTGCGATTACAACAATAGTGTTATTTCACAAACTTTGGGCTTCCCAACCATTGGGGTTGATATTGGAAACATGTCCCTTAACTCCAGTGGATGGGTAAAGCTCAACTCCTCAGAAAGAAGTAGTTTCCAAAAATGGCTCAAGGAAGGTAAAACTAGAGATGAGGCTCTAGACGCTTCTAAGTCCGGGTTCCCCGTCAAAGACTCTCGAAACTTGAAGCAACTACCTTAGACAATAGGTCTTGTACTAAGCGAGTGGTTAGTCGACAGGTTTCTTTAGAATCGACTAAACAACCTGCCAGAAAAACTAAAAGTGGGCCTTCTCCGGTTGAAGCCTCTTTTAGCCAAGTAGCAAGCAGTATTAGGCTAAGTATCTTACCTGATGATCCTAATGGCAATCCTATCAAGTTGGAGCAAATGAAAAACATGCAAAAATGTGTCATTGACCTTATTATTGTGATGCAAGGTCCAACCTATAAGCCTCACTTTCTTGGTTCCTTCCGGAGAACTAGATGGCTTTTCTTCGCTTGTTTCGATCATTCCACAGTGGAATAAATGAGGAACAATTTCGACAGGCTAATGTCAAAATGCGGTCCAAGCATAACTTCGGTGTAAGAGGCAGATTTCCCTCGGCTAAATATATTTGGGAGGTTTTTCCACAGACCCTTAGCTTGATTAGCGGGACTCCGCAGAGTAATAGTCTCGCGGCAAATTCATGGAAAATATTGTAACGGATGGCAACTGGCACACTCATCTATTTGGTCATGGTCATATAGGCAATTTTTACATGGAAACACTGCTCTAATCCAAAGGGAACGTGGCATCCCTCATCGGACACATCAGACTCGTTTTCAAGAGTGATTTTTCTCCTCCAACAAACGACGAGGGGGCAGTTGAGAGTAGCAGTGCTGTAGAGCATCCTGTTCGCACTCCCTCTTCGGCGGATGAGCGATTAATGGATCTCTTCGTTACTCCTACTTAGGCACCAATGAAAACAGATAAAGTGACCACACAAAGGGCTGTCTAGGGAAGACAAGCCGAGTCAATAGCACTAATCTCGATAATCAAACCTAGGGGCACTCGAGGGGTTACTGGAAATCGTGGCAATAAACGGCCTTATCCCGCGAAACAGTTGACTGGTGAAAGTTGGCAGGTAAAAAGCAAGAAGTTGAGAACACCCTACCCTAATAAGTAAGTATGGCTGGTACTATTAGGGTACTACAAGCAAACCTGCAACATACAAAAGGAGGAGCAGATACCTTCTGCAACAGGTTTGCTCAACAACATGTAACCATTGGCCTCATTCAACCTTGGGCTAGGCAAGAGGTGTTGGGTCTCACTTTGTCAAGTCAGTTTATCTCCAATTTTGTCGCAAACTGGCATGTATCAAAAACAGATTTTTGTCGGATCGGGTTCGATATATACCGGGAGTGATCATAAGGCAGAGCGTCGTATCCCTTGCTCTGTAAACTGGAGGACATACACAGCTGTTCGACTCCATAAAGTTCTAGTTAAAGGTGCACTTTCCGGGCTGGACTCTTTGCGACACAAATACAATTACTAACTTCATATTTAGTACACATATGGGTGCAAATGTGGGTTGGGTTAATAAATTATCCGGTAGGTTTTTTACTCCGGCAAAATTTAAATGGGTCATTAATTGCTTTCAGCCACTTAAGGCTCCAGGCGGGGGATGGAATCTTCCCAACCCATGTTCAAAGGGACTTGGTTTGGATTACCCCCGCTCTAGTAGTCTTATTTAGAACTAGCTTCAATTTATATTACATACCAAAGGCTTGGAGCCAAGTCAATGTGGTCTTATCCCAATGATTGGCAACCGGCCAAACTAACTCAATTTGTCCTTTCGACCTATCAGTCTTACATCGTTTATTCTAAAAACTAAGGAACGAATGATAGATCTTCATATCAGAGTTAGCAGTAACCAGACTTCTGAATCCTAATCAATTCGCCAACAGAGAAAGCAAATCCACAGAGAGGGTGTTGCATATACTTGTTACTAAGATTGAAGCAGCTTATCGCTCGAAAGAAATTGCGCAGTGCGCTTTTTTGGATATTGAGGGAGCTTTTGACAATTCTGGATACGACTCAATTGTTAAGGTGCAGAGGTATTGACGAACCGATGAACCACTGGATTAGTTCCATGTTGGTTAGTTGACAGATTACGTCTAAACTAGGTAATGAGTCAGTTCCGATCACAGAAGTAAGGATGCCCGCAAGGCGGTATCCTATCACCTTTGCAGTGGTTCCTCGTGATCGATTATTCTTGAGATGTAGCAAAACAGTCCTGGTGCCATTTATCAAAAGACGTAAATTGAACCTTGCTTCAATTTGGCTAAATGATATTACTATAGGGTAATATTACTATCGAGTACCAATGAAGTTAAATATCTATAGGTGTTGTCCTAGATAAAAAACTGAACTCTCATATAATAATTTAGACATTTACATGGTAAGCTATTTAGTCTATAAGATGTTACTGCTTCTGGCGGCTTGCCTGGTTTTGGTGTTAATATTACTTCTGAGACCTTTCATTGTATTGGGAAATATCTAGCTCTCAGTTTTGCGTTAAATATATAAGTAAGAAATCGTTTTTCAATTTCTGGTAGATCTTGCAAAAATTTTCTTATGATTAGATATCCTGGTGCCTTTTTAGATTGTGGTTTTTACTTCTAAGTTGTTAGACGCATCTGTAATGGTGATACCAAATATCTTAAAATGTTACTATCCTCTTCCTCAGTGTTTTCTGATGGATACGGTTGAAATACTCTTTCCAAATAGTATGCAAATATTTTCAGCCTTTTTCTCATTATTTCTGGCCCAGTGGCCATCGCTTTTACGTATCGGTGGATTATGCTGCAGTTTCTTTTCAGCTTCTTTGCTGCTCTCCATAGTGAAAAATCTGTGTTTTCAGTTGTTGACAGTTGTGATAATTTGTATTGACTGATTTTTTTCCTCGAGCAGTCATTTTTTTAATGGTTTGGTTGCTTTGTTTAGCCTTAGTTTATCTTCTACTAAGCGATAGCGTTGCCATTCCTGTCTTAATCTTCTTTTTTCCTTAACCATTTTTTGACAACCTTTTAACATTCCTCAATGTCTTTATCCTTTTCATCCTTTATCCTTTTTGAATGAATTTGAACACACTTTCTGTGGTTTTTGTTTGTTCACTAACTTTGTTTCCAAAGTAATTAACAATGGCGAGTGCTCCAATGACAGATCCAACTTTTTATAAAATTAGTAGTGATTCTTTTATTGACACAGAAACCTATGACATCTGGGATCTTTTTTCAGTTGGCCAATACGTAGATTCATACGTAGACACATGATGACAGTTACTTTCCCAGATCGATTTTAATAACTCTCGGCCTCTCGTTGTCGTCAATCTTGATCCTCATTGCTAGTGTTTTGCATTGTAGTCACGTCAAACTGTTCTATTCAAACAAACTTTTCGATTCAAACAAACTGTTCGATTCAAACAAAACAAACTGTTTGATTCGATTTTAAGGGTCGAACATTGATTGTTTTGGAGACAATCGTTGTTAAAGATTCAGGATGGTATCCATTTTGGCCATTAATTTGTCCATCATTGTTTTCAACTGATGTGTCCATGATTGTGTTTCTTGGTTTTTTGTATTTTCCGTTGACTGGTTTTCGTTGGTGAGATTTGGTTTCGAAGTATGGCTTACAAATATATTGTTGAGTTTCTGTGCATTTGTTGTCCTAGTAATTAACTGATATGATGGATTTTGATATAGTTGGCTGGATGGCTCCCATTACATAGCACATATTTGACTACTGTGCCTCACTCTTTTTGAGTACATTTATTTGTAAGACGTTCACTTGCACATTTCACACATCTGCGTTTGCGATGTCAATATGTGTTGGTATGTCCCTATCTTTGACAATTAGTGCAATGAACTACTTCGCGCCTAACGTGGGGCTTTTCCACTTGTACGACTGGATGCAACAAACTCGTTAGTGAATGTAAATTTTTATTGTTTTCACTC
This sequence comes from Tipula confusa, assembly GCA_963556175.1. Taxonomy (NCBI): domain Eukaryota; kingdom Metazoa; phylum Arthropoda; class Insecta; order Diptera; family Tipulidae; genus Tipula; species Tipula confusa. The sequence continues at coordinate 63,949,310 of OY744475.1, read as the reverse complement.
ATTTGTTCAACTCTGAAGAGTGGCAATGGTTTTTTTGTTCCATTTTGCCTGATGTTGGCGATATTAAGAACTTCATGACCCAATGCAATTAACTCACTGCGCAACTCATCAATGCCGGTCGGTGGATGCAGATTTCCTATGACTACCTTGTTAGTCTTATCTATTTTCGATTTGTATGAATGTTTCTTTGCTCTAGAGCTTGAACCACACCTGGGTAGATATCGGCATCATTCAGGTGAATTTTGACCCGTCTAGCTCCAATTATTTTTAGGTCATAATGGTCCTTGGCCAATTCCTTTAATAAGGTAGTTAAGGGTTTAATTGTTTCCACGCCTGACACGAATATTGGGTGCGCCATTAGCATTCTCACTGGGAGTGGGGATGATTTTGTATCTTCCGATAGACCACTGAATCTTGTTGATAAAGTTACTGGTTGCGCTAACCAGGAATCATTAATCCTCATTTGTTTGCACTTTACGTTTGAGATTATAGGATTTGTTCCTCTACTCCTTTTATTTGTCGAGCCTTCGTTATCTATTGGCATAACCGTAGTGGTTTCCAGCGTAGGCACAATTTGAATAGTTTAATTTTGAGACGGTTCCGGTTGGGACAGTAAATCACGGCTATTTATAGTGTATTTTATTCACGTTTTAGTTTATTTTTTTATTGAAACTCACCACAGTATAAAAATGTTAACGTTTGCGTCACCCGTCTTTGCTTTAGTTCCAGGGTATGGCTTCGCTAGCTGTATAATAAACAGTTCGTAGACTGGATTGATTTAATATAGTGATCGGCCTTATGCGATGATATAAAACTCCCTTTAGTAGTTGAAATTTGTAGACTGCTAATAGATTCATTGTTGTGAACGGACGATTGAATCCCAGAATTCAGAAAAAACGATTTTTCAACTCAATAATTTCGGAAAATTTTTGGAATATGACTTAATCGTGTCTTCTATTTTATGGAAATCTTGCAAAAAGTCTTTCAAGATTTCCAGACGAACGGTAATTTCCTTTTCATCAAGTACCACTCATTTTGTATAGATGAAGCGCAACTTACTTGCAGTCAAACTTAGTTCAAGGCCGGTGCATATTCAAATACCTATCTTTCGGTTTCCAAACAGAAAAATGTTCTATTATTCGACGAAAAAAGATGATGACATAATCAAACAAACCATTGTATAAAGTTGGTTTTTATAACATCAGCCTTATGCAAGAGGATTCCAAATACGACAAAAAAGACGAATTGGTGCTAATATATCTGATAAGAAAGAATTACTATTGTATCGAAATAGTTCATACTATGACAATTTCAAAAATTAATCTTCCAAATCCATAGGTGCGGTACCATACGTATTACCAATAGATAGATCTACTCGACATCATAAGTCAATTGTCCAACAACTTTATAAATCATCATCACGTTATTCATAATGCACCAATAATTATTCAGGTTAAGTGGCACACATATCCATACACTACAAGTGGTAAAGGCCTAAATAAACAAAATACGAAAAATATCAACTTAAGCACAAACACACACATTTACAATTTACAAGCTATTCAAAAGTTAATGTACCCAAAAAATTAAAATTAATCTGAAAACTGTTCCCTTTTTTGTGTGTGCGTGTGTGTGTTCATCAAGAAAACATGAAAAGGAAAATTAGAGTAAATCCAATCAATCTCCGTCCAATCAAATTTTTGTTACAATTAATCAATTTTATGTTTTCCTTTTTTTCTTCCTTTTTTCCTTTTTTCGCTTTGTGCTGTATCCTTCGTTTGTCGTTTTTATTTTGAGTACATATTTATATATATATATATATATATATATATATATATATATATATATATATATATATATATATATATATATATATATATATATATATATGTGTATATATATATATATATATATATATATTTGGTTTTCCTAATCGAAAATTTTCATTCCACAACAACTAAAAACATGTTGATTGTGCACCGCACAAGCACAACCAGAACACAAACAGAAGCACAAGCCAACAAAAGAAAATATCGTATTTTCTTGTTTCGTTTCCCATTGACTAAACATCAAAATTCATGTTATCAATCTATCATGAAAATAAAAAACAACAACAGCAACAAAAAGTCGGAAAATTGTAAAGATACATGTTGGAGTTTGATGGTATGATTTTTGTGCTTTTCTTTACTTTCGTATTCAGATTGTTACAAGAAGTACCTTTATATGGATTTTTTTTTAGAGGTTTGTGTTGCTTCGATATTCTAATATTGGTAAAATGTAAATTTGATTTTAATGACAACGAACATAACAAATCGATTAAAGTTAATTTAAATTTCGTACACACACACACACATATGTACTCACTCGAATATGTCAACTGTATAGGGAAAAAATCTGTTTACAGATCCTTTAGAAAATTTAGGCCGATAAAATTTATTGAAGTGTCACACAAACATTTTATGCCACCATTTCATTTCGACAAATTCGGAAAATTCTAATTTTTCCCAACCTTATATTTCACACAACAATACAAAGGAAAAGCGACAAAATTAAATTAAAATTTCTTATGGCCACTGTCGTATGGGGGCATTTGCATATTTCGCAAAAAAATAATACTTTTACTAACATCTAGCAAGATCACCGCTCACGTTCACGGATACGCGGTTAAAGTTTGAAAAGTGGAACATCGAGTTGCGAAAAACTCAGACGCGTTTGATATTAGTCTTCCAAGAAACCCGATGGTCAAAAAGTTGAGATCATGCGTCTCAAGGCTATACTTTGCTTACAGTGGAGATGAATATTTTTTCTTATTTTAAGAATATTGTTTCTTATTTCAAGAATACTATTTCTTATTTGAAGAATGTTGTTTCTTATTTCAAGAATAATATTTCTTATTTTAAGAATATTGTTTCTTATTTCAAGAATATTATTTCTTATTTTAAGAATATTTTTTCTTATTTCAAGAACATTATTTCTTATTTAAGGATATTGTTTCTTATTTTAAGAATACTGTTTCTTATTTCAAGAATACTATTTCTTATTTTAAGAATATTGTTTCTTATTTCAAGCATATTATTTCTTATTTTAAGAATATTGGTTCTTAGTTCAAGAATATTATTTCTTATTTAAAGAATATTGTTTCTTATTTCAAGAATACTATTTCTTATTTTAAGAACATTGTTTCTTATTTCAAGAATATTATTTCTTATTTTAAGAATATTTTTTCTTAGTTCAAGAATTTTATTTCTTATTTCAAGAATATTGTTTCTTATTTCAAGAATACTATTTCTTATTTCAAGAATATTGTTTCTTAGTTCAAGTGTATTATTTCTTATTTTAAGAGTATTATTTCTTATTTCAAGAATATTGTTTCTTATTTCAAGAATTTTATTTCTTATTTTAAGAATATTGTTTCTTATTTCAACAATATAATTCCTTATTTTAAGAATATTGTTTCTTATTTCAAGAATATTATTTCTTATTTTAAGAATATTGTTTCTTATTCAAGAACATTATTTCTTATTTCTTATTTCAAGAATATTATTTCTTATTTTAAGAATATTGTTTCTTAGTTCAAGAGTATTATTTCTTATTTCAAGAATTGTTTCTTATTTCAAGAATACTATTTCTTATTATAAAAATATTGTTTCTTATTTCAAGAATATTATTTCTTATTTTAAGAATATTGTTTCTTAGTTCAAGAATTTTATTTCTTATTTCAAGAATATTGTTTCTTATTTCAAGAATACTATTTCTTATTTCAAGAATATTGTTTCTTATTTCAAGAAAACTATTTCTTTTTTTAAGAATATTGTTTCTTATTTCAAGAATATTATTTCTTATTTTAAGAATATTGTTTCTTATTTCAACAATATAATTCCTTATTTTAAGAATATTGTTTCTTATTTCAAGAATATTATTTCTTATTTTAAGAATATTGTTTCTTATTCAAGAACATTATTTCTTATTTCTTATTTCAAGAATATTATTTCTTATTTTAAGAATATTGTTTCTTAGTTCAAGAGTATTATTTCTTATTTCAAGAATATTGTTTCTTATTTCAAGAATACTATTTCTTATTATAAGAATATTGTTTCTTATTTCAAGAATATTATTTCTTATTTTAAGAATATTGGTTCTTAGTTCAAGAGTATTATTTCTTATTTCAAGAATATTGTTTCTTATTTCAAGAATACTATTTCTTATTTTAAGAATATTGTTTCTTATTTCAAGAATATTATTTCTTATTTTAAGAATATGGTTTCTTATTCAAGAACATTATTTCTTATTTCATATTTCTTATTTCAAGAATATTGTTTCTCATTTTAAGAATACTGTTTCTTATTTCAAGAATACTATTTCTTGTTTTAAGAATATTGTTTCTTATTTCAAGAATATTATTTCTTATTTTAAGAATATTGGTTCTTAGTTCAAGAGTATTATTTCTTATTTCAAGAATATTGTTTCTTATTTCAAGAATACTATTTCTTATTTTAAGAATATTGTTCCTTATTCTAGAACATTATTTCTTATTTCTTATTTCTTATTTCAAGAATATTATTTCTTATTTTAAGAATATTGGTTCTTAGTTCAAGAGTATTATTTCTTATTTAAAGAATATTGTTTCTTATTTCAAGAATACTATTTCTTATTTTAAGAACATTGTTTCTTATTTTAAGAATATTATTTCTTATTTCAAGAATATTGTTTCTTATTTCAAGAATTTTATTTCTTATTTTTAGAATATTGTTTCTTATTTCAACAATATAATTCCTTATTTTAAGAATATTGTTTCTTAGTTCAAGAATTTTATTTCTTATTTCAAGGATATTGTTTCTTATTTCAAGAATACTATTTCTTATTTCAAGAATATTGTTTCTTATTTCAAGAATACCATTTCTTTTTTTAAGAATATTGTTTCTTATTTCAAGAATATTATTTCTTATTTTAAGAATATTGTTTCTTATTTCAACAATATAATTCCTTATTTTATGAATATTGTTTCTTATTTCAAGAATATTATTTCTTATTTTAAGAATATTGTTTCTTATTCAAGAACATTATTTCTTATTTCATATTTCTTATTTCAAGAATATTATTTCTTATTTTAAGAATATTGTTTCTTAGTTCAAGAACATTATTTCTTATTTTAAGAATATTGGTTCTTAGTTTATCCCAGGATTTTAATCCTCGGATTTTTACTCTAAGATTTTTATTTGTGGATTTTTTTTTATCGCGTTTGGTTTTTGGGCCCCAGGTAAAAAATTTGGTCTTTGATTTCAAACCAGTTGATAAACGTTCATAAAGTAAAAAGACAGTGAGTACATTGACTCGGTCACGTTCAGCAAGTCGATCCTAAACGGATGCTGCAGCAATCACTAAAAAGGGGGCCACCATTCGTCTGGCTCAGAAGTACAATTTCAGGTTGCGTGGAATAATGCTCAGCATCGAAACAAATGGTTCAAATCTTCGATGCGGCACGATCCAGCAATGGCCTTTAAAACCATTTATTGTTATTTAAATAAATAAACAAACAAGAAATGAAAACAACATAACATTTTATTGTTGTTTTTCAAATGGAAAATTTTGTTTTTTTGGAAAACTCCCATTTCCAATTAAGAACAAAATAAAAAATTAAAATCCCGAAAATTTTCTTATCAAACATTTTTCGTATTGTGCGCTTATTTTTTATTATTTTTCTTATCATAATTTTGATTGTTTCCGGATGAAATCGTTTGAATTCCGAAATCTTAAAAAAAAAAAAAAAAAAAAATTCATTCAAAACAGATAACTTAATTTTGATGAGTTTTTCAATTTTCTCGTGTTTTCATTTCAGTTTTGTTATGTAAATTTTATTATTATGTTTGGTTAGGTGGTGTGGGATTTTTTCAGATTTTGTAACCATTGTCAAATGATCGACATAGGAGGAATTTGACGTTGTAAATATTATCTGGTGGTTTATAGGAACATACGGATGAGCGAATTTATCTTTTTAATGAGGTCAGTGACCTATGAAATATGAAATACTTTATCTCTGTAAGTAAGAATCATTTGAAGTCTGGTTTGGGTGTTTCAAATTTCAATTCTTTTTACGTCAAACCTGTAATGAATACTTCCTATTTAAAGGGATGGAGTGATAGCCAGTGCATGACTATCCATGAATTCGTTCAACAATATACATGAATAGAAGATTCTTTCATGGATTCCAGGACAGAGTTAGTTAAGGTGGCCAATAGGAAGGCACAGCTCGAGTCGAGGAACATAAATCGTTTTGATCGGACCCACACTTATTTTGGTTATTTTGGTACATGATAATGTACATTTGCAACTTCGTCAAGATTTTATTGGAATGATGGCCCGAGTTAACCAGCGCATCATATATACGCGAATGAAGACCCAGACTCCTCTTTTGTGTTCATTTGGTTCTTCCAAGCTTACCATTGTCATGTCTTGGTAAACGCTTGATAATGAAGAAAGCAATTCATGTGAGTTTGAGGCAAATTTGTGTAGTAGAAAACCTGCTGCATCGAGAATCTTAGTCTTGCTATGCATGTCAATGCAATTGCTAAAATTTTAAAATTTTAAACCAATTTCTGCAAGGGCTCGTGTATAGCTAAGAACGGAGCAGCAGATGTGCCATATGTGACAATTAGCAGTCGAAAATGATACATCTGGTCAGTGGGGTTTCCAAGCCATGCAATGCGCTGGTAATCACAGTATTGAACATAAACTTTTATTTGACGATACATTCGTTCTTTGTCTGCCTGATACTGCCATATGGCTGAGCTGCTCATATTTTTTCCTAAACGATTTGTACGCAATTTTATAATCATCTGACGTTGTTATTTTGATTCAACTAGATAATCATTTGGCGTCCTTCGCAAAGGGAGGTCTGATAACAAACCAACCATTTGTACCTCTGAGATAACCCATTCAAGAGCAGTGTTGATTAGGCCTTTAGATTCTGCTAAATTTCCTTCACGTAGAAGTTTGAAGAAGAAGATTGCTCCTAGAAGAATGTCAACATTGAGAAACTGATGCATCGGAGGATCAGAGATGAGCTAGCACATGCCAAGTATTTAGTACTAAAGCCTGTAGTCTAGATAATCGCGAAGCGAGGCAATCCAAAATGTAAACATCGACCTCCGTATAAAAATGTCAGGGTAACTGCTGTTCGACCCTTGGTAGTGGTATTTGAAGTTACACCACTAATAGGAATTGTACAATTGTGGCTGCTTAGAAGAAGTTTGTTCACGCAAGCTGCAGACAATAATTAAGCCTCTGAAGCTGAGTCGAGTAATGCCCAGCAATAGTGATATTTCCCAATTGCATCTTTTATTTTTACCACAGCAGTTGGCAATTAAAAGTGTCTTGCCAATACTGAAATATTGGTGGGTAGTGCCAATAATTGTATCAGTGTTGAATTTTCCGAGTTATCATCTTCCTTGAGCGGTATATTTAAGTTAAGTGATTGTGAGAAAGGGAGAGATGTGGTGCTTCCATTGAAATATGAAACGACATCATTTCGATTGACACTTGTTAGACATGTGTGTATGTGATCCTTGAATAGACATGCTTCGGCAACAAATTGCCTCTTTTTTACTTAATTTAGATTGCTGTATTGCTGCAGTCCTATTGCAGATTTACGGACAGCTATATGGTTTGGATAGTCGGTATTCATTGAATCAAGTGAGAATCTAAATTATTACTCGATTCCGGCTCTCGAGGCTCGTTCATCACTCAGTCATGTGTCATGTGTTCAACTGTACTTAAAGTGAGGCAACGGTTAAATTAATATCAGTGGTATTGGTATTACATTAGATTGAATTCCTTGAGGCATCGATACACTTCACATAAAACTTAGAATGAAGAAAAACGGTAATAAGATGATGAGAATAAATGCACCGGTTATCCTCAAAATAGCAGTTAATAAATTGAGGTAGCGCAACGTGGTTATCTATTATAAAACTTGCAGAACCAAGGAGCTTTCAAAACCGATGCTTCAATATTGTTTAGAGCTGACATGATTTTCAATATTTTGGAATCATAACTTGACTGCGATAAATACACGGGTTGATAATTGGTGGCAATCAAGTCAGCATACTACAAAAGACTCAAGCACACTGCATTTTCGTTAATGTAGACAACTCGTCGTAGCGGATCTATGAGTTTAAAATGGTTAAAGACCTAAGAAAAAGATTTTGACCACAGAAGAAGAAGCTTACATCAAGGAAACCATGGTCTGACGAAAAACCAATTTTCACACGACATTTTCACAAAAATAATTTTGCAAAAAAATTATCTAAGGGGTTAGCCTTTACAAATTTACGAAATGGATGTAAAGTCAATAAAAATGGAATAATTGGCCGATTACGGTGAATGTTACCCTAATCAAAAGCTCTCGTCAACAGGGGAAATATTGATGTAAAAAATTCATACCTTTCACAAAAAATTATTTTGCAAAAAAATTATAAAAGGGGTTAGCCTTTACGAATTTACAAAATGGATGTAAAGTCAATAAAAATGGAATATATGGCCGATTATGGTGAATGCTATCTAAATCAAAAGCTCTCGTCAACACGGTAAATATTGATTTAAAATATTCATACATTTTCACAAAAAAATTATTTTGCAAAAAAATTATCAAAGGGGTTGTTAGCCTTTACAAATTTACGAAATGGACGTAAAGTCAATAAAAATGGAATAATTGGCCGATTATGGTGAATGCTATCTAAATCAAAAGCTCTCGTCAACACGGTAAATATTGATTTAAAATATTCATACATTTTCACAAAAAATTATTTTGCAAAAAAATTATCAAAGGGGTTAGCCTTTACAAATTTACGAAATGGACTTAAAGTTAATAAAAATGGAATAATTGTCCGATTGCGGATAATGTTACCTTAATCAAAAGCTCTCGTCAATACGGTGAATATTAATTCAAAATATTCATACATTTTCACAAAAATTATTTGGCAAAAAAATTATCAAAGGGGTTAGCCTTTACAAATTTACGAAATGGACGTAAAGTTAGTAAAAATGGAATAATTGGTCGATTGCGGAGAATGTTACCTTAATCAAAAGCTTTCATCAACAGGGTAAATACTGGTTCTTTTAAGCACATTTTTCTTAACATTTAGCAGACTGGTGTTATTTCAGCGTTTCGCGTCTCTAATATTGTCAGAGCACCGAGGATGTGGTTGTTTCTTTGGTGCGTTTGTTTTGCTTCAAATGCTACCATAGGAAAAAATCGTGGAGGCCAGTATCACGACTTTTTATATTGTTCGGCCTAGAAAAATTTCCGTTCGCTGATCAAGCAAAGGCTAATCTAAACTTCACATAACTACGCAACGAAAATCTTAAAAAAAAAATACTAATCACGATTAGTTAATCTCTAGTCTGTCTGAGTCTTAAAGTAGAAGTAATCGAAAACAATAATTTTCAAAACTTTAGAACTTTTGAATAGTTAAACATTGGAAATCTATTAATTTCCGATGTCGAATTTTATTTAACACGTAAATTTATGGTACCGGCAACATGATGTTCGTAACGTAAATTTAATATTTAATATTCATAAATAAAATGTTGGCATATAGCCAGGAATGTATTAAATAGCACCTCCTGTTGTTCTTGATTCATATATAAAAATATCAGGTCACTATGCGATGTATTTTCATCATCATGGTCATCATTGCACCATTCCTCATCCTTCCATGTATTATAATATGTAAATACGAAAATTTATAAGTTTTTTTTACAATATCACCCCGTAGAAAAAAAAAGTGGAAAATGTCAGAAATGAAATTTATAATACACACAATACATAAAGCATAAAACATAAAACATAAAACATAAATAAAACAGCAAAGATTTTTTTTTTTTTGAAAAATATATATTTTATGCTAAAAGACGAATATAATAATTTTATTTATTTATTATAATTTATTTTTTTTTTTTAAGTTATTTATTTATATTTTTTTAACGTTATATAGTTTTTCGTTTGTTTTTCATGTTTTTCCTTACACACAAGTTTACATTTTAAACATGCAATGAATAGAGCAGAGCTTTTTTTCAATTTTATTTTATTTTTATTTTTATTTAAACTTTTATTTTGTTTATGATTTAAATATATTTAAGTTTGTTATTTTACAATTTAAGAAAATTAAAAAAAAAAATCACTAGAATTGGTTTTTGATTAAATTAAAAATTATAAAATATTTTAAAAATAATTTTAAAGTACTTTTTGGTATAAAAAATAATATACAAATTTTTTTAAAAAATATTTAATTGAAATTGGATGGTCTAAAATATAATTATTGTACGTTTTGTGTTAGTTCTTGTTGTCATTTGTAAAGTTAACATAAAAAAATATGCTGGCTCCAATGTTTATGCCATAATTAATGATTTTTAAGTGTTACGGTGTTGTTATATTTGTGGTTACCTTAGAATATTTTATGCAGTTTACTTTTGTAATTCAAATACAATAGCTGGAAAGTTGAAATAATCAGGCTTTATCAGGCTTTTCAGATTTACAAACTTAAATAATTAAGACAAATTAAAATATTGGGTTAGTCACCTTAAAAAAATATATTACGTTTTAAAAAATTCGTAAAAATTTACTTTAAATATTGGATTAAATGTAATCAGATTTCAAAAGTTTAAGAAATGACAATGTCCTAGTTTTGAAAATATCTAAAAATTGTCCTAAAAAATTCGTATATGACTGCAAAATTTGGAAAATTTACTTTCAAAACATTTATATTTTCATATAATTTAAATAAATTCTTAAAATTTTATGAAAATATTATAACTCCAGCTCGAAATCTAAAACAGTTAATTTTTTCAAATTTAATTGAGATAAGTTAGAAGTCAGAGTCCAAGGGCAACTATATTGGATAGCTCGTTAATAAACATCTTATCTATTTCATAGTTCATCTCTGCAGTAAGGCTCTTACATAAAAGATTGGCATGCCTCTGAAGAGGCTTCTCTTTCTGATTATATGCATATAATCAATGATCTAGAGGCACAAATCACGCAGTTGCAAGAAATTAGAGTTCCAAAGCTTACCGGCTTACACAAAGCACTATTCGTATCAGAAATTCCTGAAGTTTTGGGGAAAATTTAATTTGAAGAAGGGCTGGATTTTAGTTCAATTTAAATGCATAACTCTTTAGATTTGGCCTTTGAGAACAGCTGCCCTGTGAATAAAAAGAGGTTATTAAAACCATCCCTTGGTGAAACGGGACACTGGAAAAACGTAGGAAAAAAGCGAGATGTTTATTTAACGAGGCCAAATGCACCAGTGAATGAGGCGATTATAAAGGGGCCCTGACAGAGTGCAACCTTGACCTAAAAAGGTCAAAGAGTGCAACTTGGAGAAGTTTTTGCGAGGGAATAAACGAATTTTCCTCTGCAACTCGGCTCCAGAAGGTCTTTGCAAAGGACCACTCAAATGGCTTATGCTTTCTTCAAAAAGCCGATGCAAGTTTTACTGAGAACTGGAGGGAAACTATAAGCTTGCTTTTAGAAACCAACTTTCCGGACTTAATAGTGGCTGAACCGCTTGAAGACGTCTTTGAAGGTTCTGGTGAGGTGATTTATACCCTTCATAACAGGACATGGAGTCTTTCAACAAGCATTTTCACGCCCAGTAAAGTTGGTTGAGCTAGAAGCTCATTTAAACCCTTCAAATCCGCTGGAGGTGATGGTATTTTTCCAGGTCTCCTGCAGATATTGTTATCTATTTAAGACATTGTTCCTAGCTTTGCACAGATCATTCGGGCCAGTTACGCTTTTAGCTACATTTCAAAACTATGGATCAAAGTAAATGTGGTCTTTACCCCGAAAAGATGGGAGTGGTCCAGAAACCCAGACCAAGGCTGTATCACATGTCCCATATCGCATAATTAGCCTCACGTCATTTCTATTATAAACGATGGAGAAAGCTTTGGATTACCATATAATAGGTGAGGCTCTAAAAAAGAACCCACTTCATCAAAATTAGTGTGGATGGCAAATCTATGGCACCAGCTCCTAGCAGTATGATCACTAAAATGGAAATTAAAGTAATTTAAAGCAAAGCCCATTAGAGCGAGGCCCTATGCTCTTTGGTTGACATTATGGGTGCTTTTGACAATACCTCCTATGAGTCTATAAAGAGGACAGCATGTGAAAAGGGGATTGAGCTTTCCACAGTCAAGTAGTTTGATGCTGAAATATAGAACTATTACAGCTCAATTAGGTAGTGAGTAGTATCAGTAACCATCAAAGCTGTAAAGAGATGTTCCCAGGGAGAGGTATTGCCATCCTTAATAATGTTCACTGGATGTTAATGGACTGCTGATCGTTTTGTGTAGCCATGGACTTGATATCCAGGCTAACGCGGATGGCTTGACTGTAATAGTTAGAGGAAAATTTAACAATATAATTTCCAATCTTATGCAGAATGAACTTTTGCTGATATGACAATGGTGTATTCAGGAAAGACTTAGTATCAATCCAAATAAAAGGTTACTGTGCCTTTTACCAAGAGAAAGCTTTCGCTTACAGCTCTCTTGTTAAATAATGTTATTGTAAGTTTTCTCAGTAAGATTGAATTTCTAGGAGTCAATACAAATCAAAGTTCAGAATAGAGCCTTTAAGGAACTCTGGCCTTTTCAGAGGCTCTTTGGAGAAACCTAGGATTTACAAAATTTATATATTGGTAGTTTTTAACAATCATTAGACCCATGGTCACATACGCTTAAATATATTGGTGTAAATCTGAGGAGAATGCAACGCAAACACTTCTATGTTAGGTTCAAAGTTTGGCTTTCCTTGGTATTACGGGAGGAATCAAGACATGCCCGATTATTGCAATGGAGATGCTCCTAGGGATGGTTCCATTTCACCTGCATGTCAAAAAGGAAACTGCAATTGCGTTTTTGAGGATGCAAACACAAGAAAATTCTCAACTAGGCAATATAGTTGGTCACTTGAAAATCATTAGGAAGCTTTAGGAAAACCATTCCATTAGAATTCCCTCCAACAATATGCAAGCCTCTGTGTTTTGTTGCCAGATAGAAACAATTGGAGGACAGGAGGTCATCCTTTAAAAGAGAGTCCATGGTTTGGTACACAGACAGTTCAAATGCAGAAGAAAGGAGTAGGAATATTCGGCGTGGAAATGCCCTTGCCAAGTCCTTGGGACTAGTCTTTGTTTTTCAAGCAGAAATGCACGCCGTAGAATTTTGTGCCAAGATAGGTATAGAAAGTGGTCTAAATAGCACTTAAATTTATTGTATCAGATAGTCAAGCGGCCTTAAGGGCTCTTAGGTCCCACACCATTGAATCAAAACTGGTGTGGGATTGTCTTAACACAGTTAACGACGAACTGGAACCACGAAGTGGAACCAGCGTTACATGTAACCAGTGCCAATGTGCCGCAAGTTTTTGCTATCTTCTGCAACATTTATTGGTGTGAGAATAATGAGCCCAGACCAAATGAGTTATGTAACGTCCACAGATGTTGTCGGGTCTATCCAGAGTCTGAATATTGACTAGATGGTTGATTAATAAGGGTTTAAGCACAAAAGATCTTTAAGGTCGCGGTGTAAGGGCCTTCAATGCCCACATGATCCTCCCCCCCTCCCCCCCCAAAAAAAAGAATAAGAATATTCTGCCTCGAATTAGAAAATATTACAACCAACCGGTTTAAGAGAACCATAATACATGAAACATCGACTACAAGTTCAAATGGCTATTAACCGAGCAATTGGAACAGTGGTTAAAACTGTGGTGTTTGGGGGGGGGGATAAGCGGCTGGTATTTACTTTGAGGAAGTGTTATTTCTTCATGTGGCTTTTTGCTCAGAGGAATATTGGTTGTTCTCGGTTGCGAACACCTTTGGATTTATAAATTACTTACCAAAGAGTGGCTACTGAGATACTAGCCATTCCCTTTGGTGTTTTCTGTCATCTTCATCCGTAATTTTTGCTGTTACTCTTCTTCGCAGTATGAAGCGACGTTGTAATTTTCTTTGTATTAACGCTTATGAAAAATATGCTACGCAGGTATCTCTGATATGCAGGTAGTTCTGATATGGAGGTGCTGATCTTTCATTTTCTAATTTGTACTTGTCCAACTTATGGAAACCTTACAAGCCCTACATCAACCAATGATTGTTGATTGTTGTCGCATGTAAACGTCACCAGATAGTATGTAAATTGGAATTCATCGCTTTTTGTGGTTTTTATCTTCCATTTTTAAATTTTGAGGTTGGCTTATTCTAATGTATGCTAGCAGCTGATTTTGCTCGTTTATGGTTATCTCTTCTTATTCCTAGTTACTCAGATTGTTGTGTAGCGTTGTTGCTTCTTTCAGTGTAGAGGAATTATTTTTTCCTATGGTACCATTCCGTTGGTGGATGGGTGTTGTTTATTTCGTTTTTGATGCCTACTGATTACCAGTAATTTTCATAGCTCTTCATTCCGAGGTCTTCAAAGTGTTTTCTTCTATTGCTTTAACTTTTATTTCAAAAATTTCAGCAGTTTGTTAAAGCTTGGCCAGAAGCATACATTTTTTGGTTCGTTGGTAACATTGTTAGTGACGTCGTACTCGCATGTATAGCTTTGATAATATCTTCTGCATATTATTTTTGATACAGTATCTCTCAATCCGTTAGTATAGTTTTTCCTACTATTTGACTTAGTATGTTTCACTGCGGCATTTTTGATTTGAAACTATACTATTATCAGTGTTAATCACCAGAAGTTTCTGCGCCTCTCACGGTTCGGAAATTATGTGAGGAATTTATGGCTGGTCATAACTTCGTCTATCTGATGCCTTTTTGATTGTTTTTGTGAGGAAACCTACTGCGACCTATGGCCAACTAGTTTGTGATTCATAAGTCATATTATCTAAAGTGTAGTGAGAGTCACAAATTAAGTGAATGTTAAAGTGTAAATAATATATGTTAAGTGCAGCAATTGTGCAGCAGTACATACAAAAGTGCTACAGTCTAGAAATGTGTCACATTCAATATTTTATTTGAAAATCAGTAAAGCGAAGGGTTCTTCCAATCAACTATAAAATGGAAAAGCACCAGCAGTATTTCTTGTATCACGTAGTTTAAAGGAGGTTAAGATCAAATTGCAACTACTTAAACCAACAATTATTACTAACAAAAAAAAATTGCTTTCATTTTCATTCCTTCAAATCGATACGACAGAAAAAAATTAGGGATTCGGAAAACACGCAGAAAAACGAAGACGTATAAGAAGACGCATTCCAGTTGTCTGCGTAGGTTCAAAGTACTATTATAAAACCTTTGTGGTTGTATGGAAAAAAGAAACCCCGGCATTCATACCATCATCATGATTAGCAATTGGAAAGAGTATAAATGATACCAAAAAGATAATAATCCAAAGATGACTACCAATCAAAATTTCCTGATTCGATTTAGTGACACAGTATCAAAATTTGTTGTAAGCAATATCATTGTGGAAACTTATGTTGAATTTTAGTCCAGTTATGATTTGTTTGCGACATTTTTTCGTTTATCATCCCAATTCAACTTAAGTCGAATATCCGAAATTCACTGTGTATATTTTGTTACAACTGGCAGAGATACCTTGAAGGAGGAACGATCGGTTTGTGGATCAACTTTTCGAATTTTGTCTGTCATCTTCTGGTATGTTCTCCAGTCGAAATCCATCGAAATCCATTTCGATTTCTGGAGACAACGAATCAGCCAAAATTTTGTTCAACTTGAATGGTGTGGCTTGGATTTATTTTCGTATAATTTTTTGTAGCATGAATACATACAAATAATAATTTGATTGTTTTCAAATACATTATACTACAATGTGCATAGAGGACCTTTCCTACAATGAATTGCTATCTTTTTGACCTTGGGTTAGAGTATGGCAAAACGAAGGTAAGTCTAATGAATAGAGAGCGGCCGCCCTTCTTTTCACAGCATACAAATTACTGTCTTACAGAATATTGGTGAAAATCACTTCTTAAACCAAACAGGTTTTTGTCTGAAAATATTTTTGTATAATATTGAAGAAGGTGATAACTTTAAAGGATAATGTGCTTTTAAATTATATAAAATTATGGCGTTTACTGAAAATCTTTATAAAAAAATATGTTAAATTCAAGCTTTGATTAAAAAACTTACTAGAAAATCATGTGTTAAGCTTAACACGGCCTTAAAAGCCTGAACCTATTTGAAGTACAAAAATATTTTAATCTAATCAAAATCTGATATAAATGTATATTTTGCCTATGCTTACCCAGACAAAAATAACACAAAAATTTTCCAAAAAATCTGTCTTAGTATAATATTTATATTTATGTAACCCTTTAATTTTAAGAATTTTGGTTTTTATGTGTAACCACAAAACAACAATTTCTTAGATTTTCCAACACAAAATAAATGAAAAACATTTCGTAATTTTACAGTAGTCTTTTTAAAGCTAAAACATAACTTTCGTACATCTTCGATTCATTTTTAATTTACTTTTTATTTAATTATAACCTCAAAAAAATAACTTTTTTTTTGTTATTTAATTATTAATACATAATATTTACAAAATTTTTAAGTTAAAGTAAAAATTTTTTATAATTTATTTAAATTAAGTGTTGTGTTTTATTTTTAAGGATTTTAAATATGATATTTTTTTTATTTTTTGGCAAACACAATCCCTTCAATTTACATAACTTTATTTATTACCATGTTGCATAATCATCATCATAATTATGTGTTTAAGATGATTTGTAATATATGACTTTTTGCTTTCGTTGGTTTATTTTTTTTTAATCTTAAAAAATATTATAATACATGAATTTTTTAATCCTATATTAATACTATTTTTTATAATATATATTATATATATATATATATATATATATATATATATATATATATATATATATATATATATATATATATATATATATATTAGTAGAATTTTATTAAATTTTTAATATTTACAAACTTAACGAAGTAACTTTTAAATTTATTATAATTAATACTTATAATATTTAAATAAAATTTATATTTTTGTTTTGTTTTTTTATTTTAAATCTAATACTTTATTTTATTTATATAACTAAAAATAAAATTATTATTTAAAAGTTATTAACATTTTCGTAATTAAATAAATTTCAATGATTTTATTTGCAATTTTCTGGTTTTACTTTAAACAATTGTTTACCGGAAAAATTGGTTTGTAAGAATTTACACTAGAATGGTGGAAAATAATATTTGTTTTAAGCTCAGAGTTCGAGAATAGGTTTTGATGGGCTTCCGAAGTATTTTGTGGAACGTATTTACATATTGAAAAATAATTTTGGTATTTAGGATTTGCCGGACTACAAAAACCTATGACTAGTAACAAAATACTCTGTAAAGATATTTCAAAGATCCAATACGAAAAATAATGGCACTCTTTAAAATTAAATTATTAAAATTGGTAAATAAATAAAAACTGTGAAATTTGACAGTCTTAAATATTTTTTGCTGCCAAAAAATACTTGTCTACAGAAACTTAGAATTGTTGATATTCTACTACAACCCAGTAAGTATAAAGGTTAAATTGTTAAGGATCGAGATGTAATGTACAAGTTGGTATAAAACCGATATCGAACCCTATTAACTTATATTGCCTAACTAGCCGCCACAATTTGGAAAAATGTCAGTTCAATAATGCCTTCCACCACAAAATCCAAACAGTGAAACTTTTTGAATGCATTTGTTTCTCAATGAGGTTATGTATAGATTTTCTGAAACCAAATGAGGCAATTTTGCTATCAATATGAAAATAAGCCCCATCGTTAAAAATGTTATCGTTTAAAAAATCAGCATGGTAGTTCCTTATCCGTTCAATAAAAAAGTTCTCTTCTTTGAACTTAGCAAAAATGAAGGTGCCTATCACCTATTATTGACAACGGATTAACTTAATTTCCTGGGGTCTCAGCAATACTCTTAAAAACTGATTTTATGTTTTGTGTTGAATGACTTGTTAAAAGTTGGCTAGAGGGTCGAAAATCATTAATTGATTTATGAACGTTTTAATTAATGCGAAGCATTATACTTGTTTTTCGACGCTGCTTCATCTGTTTAGGATCATCATCGAAAGCCAGGTAACTTGTTGTTAATTTACTTTATGAACCAAATCAAAAATTTCTATCAAAATCTTGATCTCGTGATTGAGGAGAATTCGATAAGTGATACAGTCACATTTTGACATTATGAAATTTTGGAGCCATATACAATTTGCATGACTTTTCCCTCACATGTAATAGCCCACTCTTTCATACTTGAACCGTTAGGGTTCAACTCACACACTCAAAGATGGCAACAGGTTTGATCGAATTGATCTTGTTTAACTTCAGTTTATCGATCAATAACCAACCATTTCTATCAGTGAACTTTGCCAAATATTATTTTTAAGTTCTATTAAACAAACCAAAAATTTAACGTTTGTATTTTCACTATGGGACAATCCAAATCTGCTTAACGCTGGCATCCAACAATATGTTTTTGTTTCTTTTAATCACGAGGCGATCCCGAATTTGATCCTCGTCCAATATTTGCGATCAACCTACAAATATTGAAACTGGTCTTTTTTTAGTGTTCAACCCTGGGGTTGGTTTCCGCATGGTTTCTCTTCTTCTCCACTGCTCCCGGTCTTGTGTCATTCTCTTCAGTTCTTCATAGTCCAAGACTACTGCGTCCAACTGAAAAGTTGGCTTATGTATGACGTATTAGGTATTCAAGCTCCTCTTTTTCCTTCAATCATGTCCTCGAAGATTACGGTGTGTAGCTCATTCCCGTGTCTCAGAGCATGGCCCAAAGCAGCCGCCATCTTCTTTTTTAATAGTTATAAAGATAGAGCAGCCTTCTTCTAAAAGATTAGTACATATTCGTTTGTCCTTCTCTTGATATAGCTGATTCTTTCCATTTTCCTCCAATACCACATTTCAAAGGCCTCCTGACGTCTTCTTTCTATTAAGTTTATTGTTCAAGCCTCACACCCATATAGAGCCACACTCCGGACATATGTTTTAATGTGTGTTTTATAATTTATTGCTCAATCATTTGGAGCAAAGTAGATTTTCTTTCTTATGAATACCCCCTTTGCCTGTGCAATTCTGCTCTTTATATATCCTTCACTACTTCCTTCACTCGTAATTATGCTTTCCAGGTATTTGTATTCCAATGCTTTTTGTAGGCAGGGCCTTTACGGAAACCATACTGGTTTTGACTCAGGTGATCCTTTATTTTTCGTTCCATTCTTTTGTGAATAATTTTTGTTAATATTTTCGAAGTGTGTGTCAGGAGGCATAAATTCCTATATTATGAGCATTGATCCGCATTGGCTTTCTTTGGTACAATCATTACTATGGTTTTTACGAAGTCATCTGGTATCAAATTCACTATATAGTAATGATTCTTTCAGTTCTTCAACATTTGTATTGATCGTAATTTTAATCGGGTCCTCAGCACCATAAAGTTCTTCTATGTATTCTTACTATCACAGGGAATTCTCATCTTTGCATCTATCCTCTAGCCATCTTTATTTTGCTTGTTTCGCATCTCTATTGATTTTATTCCGCAACTCTTTATATCTTTCGTGTCGAAGAGGGTCATTACTATTTTAATTTTTATATTGTCTCCAATCCTCAATGTCTTTCAATATTCCCTCTATGATCCATACCTTTCTTGGTTCTTTCACCTCTGGTTTTAGGGTATTATGAGCCGTTTGTTAAATCATTTGCTTTATTCCAATCCATCTTTCATTAATGGCTTTTTCTCTTTCATGTCCAGTTGAACCATTGCTTCTTCCATCTCTTTGAAAGCTGTTGCACTCTGGGGTGGTTTAATTATTTAGGATCATATCTTCATATCATTCGTTTTTTCCAGTTTATTATTTTCTAGTTTTCTAGCTCTAAGCACATTCTATGTGCCAATTCTCCTTATCTTACTCGACAGAAGTAAAACCCCACAGTTTTTTTTGCTTTATTTGTTGTCTCTTTCATTGCAGAAATTTATTATTTATATTTTCTATTCTGTGTATCTTGGGATTCTAATGTAGTGGTCTGCCGTTACTTTCCAACTAGCAGTGCAAATTTCAGACTCTTAGGTCTTCTCCAATGCTATATCTGTAGTTGAGCCCTTAGATAATGTTGTAAATGGTATGGCCTCTTCCCAGTACTTCCAGTTGCTGCTTCTCTCTACCTGGTTTTTCCGCATCTTCTTTTTCTACCTTCAGAACCGTTGGCCCCTCTTCCTTGTAGTCCCAGGCGAAATAAATAAATTAATTTTATTTAAAAATAATTATTTATTTTTCCAAAAGCGAAAATTTTGACGTCTTGCTTCATGAGCTGCTACGATATTTTTACCTATTTTTGGGTACTGCGTACTTATTGGCCATCTGCCAAGAGTGTGTTGTTCTTGTCCTGTCAACACTAATCAAAACTTCTAATTAAAACCGATTAATATGTCGAATAAAATTGCCAATTCATCGGCAATATGCTATTATTTGTGACCACCTGAAGTAGTACCAACATTTTGGGTCTCGACTGGTTCGAGCCAAATCGAATTAACATTGAGAGGTGTGTGTTCAATTAAATCCATAAAATCGTTGGGATTTATGGAACTTACCACCACAACCAGTCTCGCTCTCTTTTCATGGGCCCATCGAGAATGAACAACACAAGTTGTTAAGCACAGTGGAATACAGTAAAAAGATAACACCAATCGTCCCAGTGATTAAATCTACGGAACACTACCAATTTCTGATTGGCTATAAGTCAACCTTCAACAAACCGCTGCATGCTAAATTGGTGCATGCTAAATTACTGTCTACGATGCCAAGAGGAGGGTTGACATTTGTCAAGTTTGGTGTGGCCCATAAGCCAAACAATCTACCATAAAAGATGGCACCGCAATGATGAAAACCATCAAAACAAACAAAAATTGGGTTATATCCTTTTACTATTTGATGAGGCAGGAATTCGTCTGTGATGGATAAATTGGATGCGATGCTGTTGATTGCTTGGGATACCGAATTGACTCCAGAGGTTTTTGTTCTAGTAAAAGCTGTCCGTAATCTTGCTTTTGAATTTTTTGTCCGCATTAGTTGAAGGATCTTCCATCAACTTTTTCATGACAACATTAAGTGGTCATGGTTTGCTGCCCAGCGGAGAAGTTTAGACGAGCTGAAATCTAATCATATACCTAACAATGTACTAATGCCATACGATGATAAGCTGCCATTGCAGTTAGTATGTTGTGCGTCCCATACGGCATCGATGTATTCCTGTCATTCGAGGTGGATTATAATTATTGCCCAAACGAGTGATAAGTTCCATGGTTTTGTCTATTTACGATTATGACCAACCAAAAACCACTCCTAGGATTATTTATTCTTGATATACCAACATCGCATATTCTGTGTACAAAGATTTATTTGAAAGAATAATCCAGAAGTTATATTCATCAACAATTGGCCACATTCTTGCATCACTGTGAAATGTGATATACTACTGCAGAGAAAAGCCAAACCAAGCTTCTTTTCATCCGACAAATCGGAACGTGTTTGTTATTCCCATATCTCATCCCTGTCATGTAGAGGCTCATATTTTCTACTTGGTATGGGCAGACATATGCATGAATAATGGTGTGGGAACTTGCACTATCTACTGTTTAGAACAGTGTGACATAATCTCTAGAAATCCATAATGTTTTTGATCATCATTAAAACATTTTTGCTGGCTGGCCACGCTGCATTCAGCTCCATCATTCATTTTTCTTTTTTGCCTTTGATAAGACTACAGCTGTAAAGCACGTTGTCCATGATTTCATTATTAAGACCACTCTCATCACTGTTGCCATACTCCTAAACATTGCAGTCAACAGTGCAATTAGCACAAGCCTTTACTCATCTTTCTTTCGATGTTTGTAAGGAAATTTTTAGTTGTCTTGCCATTTATTCAACTACACCATTTAATTTGTCACATTGCAATGCTTGCTTTCAAATTTGAGTCTTGAGTGAGTCTTTAAGTCCTGCTACCACGACTTTGGTTTCTTTGCTCACATTTGGCCTAATCTAATAGATCGTGCTGATGTTGGCAATGAGTGGATCAAAAAAGGCGACGTTTGATTTAGTAAATCAAGCTTTGCTAGTCCGATAGTATTATCCAATAGAAAAGAACTGCGAAAAGGCTGTGAATCCGTTACAGATGTTGAGATAAGATGGTGAATAAAGAGCGATACCGGCTCCCACGCATTGACGATCAGATTGATGAGATACTCAAAGTATTTTTTAACATTGGATTGCTCTAAAACCCATCAAATACACAGCATTCATTTCTCTAGTTGGATTGTTCGAGTTCCTGATGACATCATTTGGGCAATGCAATTTTCCGCAGTGTTTCAGTGATACGTAGTGGTTAATGCAACAAGTTTAGAAAAGTAGTTAATCAAATAGGTAACCAAGTATGCTTCAAGTAGGTTTCAAAAGAGCCAAAGAAATTGGCCAAACTAAATGGTACAGTAAATAGTGTACAAATGCCTATTGTATTCGAGGATCTTTGACTTGAATTGTGGAATCTTCTTTTAAACCATCAACAAGAAACAAAGTTGTTAACCTGGTATTTTCCAAAGTTTGTCGAAAACCATAACCGATTTATTACGAAAAGATAACAAAATTCTCAAATGAAAAAAAAAATAGAATAGGCATTTTATCGGTTAAAGGAGATACTACTAGGAGTGCCTGTATATTAAGAATTTACGCAATTCAACATTAGCAAAGGTGCAATTTTACTCTAGAGGTCAAAAAAAGATAACCTGTATTCTCTTTACAGTAAGAAACCAGCAGAAAACAATTGCAGTTTTAAGAAGAAAACTATAGCAACCATGAAATGAAAACTGACATCCAAAATTACTGTGTGGGTACTTCAACTACATGAATATGATTTCACATTAGAACATAGCCATGGTGATCGAATGCGTCATGTCGACGCTCTAAAACTACTATAACGTACTATAACGACGGCGGATGTGTGTCGTTATTTTAATTATTCAGATTCGGATGTTGTGCAAAGCAAAGCTCAGTTTCGATCTGATGAGAAATTTAGTTAAAAATTAATTGTCATCTCATCAGGCCATGGCCACCGAGTGCTGTGTAATAGCTACTTTACGCTCTATATATATTTATGTACAGTGTACATGTAGCGTTAGCGAATTATATGGAATTGCACGAAATATCTGAATAATTTTAATTGTGTGTGTAGCGATGGTCGCTACAGTACTATGCTGCTGACGATACAAATCAACCTTGTCTCTCGAATCAAACTGCTCAACAGGAAGCCGAAACACTCAAGCCTATGTTGGAACTGTTAAAATCAGATAAGTTTGAAGATTATGTTATTAACAATGGTTTTGTTTTCTAGATGGTCCGAGGTAGTTTGTCGTAAATGGTTCCAAGAGCAAATGATTTAAGGATCAACGAATTTTTGTTGTTAGAAAACATTCGAGCTCATTGAGCGAGAATCCATCATTCTAAATTGAAAATACAAAATTCTGAAAGCAGTATCAAGCGTATTTTATGTATAACTGACGGATTTTCCAAATTTGTATGTTTTTGTCAGAATACGTTACCGTTACTATCAAAGAGACACTACAGAAGTTGAATATACAGAAGATGGTTTTTGGTAATCCAAGAATAGCATTCAAGTCGATATAATTCTAGGAATACTGTTAACTAGAAGACATCAAACTTTTAATGATAACATCTACGAGGCTTTTTTTAAGTAACGGTAAAGTAAAAAGAATTAACTGTCTGATAATTTTAATGCTTACTAAACTGACACACAGTAACGAAGAGAATCGGTTAACACGTGTAGGAAAGTTACAGTGGTATCTAAACAACTCATTTTAACAAAAGTCAAATTGAGATGTCCCGCAAAATGTGAGCTTGAAAAAACGACCAAGCCAGAGATCCGGCTTAGGAAGTGAGCCTATCAATGCAAAAACGATTGAATGAACCCAATTTGGGGGTGATTAAAAATCTAGGCAAAATATTTGGAACAATACAAAATAGTCAACACAATTGTCAACGACTTAAGGAAATTAAGAATATTAGAGGGTACAGTTAAAACTTCAACTACTTCGGAGTTTTTCAAACTGTATTATGAAAATGCATCTGATGACGATGTCGAAAACGAGAACCCAGAATCAGACTTATTCGAGGTGGATGAAGAAGCAGGACTTGGCAATATGCCATTTAACGCACCTCAAAATTAGGACATAATCGGAAACCCAGATGTTTAGCCACTATTTACTCTGCGTTTTGCAGTAAAAGTTTATCGTGCTTTTGGCGTCATATCAACAAGTCACTGAGCTCTGTTTTATTGCCCTTTGAGGCTAATTTGCTATACCAATTAAAGAGACTGCCTAGATCGGGACGGATGGTTTATTCTACACGAATTTGCTTCTGCTCAGTTTATTGAAGAGAAGATCTTATCACCTCCATCCTACCGTCTTTTCCACTTTTATCTGCAGTGCAAAGTGCAACGCCGTGCAGCAAATGTTTATTAAACCTTTAAAACGGGACCACCGTTTCATTCTTACCTTTCAACCTCTTAAAGTTATACAGATAAGGACGCAGGATAAGGCCGCTTTTTAAAATTTCCAAATATAAGTAATAGACAATGCTTTCTATTTATCTTCGAGAGGCCATAATATTTATAGCGCATAAAGTCAGCTCAGATGAGTTGATACATCGAATAGATGGCGGTTGTGGTTTCTTGGTTTCTATATGGTAGAAAGTATCAACTTTTTAAAGCTTATGTTTGAAGTTTGACGAAGCAATCTGGTTTAGTATTTGTTTGGCAGCTTCAATAGTACTTAAAAAATACTTTCATTTGACGACCTTGGGCCAACCAATGTCAAAGCTGAGATGAATTTTAGTCTGGGAGAGTCTGCTCTTTCGTTTACATCAGTAACATATTGCATGGAGTTGCCAAGACGAAAATTGCAGTGGTAGACTGAATAAAGTGACCAACTTAAAATCGATGAAGGAAAACTACACAATAGTATTGGATGACTATCGAATGTGTGTAAACTAGCAGACATAAAGGCAAAGTCATAATAGTCAAAGTTCGAATTGTTTTTTTTTGCATTCTATTAGCCAGATTTAGCCACTCGGATTATTTTCTGTTTGTAAACTTGAAAAAATCTCTCAGTAGTAAAAGGTTTGCCAATAATAAAGAAGGGAGTCTATGTCTGAGAACTATTTTGAAGAGCTCAACGATTCTCAGTCGTTGCAAAAATGCGTATTAAGCTAAAAGAAGACTTTGAAGAGAACCCAATATATTTTTCCCAATTTTTGACAGGTAGAGGATACTGTACTGTGGTGAAAATCTAACAACCAGCTACAGTGACCAAATGTAAACCTAACGTGTATCTCGTTCAATCAATTCTCATCGAAATACCGAAACAAAATCTAATTATGAACAGAATTCAACCAATGCTTAAATAAATTAATCTATATCCAACCATTAAATAATTAAAAATATTAAACCAAACACAAATTACTAATTACCACCACCACCACAAATATACCAAAAATGAAATCATTAAAATTATTCCTATTTAATTTAATTAAATTAAAATACATATCATTATTAAATTTTAGTTTTTAGTAAAAATCACAATCACATTCACAAGTTTTATTATTTTATAATTGATAAAATTATAAAAATTTAGTGAAAATTTTAAAATAAATTAATTAAATCTATAATAACAATAAAAATTAAATAAAAATTTAAATAAAATTTCATCTACTATTAAAATTAAAAATTTGAATTATTACAATTAAAATATAATTAAAATTAAAAAATGTCATTATCCGACCTTTTACTAATGATGATGATTTTGGTGATACGGATGACGTCGCTGGGGGTTGTCGCACCGGTGTTGCCTCACGCGACAATATACTTTCGTGTTCACTGCGGTCCCATTCATCCGGAAAATTTCCAATTAAATTTTCACTATATTTTGAATTGCTACGACTTAATTCTAAAATTTTTACCGTTTTGGGTGATAAAATTTCTGGAAATATCCAAAGAATAAATAAGAAAATTTTCTGTTAGTTTTTAATTTTTTTTTTGTTGAATTATTGTATTGGTGACCCCAACCAGTATAAATTATTTATTAGACATACACACACACACACCCAGACAAAACGAAAGAATGGCAAAGTGTGACAAACATTATATTGTGGGGTTAATGAAAAATAAATAAAAAAAAAAAAGTTTTATGAAACTTGAGTAGTTTTTATATTAAGAGTGTTTTTGTTAGGGGGGAGTGGTTATAAGTGTTTATTTTTGGAAAATTTATATTTAATTGGATATTGATTAGATTGTTTGGATAATAAATTTTAAAATGAAGTTGGGGATTTTATTTTTAATGCGGGACTGGTATTATTATAGTTAATGACGCTATTTAAAAGTTTCTTGACATTTTGTGGTTGTGATTTATGAACGTTGTGGGATTAAAGTGAGTTCACAAAAAAAAAATGTTAGACTGTTTATATTGTGGCCGTATCAATCGTTTAGTAAACTATCATAAATTACCCAATTATAAAGGATTTGGTAAACGAAACCTGAAAGGAAATATCATTCTTCTAGTAACTATGTAAAAACACTCTGTAATATTGTAGAGGCAGTAATCTTTAAAGTTACAATAAAATAATTACATAAAAATCGGTTTAATACCAAAAATAAATAAAATAACCATTAAACTGATAAAAAACGTCATTATGACAACACCAAAATCTAATTAGCAAAAAGGGTTGTTAGCCTTTGCAAATTTACGAATTTGATTGGATATTCAATACAACACGAAATAGAGACCCGATTGTGATGAATGATACCTTAATCAAAAGCTCTGGTCAGAAGTATAAATTCTGATGATGAAAGACATGTACATTATTTATTTTGTGATGAGGTTTACACTTCGATCGTTTCTTTTTTTACTAAAATTTCTATCTCTTTTATTTATAATAGGTGTATGCATTAAAAACCGTATTTTTTTTATGAAATTTGAGCCTTTATTGTAATAAAATGTTACAAGACTTTTTATTCAAAGTATTGCCCATCGCTACCCACTACTTTTTCCATCTTTCTGGCATTTTATGGATTCCATCCCAGAAAAACTGCGCCGGCTTGGTGGCCAAAAACGAATCGAGCCAATTTTCGATACCTTGAACTGAAGTGAAGCGTATTCCTGATAGGACATTATGCATGGATCGAAATAGGTGGTAATCGGAAGGAACAAGGTCTGGACTATAATGCGGGTGAAACAGTAGGCCCCATCCGTTATTCTCCAGGTAATTTTTGACCGGCGCCACAATATGTAGCCGAGCGTTATCGTGGTGGAAAATGATTGACTCGTGTCTGGTCACATACGTTGGCCGCTCTGCCTGGATTTTCTACTTCAATCGGTTCAATTGTTGACGATGGAGTTGGGCATTGATGATTTAGCCACTTGGCAATAGCTCATAGTGGATCACACTTGCTGGTCTCACCAAATGCACAGCACCACCCCGTGAATATTCTGATTGACATACGCTTTTTTGCGCTTGGGATTATCGTAATGGATCCATTTTTTATCGCTAGTTACAATACGATGCAAAAACAACTTCTTTTTGTGGCGCTCAAGCAGCATTTCGGACATGCAAATCGTCTTTCCACGTCTTTTGGCTTCAAATCGTATGGCACCGAATTTCCCATCTTTTGAATGAATCCTAAGGCTTCCAAACGTCTGGAAATTGTTGTTTGATTAACTCCCAATGATTCCGCAAGTTTTTGTTGCATTTGGCATGAATTTTAGTCGAGTAATGCTCCCAATTCTTCATCCTCAAACTTTTTCGGCTGACCAGGACGCTCTTTGTCCTTGATGTCAAAATCACCACTTTTGAAGCGACTAAACTACTCAAAGCACTGTGTTTTTGCAAGAACATGCTCACCATACAAATCCAAGAGCAAACGATGAATTTCAGCTGCAGTTTTGTTTGCGAAAAAATGACTCAACAAAACTTCCCGCAAATGCTGCTTTTTTCGCAAATTTGATACATTTTCCATCGTTGAAATCGGTTGGATGTGCACAATCAAAACAAAAACTTTTAGCTGATTTTGACAGATTTGAATGTGGCTTTCAAATGACATATATATCCATGGTGTACTATAACGCATAAACAAGTAATGACATCTAGTATCAAATTCCAGTTTTTAATGCATACACCTTATAGGTATAGGTATAGGTATTTTATGCATCATATTATGCGTATAGTGGTATTGCATCATGTATAGGTATCCGGCCACAAAAGGTGCATAAACATTATTCGTTAATCGGTAATACCGATAATTTAACGACTGGTCGTTTTAAAATTCTAGATGAAGTCGTCAAGGTAACAACACGTACAATGTTGCCTGCTCCTGGATGTAATGTGATAACTAGTCCCAATCTTCATTTGTTTGGTGGTAAGTTACTATCATGGATTAGAACATTATCCTCGGTTTTGATTGCTGATGGGTTTGTTTTCCACTTTGTCCTCTTTTGAAATGTTAAATAATTCAAACGCCATTTTTTCCAAAATTCGTGTCGCAGTCTCTGTAGGTATTACCATCTCGAAAAATGCACCGGAGTCAACGAATTGATGACGTCATCTGCAATGATACAAATCGGTCGAACATTGAAGTAGATTCAATTTGTGCCACCGCAGTGTGGTCATTTCCTCATATGTGAGTAACACTTCCGATAATGTTCGTGTTAGGTGATATTTTATTGACTTCACCGCTCCTTCGAAACTTCCGACAAAATGGGAACCGGCTGGTGGATTTAACTTCCAGATGATTTGATTATGGGAAAGAAAATTGGAAATCTCAGATTCGTTTACGATTTTCAGAGCTCATTGGGGTCGTTTTTCGCCCCAATGAAATTTGACGCATTGTCGCTTACAATTTCACAACAAAGTCCACGGCGTGATATAAAACGACGAAATTTAGCAACAAAAATGCCTATGCAGCATAGGCATTTTTTAATGTATCTGAGAACCCAATCAAACTTAAAGGTTTAGATGTTAATTTGAGCCATCTTGGTATGGTCACAGGCTCAATTAATTTTAACTGATTTCGAAATTTTGTTCAATCATCTAAGATATTTTGAGGCAGTGGATCATCCCAATCAAAACATTTTGCCCATGTTCTTTGGAATATTAGTTTTTAGAATAGGGGCAGGCCAACCACGAGGGTCGAACAGCTTGGGTTTTCCTTCAACGTCACTCTGAAAGTAAAGAAATCAAATTTGGCGTTCCAATAAATACCAAAAACCTTTGAAAATTGTGATTCCATGTCATTTTCTGCTTTCGGTGGTCAAGGTTTCACCGTTCGGTAGGCAGTTCGATAGCCATTTTCGGATATTGAATCTGGCCGAACTCATTGCAAGGGATATTACATTTTTTTGCCGTGATGAGTTGTTCTAATGTATCCACTTCGGTCATCAGGTCATCAACATAAAAGTCTCTGGCGATAATAGTTCCAGCTGTTGGATATTTTTGTTGGTTTTCATCAGCAATTTGTTTTAACGCTCGTGTGGATAAGAATGGTAATGAAATCTTGTATGGGATCAGATGGTTCCTCTCCACAAAATTCTTTGATAATCTGTATGTTGTTTAGTTACTAATATCTGCCTAAACATTTTTTCCAAGTCGGCTGTCACAACATATTGATAGAACTGGAAACGCAGAAGTATTTGTTGCAGAGTTTGTTGAATTGATGTTCCCACCAACAAATTATCATTTAGAGATCTGACCGTTTTGGTTTTTCCTTGCAGGCTGGATGGTAAAATACTAAGTAATAACACTGATTCGATGGAATATCTATCTCATGGCTGGGTATATGTTCCATGTGTCCCAACCTATGGTATTCTTTCATGAACGTAATATATTCTTTTTTTTGGTCAGGATCTTTTGGAAGTCTGCGTTCAACGGATTGTAGTCTTTTGATGGGTTGTAATTTTGATTTTCCAAGTGCCGCAGCATTGGTGTCGAAAGGTAAAGCGACGATGTATCTACCGTCGTGTTTTTTTTGTATGTATTTAAAAAATGGTTTTCACAATAAATTTCTTCTCTGGTGGCGAAGTTTTAATATCTTCCATACCCCAAAATTTCGTGAGAGTTTTGTCTATATTTATCGAGGTGCAGAGGTTTGTAATAGGGGACGGTTTTTTATAACTCAATATTCAAGATATTATCCACCCAAGGGTGGTTTCTTGGGCTACAAGGTTCGACTTGACACCTTCAATGTGACCTGGTAGAATTAAAGATATGTATTGATCACATCCAATCAAAATGTCTTTATCGCCTGGTTTGTGAAAGGTCGGGTCTGCTAACGGTGGCTTTCTAAATTCAGACCATTGGTAATCTGATCTTCAGTTGTATCTGCGGTTGGTGTGAGGTAATTGATGACAGAACAAGAGAGTCAATGGTAAACGATGTGCTTGGTCTTGTACGTGAAAATACTTCCAGATTCACGCAACCTCTGGAAGTGCCAACTCTTGTTGATTCTAGACTCTCGACTATTGTTCGATTATTCTTACGAGATAAGCCCAACTTCTTTATGTATGTACGTTTCGGTGATGAATGAGGCTAAACTTCCAGAATCTAATAAAGGTCTGGTTGTGAATTGCAGATTTGCACGGTGGTTGAAGTAAAATAAACTGAAGTTTTTTCATCTTGGTTGGTTGCTGTTTTCTGGATATTTTTAACGGGTCTGGCCTGGTTTAAGGTAGAGTATTGATTATACGGTAGGTGAAGTAATGTATTGTGATGCTTATGGCATTTATTGCATGACCTCTTATACTTACAACTGGTGACTATATGAGAATCACACAAACAATTAAAACAATGCTCGGATTTTAGCATGAATTCATGCTTTGCTGTTACGTTGATCCATCAGAAGAGCAATCATATAAATTGTGGACTGTATTACATAGTAGGCATTTTTTGACGGCTACTGTATGGCTGTGAATGTTGGTAGACCGTGGCTGTTGTTTCCTTGTTGATGATTGACAGTTCTCTAATGAGTCAGCACGTTTATTTAGGAAATCTAAAAACCACGGGATCCGTTGCAAAAATGTATACCGTAAATAGAGTAGCCGAAATTAAAACGGAAAATGAAATGGAAAAAATGACAGTGAATTCAGTGATCTGGTTATAGGCAGTATAAACACAGTAGATAAAAATAGGAATTAGGTTAAAGAAATCCGAATAAATCAAGTGAAGATTAAAGCACAGTGCCACGTATTACCAAAAAATATAGTCCACAAGCTAGGAATCAGGATTGTCAAGTCAAAAATCCGACGAATAATAGAGTTTGGAAACAATAATGTAGATGTAGTAGGCGAGGTCAAAGTCGATTTTCAAGTGAGAAACCAAATGACAAAATTAATGTTTAAAGTAGTCAACGCAAATGTCACACCAATGGAAAGCGGCATGTGAACGAGAAGAGGAATTAAGAATGAAGAAGAACATTTTTGACGGGTTAAGCTGCGTGAAAAATTATGAATATGATATAGATTTGATGGAACATCCAAAGTTCGATATCAAGACAGTTCGAAAAGTTCCGTTAGGAATTAAGGAACAGGTCAAAGCTGAAATTGAAAATATGGTGAAATTGAGGGTGTTGGCAAAAGTTCAGTCGTATCACCAATGGTAGTGGTGAGAAAAGAAGGTAGACTGCGGGTGTGTCTGGGCCCTATTGATGACATCGTGGGAAGATACCATCCGTTAAAGACAATCGAAGAAATGGTAACCATAATGAAGAAAGCCAAGTGGTTTACAATATAAGACTGTAAAAAAGGATTCTGGCAGATAAGGGTATCAAGTCGTACATAAAAACACTTGACATTGGGAACACCATGGGGCAGGTATTCATACAAGAAATTACCATTTTGACTGTCATCGGCTCCTGAGGTATTTCAATATCTGAATAATCAGATATTAGGCGATCTTGGAAACGTAGACGGTTATATGGACGATATCCTTATTCATGCTGAGAATATTAAACAACTAGAAATCATCACAAATAAAGTACAGAAAAAAGGAGAAGCTGGATTAAAATTGAACAAAGAAAAATGTATATTTAGAGCAAGTGAAGTCTAATTCTTGGGACATGTGTTGAGTGGGAGTGGTTTATCAGCTGATCTTGATAAAACAGCTGCTATTAAAAATCTTAAGATACCTTAAAATTTTCTAGAATTGAAAGCAGCAGCAATAAGATGGGCATGTGGGAAGTTTATTCATTAAACGGAAATAAGTTAAGAATTGAAAGTGATCACAAGCCACTTGAGCATATATATAAAAACGAAATTCGCCAACGGTAGTGTATGTAAAAGGGACTAGTCAACACATAGCAGATATCCTAAGTAGAAACTGTGTAAATAATGAGACGGAAGAGGAAGAAGAGCTGCAAGTATATGTTGCGATTGATTTCTCAAAAGATGCGAAAAGTGAAATGGTAGAAGACACGAAGCACGACCAAGAAATCCAGGAGCTGAATAAAGTAACAATTTCAGGTTAGCCGAATAATCAAGCTGAGCTACTTGAATGGGTGAAAATTGTATTGGAATTTCAGAGAGGAAATATCATATTACAACTGTTTAGTGTTCAAAGGAATGAAGCTTGTAGTACCAAAGGCACAAGTATCGAAAATGTTGTACAACATAAATCGAGGGCATTTTGTAATACAAAAGTGTCTAAATTCTGTATTGAAGAGGAACGTCTACAGATATAACGTCATATGTGGAAACATGTTCAATTTGTCAGTCGATGTAGAGATCAAAGGTGAAAGAATCAGTTATTAACAAGGAAATTCCAAGTCTTCCATTTGATGTAGTGGGAGCCGATGTGTTTTATTGTATTGATAAAGTTATATACTCGTAGTCGACAGCTACTCAGGTTATTTTGAGTTTAAGAAATTAAAAATGAGTACGACGAAGGGAGTTATAGAAATATTGAAAATATGTTTTTCCATGCATGGAATACCAGCAAAGCTAGAGACGGATAATGGTCCAATTTTAACAGAACTTTCCCAAAAAAATCATTTTAAAATCCCATTCCCATCCTACATATAGAATTTCATCATAATCGGTTAAGAACTCACCGAGTTCCTCTCTAATTGGCTATATTCCAGAACTTTCCTAAAAAAACATTTTAAATTTAAATCACATGTCGAAATATTCTGTTTTGAAATATCCAGTTTGAACCACATCTCGTTTTGTACCTTACCTCGTTTTGAATTATCCAATTTTGAAATATCCAGTTTTGTACCATGTCTCGTTTTGTACCTTATCTCGTTTTAAAATATTCAGTTTTGAATTATCCTGTTTCGTCAAATCCAGTTGTAAAATATCTAATTTCGACCGGTACCCGATGCGTGTAGTGTTATTGCATCACGGTCATTTATACATACATTACAACAAAAAAATTATTTGAAATAATACAAGCAAAGGGGTGTTAGCCTTTGCAAATTTAGGGATTTAAAATTTCAAATGACGTATTTGAAGCGGTTTGTTAGATTTGTTCACATCGATTTGGACGAACATCTATGGAACATTTCACATTAAAGCAGCAAGTGGCTTTTGATGATAGTTTAAGCGGCTTCAAAGTGGTTTGTACATTTAGAACAGTCTGGCCCGTGGGTTTCATAGCGGAAATCGTCTAATTCCTTCTGTAAATAAATTGATAAAAATGAAATATGGAGAGGTGGGTTTCTAACTGAGTCAGTTCCTAACTGGGCATGGTGATTTTCGTTCTTATAACTTCAAGCACGATAATTCTCCATACTATCTAGTGTGCAAGAGCAAAACTGAGAATGTAGAGCACGTGTTTTTTATTTTCCGCGATTAACCAAGCCCCAGCAAATATTATTGGCTTATGAAGGATCTACGACAGTTAGAAAGGACTAGGCATGAACGCTAATAGTTAAAAATTGTGGCAGCGTAAGCTTAGCCGGCCTCGTGAAGTTGGTAGGATATGGTTTAAGGTTATGATGGTCTCTTGTACATTCTTTAAAGATTAAAAAAAAAATAAACTCATCCACACACACACACAAAATTATCCCCGTACTTACCATCTAATTTAATTACACCATCGGTTTCACCCAACGAATTTTTTGCTATACACTTATACGTCCCAAAATCGATGGGACCCACATTTTTTATTTTCAATTTCATAATTTTTGTGTATCCATTCGTGATGGTCATCGTTTCATATTTATCGCCGATACGTGATGCATCCGATATAATCATTTCACCATTTTCTGTTGTCCAATAATTGATTGATAGTGGATACGCTTCGGTGTGACATTCAAGAAAAACGGTTTGCCCTAAATAAGCACCCTCAAGTTGATTTGGTATCGATATCATTGGCGGGACTGTAACACAACAAAATAAAATTGTTATCGATTGATTTAAAAAAAAAATTTATTTCTAATCACTTACATTGCACCCGCAAATGAATCCGTTTACTGACCGACGGTGGTACACCATTCGATGCGACACACAAATAAACCGCCATATGCAATCGACTTATTTTACTTATCGTCAATGTTTCACCATCGACTGCATTCACTATAACAAAGTTTTGATTAGAAAACACATTTTCGGGATACTTTAAAATTTAACATGATTACCGTTCCCGTTATCGCCAGTCACCAACATTTCGCCCGAATCTTCGCGCCGCCACATAATATACGGATCGGGAAATCCTTTTGCCTGGCACGACAATGTAACATTGGCACCTTCTCGCACCACCATATCACTACTTGTGACCGATTCATCGATAATGGGTGGTACCACCACTTGTAAATATCCTTTACGCGATCGCATCGGATCCGTATTTATTTGGCACATATACCATCCACGATCCGTTTCCTCAACTTCTTTGATATGCAAATACCATGATCGATGATCGTTATACGTTAGACTTATACGGGGATTTTGTGATATTAAATTATGATGAATTGACAATATTGTTTGCGTGTCAACGCGTACCCATGCCACCTATAATTAAGTTAGTAACCCCAAAATTATATTGTCACGCAACATAAATTTTAATATAATCAATATATGTGTCTACTCACCCGGTGGCCTTTTAAATTTTCGACTACGCACGCCAGTAGTGCGTCACGTCCTACGGTCACGGTTATATTTGGTATGGGCTCGGCAAATCGAGGTCCCAGCGATTCTGCAATGAAACAAAAAAAAAATTTAAATACATTTTGCAATCATCTAAGTTTTACATTTGTTTTGGTTTAAACTATCAGGTTATGTCATACAGATCTAATTCAGTAAAGACAAATGCTAATCTAACTATCGTTGTGTATACCTGAGCAACATAAAAATCAGATAATTCAATTAGCAATTTGTCAATCCAACATAAATATACAACGACCTAACCAAAACACAAATACGATTATGAAACGATTCGAAGTTTCATTCATATGACATCGAGAAGAAATCTCTACTGTCTTAACAAAAAAAACGACATAGTTATCGTTTCCGGCTTATCAATTTTTGTCACGTAATTCTGTGACATTTATTTTTCCTGGTTACGTAACAGCGATAGATGCAACCCAAATGCAGTTTTATCTGGCCATCTTATATTGTGTTTTTTTACTCTCAAGAAGAGATAACGTTTATTGATTATCATCCGAAAATTGCATTTTTTTCTTCGATGCTGTATGTGTATCTTCCAAATTCAGTTAGTGGATGCTTTGCAGCTATAAAAAAATTAAATTAAATCCGAAGTTTTTTTTTTTTGTTAGATTTGAAAATTTATATTTTATGGAAAATGCTATTTAGAGAAGATGCATCTAAAGCACACGCTATGTGATTAGAATTTGTGGTGATATAGCACGCGTATATATGTATGCGACGAGGTAAGAACATATAAGTTTGTCACCGTAGCATCATAACATGATAGTAGTTTATAGTGGGATTGTACTGTGAAAAAGTTCAAAACTCTGTGTGACGTATATATTCATTCTAATTATATTGCTGTTGCTGTACCCCCGCCACACCAATTTATGATAATTTAAAAAGCACACAACAAACATGAAAAAGCACAACTTTTTCTCGATATTTTTATTTCACTTTAGAATTTATTTCATTTTTTTTTGGAAAATTAACGATTTGAACATTTTCCTTTTTATATACTGTGCGGGTCTGTGTTTACAACGTATATGCTCAAATATTTTATGTCAGTAAATGAATTGTTTATTACTGTATCCAGCAACAACACAGCACTTTTCCATATACATAGTTAAATTGTGAATATTGTCTATGAATAATTTATGCAAAATAATGAAAATGGAGTTAATTTTATGTATATCATTTTCTCGTTTAAAATGAGAAAAGTTTTTCATTTTGCTTTTTCATTTCAATATGCATATATATATAGACTCGTAAATTTTTGAATTGTAATTAGGAAATGGCACGCAATCTAAATACACAAAGAACCGAAATTTTTGGTTGAATTTTATTTATGTAAATTAATGGTAATCAAATGAAACACCAGATTTATGAATGAATTGCAAACTATATGTATTCGAGGTTAAAATTTATTGAGGTTATGTCGCGTTACATTATGGTTATGGTAATTTGAAAGTTTTGTCGCAGATACAAATGAAAATGTACTCAAAATATAATGTAAATTGAGTTTTCTAATATAAAATAAAATGTATTTTTGAGTGTTTTTATTTCACTCAATTTATAATTTCACTCAAAACTTATTTGTGATATATTTGAATATATAAAGAGTATTCGAAACTAGCAATGATTATTCTTTGTAAAAGTTGTAAACTGTTTAGTTCTAAATTTAATATCACTCAAACTTACTTCTTCAAAATATGAGAAGATATATAATATTTGTAAGTTGCCAGGATTCCGCAGGATTAGTTGCATTTAATTTTTGATAATATGCTTTACTCGAACTATTGAAATAATACAATAATTACTTCTTAATACTACTAATCACAACTATTTTGTAATACAGCTAAATTTCACTCAAATTTCATGAAAATTTTAAATTTTTTCATCACGTGACTTTACTGATTTTACTCAAAAATTGAGGTATTATGCAAAATAAACAAAACGCGTATTCGAAATTATGATTAAATTAAAAGTTGAGAACATCTTGGTTTAAAATATAAAACCACTCAAACTATCTGCTTTTCAATATAAAACGATTTATAATACTCAATAGATCTAAGAACTAAAAAAGGGTGCAAGACAAACTCCCATTAAAATTAGCTCAATTTATCAGTGCTTATTTTTCACTCAATTTTCGGTATCGTTTTTCACTCAAATTGAGCGAAAATCAAATTCATATCCCAGATAATCTTGAAAACTAAAAATTTTAAAAATTAAATCTTTTAGAATTTCATTTCAATAATTCCACTCAAATCTATTAATAATTTCAATTATTTTCAAAAACGAAATTACTATTTAGTGCTTTCAACGAAACTGTTTCTAATTTTCACAATACACGATACTTTATACTTTACACGATATTAGTAGAAATAATTTTTAAGTGTTATTTAAATCACTTGATTTATGGTTTCACTCAAAATGAATAAGTAAAATTTATATCAACCATTTTGGTTATATCTTTTATGCAAAGAAAGGAAAAATTATGTTTCAACTATATCACTCAATATTTTGCTTTCCGCTTATCGAAAGATGTAATACTAGGATAAAGCAAAGGTATTCCAATTAATTATAATTTAGCTTTGTTATCTAAATTCCACTCAAACTGTTTCATCTTTATAGGTACTATAAAGGTACTAGTTGATTTCGCTCAATTTCAAACATTTATAACGTTTCAAATTATTACTGAAGTTTCAAAATAAATGAAGCGTCATATAATCCAAAACTCACATCAACAGATTTGGTTGTAGGTAAATTTTAGGCCAAATAACCGAAAAATATATTCAATATTAGTAATTGTGAAATAAAATATCACTCAGATTTTCGGCTTTCCAGATATGGGAAGATATAAGACTTGTATGTTGCAAATGAAATATCATTTTCACTTCAAATTGTCTCATATCTTTCAATGATAATTAGTTTCACTCAATTTTTGATATATTTCGATAACATTTTTTTTTTCTCAAAATATTCAAAACCCAGTTCATATTCCGAACAAACAAATTTCAAAGCTTCAAATCACCTGATGACTTTAACTCTCACAGATTAGAAATAATTTTTTGAGTGAGATTTTTATCACTTGATTTATTATTTCACTCAAAATATATTAGTGAAATTGATATTAAAAATTTTTATTAGACGTTTTATGATAAAATAAGGAAAGGCACTTTCAAAACTATTTACGATTAATTCTTTGTTAAAGTTGAGTAAAACTTAGTTTTAAATAAAATATCACTCAAACTTTCTGCTTCTCAAATATGGAAAGATATAATACCAGCATAAAGCAAGATCATTTAAAATAACTAAAATATATGTACTTTAATTTCGACTCAAACTTTTTCTTTCATTTATCTGTGTTTTTTAGTTTCACTCAATTTTCGATATCATATATCACTATAATTACTCAAGAAAGTTTATTACTTTTAATGTCATTTTGTAATAATAGAATTAACAAATTTATAAAGTATTTAAATTTCACTCAAAGTTAGCTGTTGCTTAATTTAAATTAAATTTTATTTTACACTATTTTTTAGAATTATTTTTTTGAGTGTTATTTATATTAGATGATTTGAGATTCCCAAATCGATATCTAATTTCACTCAAAACTTTTTATTTAAATTTATTAAAAATTTAAGTTTATGTAAAATAAACAAAAAGTGTATTCGAAATTATGAGTAATTAATTTTTTTATAAAAGTTTAATACATTTTGGTTTAAAATAAAATATCACTCAAACTCTCTTTTCAATATAAAAAGATAAATAATACTCAAGTGATTTCAAGAGATTTAAAACACTAAAAAAGTGTGTAGGATAACCACTCTTTAAAATTTGCTTAACTTTATAAATGCTTAATGGTTTTACTCAATTTTTATTGCCATGTTTCACTCAAATTAGTTTAATTCATATTCTAAATATTCATAACACTCAAAAAATGCCGTTAGATTCCAAATAACTAAAAATAATGTAAAAAAGTAGTTTAAACATTACTCAATGTTTTTCGTGCTAACTATTTTCACTCAATTTTTAAAATCATGTTTCACTCATACAAGTAAACAATTATTTTTCTAGGTCTTACAATTCCTTAATATGAAACATTTCAAAATGATTTCTGATAAATTTACCAAACTAATAAAGTATTTAAATTTCACTCAAATTTACAATTTATAACTATTGAAAAAAATTCAGATTAGTAACTGTTTAATGAGCTAGAGCCGAAACTGTTTCTTATTTTCAAATTAATTTTATTTTACATGATTTTGTTAGAAATAATTGATTGAGTGTTATTTCTAACTGTTGACTTATGATTTCACCCAACATTGATTAGTAAAACTGATATGAACAATTTCAGTAAGATGTTTTATGGATACTTAAGAAAACATATTTTAAAATCTACCACCATATTTTAAAACCTCTATCATATTTTTTGTTAAAGTTGAGTGAATTTTAGTTTTAACTATAATATCACTCAACATTTTTTTCTTCTCAAATATTACGATATATAACACTATGATAAAGCAAGGATATTACAAACAATTTAAAAGTGTGTAATTTAAACTTCACTCAAAATTTTAGTGTTTTTAGTTTCACTCAATTTTAAATAAAGAGTTACGTGTTCCAAAATTTATATCAACAGATTTTATTTATGCTTTAAAAAATAAATTTAATAGAAGCAAACTATGGCTTTATTTAATTTAATATAACTCAGCTGTTTGCCTTCCCAGATATGGGGAGGTTTTATACTTGTAAGATTCCACGGTGTTCCAAGTAGTTAAAACATATTAATTATAAATTATACTATAAACTGAATCATTTTGCAAAGCTTAATAATTTCACTCAATTTTCGATATAAAATTTCACTCAAAATAGTGAAAAACCATATTTGAAACATACTCAAATTTCAAATATAGGAAGATATAATTCTCTTACGATACTAAAAGACTCCAAATAATTAAAAAGCATATAATATAAATCCCACTCAAGTTTTCCTAATTTTATTAGTACTAGCTTTTCGATACGTTTTCGATATTTTTAGGGTCGAATAATACAATTTTTGAAAATACGTAAATAGTAATGGGTTTTAATTTCACTCAAACTTTTTTGTAAATTTCAAAAACATTTAAACTAACTGCAATATAAAAATCGACTCAAATTTATTGAACAGTTTTCACAAAAAACAGTTGTGTTGATTGAAAATTTATTTCACTCAAAAAAATGTTTATTCCAATTTAATGCAATGCAAAAAAAGCAGTTAAATTTTAGTAATAAAGTACTGTGTTTGCAAATAGTTAAAATATCTTTATTAAAATTTCACTCAAATTTCAATTAATACTCGAAATTTATTTACAACTGCTCTGCATACATGTTTACAGTTATAGTTCTAGTATCACTAAAAATGGGCCCATTTTGGATAACTAAAAACCGTAATTTAGGAACAAACAACAACAATGAAAAAGCTAGTTGCAAAATGGGAAATGGAAGGGAGGAGAAGGCCAACAAAACTTGAAATAGCGAAACTATAGTTTACGATAGTATCGTATTCGATAAACTTTAAAGAAGTATACATTTTTTAAGTGAAAAAACAATGCATGATTTCTTTAATGCTTTCAGGGAAAAACAGTTGAAGCTTATTTAAAAAAGAGCTACTAAAAGCACAAAAGGAAATTTTGGCAGTAGTGTCTAAAGCGACCAGTTTATGTACAGTCACTGACTTGTTTAAACTAAGCCACCTGGAAACATTGCATAAGTTGAGACAATTATTGAAATTTAAATATGACTGACTAGTGCATACCGCCTAGAGTTATTAAATGGAAAAGATCCCGTAATGTTAAAAACCTGAAATTTACGTCAGTGATTACAAAAAACTGTGAAGGAGTAATCCATAATGTAGGTTGAATATCACGATAAACCACCAGTGAGGTTGTGGCACATAGGCGCTCAACTAGGAACAACAAATCAGCCTACTAACCCCACGCATGAGCTTATAGCAGGTTAACTAAGTTTACAAAGCAATGCAGAACAAAGCCTAGAGACTGTGAGATGTTTCAGGATCGCACAAATTTCTCGGTTAGGGAGTAACAGTAGGATAAATCAGTGAATATATTTGACGTAAATACCTCAAAAACATTGAGTGAACTGATGATTCGCAAAGAAATGATGATGCAAAAGCAGTTAAAAGGGAATCCGATCTGTATTTTATATGAAAATTTAATCTTAGTAGGATTTCATTGGAGATTTAACGTCTTGACTTTCACGAACTGTCTCTGAGATTAAGTGAAACATGACTTAGTATAGCTTAAGGGAGTTCAATTTTCATTTTCCGATCATCAAATCGTCTTTTGCCAGCAATCCTGAAATCTTCTGCACTGGTAATATTGCTTTATTGATTGAATTAGAACTGACTGGCAATCGTCGAATAAGAGGATTTACAGGATCCATCGGAAAAGACTCGTTACTTAAACTTTACTTGTGGAGTTGTGGAAGTTGTTTTTGTCATAATCAGTGTCTCGACTTTATAGACATCACTTGCTTTGAACCTAGATTGAACGATTATGTTGCTGATCCCGCTTTATATTTCAGGCCTCCAATTGGTTTCATTGATCATTGCTGAATGAACGGAATTCAGTGTTTCCTTCTGTTTTAGGACTTTTATGATAGATGGGTAGGTCTTGGCATCTTTTACCTGAATATTTGCCTAGTTCAAATTTCTTTTACTTTGAATTTGTAAGTAGCAAGTTCCTTTAACAAGACAGTTCATTAATTGATTTTTTCTATGCCTGACACAAATATTGGAGGAACTAATAACTGGTTTTGGTTGTGGTGTATCTTCGAGTTTCTTTGGCAAACAATTAAAACGAGTCGATAAAGGCATTGTAAGTTGAGGTAACTAATGGTCATTTATATTCATTTGCTAAGCCGTGGTCTACCATTCTTTATCTCCAGACTTAGATAAGGAAAGTATGGGTACATTGGAAATGTTATAGACTCTTGAGATTGTTCCGACTATGACAGTAGTTGAGGTGTTAAAGTGATTCTTTGCTTGGGTGACAACGGAGAATTCTATATTGAAACGAACTACCTGCGGCACTGCTCGTAAAGTTTAGTATCGGGAATTATATTATTATTATTATTACATGTGCAACTCATAAGAACTACCAAAAAATGTACCCTTTGTGATAAAAACTTTATTGTCCTAACTACTAGGTATGAACACGTATTTAGGATGGTATCACCGTCCTAAAGCATGTTTTCAGTGATGAAAAAGTAATGGCCATAAAAAGACAAAAGGAAATTAAAAAATCTAAATACTTTTCAAAGTGAAAAGAGCCATACATAACCGGATTCTCGGCTGTGTGAGATTTTATCCAATACGATGTTGACTTTAAGAGCAAAGTGAAAATATCTCATACTCGAGGAACCCAATACACCTTCCTATATTACGAATTAATGGCTTAGTTACTATAATAACTGATGGAGTACTATCCGATATTATGTATAAAGTTCCCATTCAAAAATATAACAAAAATATCATCTCACCACAACCTGGTTCAGGTGGAAAAATATTTGTGAAATTGTAAAAAATACTGTGGTTTCTTGTAATCTCACACCTACATACCTCTATAGGATATACATAGTCTACGTCCATAAAACCCACACCATAAAACCTATCAAATAGTCGGATTAACGTAATTATGCAATTAGGATGTAAATTTTCATAAATTTTTACATATGAAAATGGATGAAAACTTAATTATCCATTCAACAGCAACAAAAAAAATTATTTGGTCAATTAAAATAAATTGAATTTAGAGTTTAGTACATTTCATCCCTTTGCTTGGTTGGATACAAATGGAGCGATTAAGAGGTAGCCATTTTAAAACTCGGACTCATTGGCACAATTAAATGCCATTATTACTTTGGGTGGTACTAGCTAGGTTTAGAGAACTAAATCCATTTTCATATTTGTTTGGTAGGAGTATCGACTACAAAATGCACCAAATGGAATTATTTATAAATAACAAAAAATTAAAATAAATATTTACTGTTACTAATGAATTTGGGAAATTCGTTTATTGTTGCTGTAAGGTTTTCCGGTTGGTTTTATTTTAATTTTTTATTTTTTGTTTGTGGGAATTTTTAAATTAATTTCGAATGTATACCAAATGACTAAATTTGGATCACATCGTCTATCTGGATTTATGGACAGTACAAAAAAGCAAAGCCATCGAATAATTTATAAGGACTTAAATGATAATTAGGATTTTTTTTTGGTATACTGTTTTAGAAATCTACTTACACCAGCTTATATATAGTGTGGTTTCGAGATAATATACGTCCGTGGTCAGCTCATTAATCAAATAGACTAAATTATTTATATATTCATTTCAATTAATCGTTTTCCGATGCTGTATATTGCCAAAAAGGTTTATAAATCAATTAATTATTCAAAAATAATATCCG
This sequence comes from Tipula confusa, assembly GCA_963556175.1. Taxonomy (NCBI): domain Eukaryota; kingdom Metazoa; phylum Arthropoda; class Insecta; order Diptera; family Tipulidae; genus Tipula; species Tipula confusa. The sequence goes on along the minus strand of OY744475.1, from coordinate 63,905,586 downwards.
AAACATTTTTTTTTCGCCTATACATATATTCCATTTAGAATCCACTCGACTGGCGCTAATTATTCCCATTTTATGTTTGGTCTCTAATTTCTAGTCATTAATTACCAAAACAACAACGAGAACAAAAACAAATCTAAAACGTAAATAGACGGCAGAAAAAAAACTCAACCGAAAATAATAAACACCCGAAAGGGGATACAAATCACACTTTGGTGAAAAAATCGTGCAACCGGAAAATTTGTTTATCGAGAAAATTTGATTTTGTTTTTTGGTGGGTACATAATTAATTTTGACAAATTCAATCGATTCGATTTGAATAATTTTTGAATATTGATGATGATGGTGGTCGTGGGTACGACAAGTTGTGTCACTTTGATTTGTGTATTGGCAAAAAAAAGGATGGTGTCGTCCCTTTACATTGTTAATATTTTTTAATCTGAAATTAAAATTTTAAGATACTTAAACTTTAATTTTTGTTAATTATATCAAGTGAACAGTGCGTACTACATAAAAAATTAAGTACTGGTTTATGTTTAAGTCCTAACTGAGATTGAATTTACCATGTGTATCCTAAAATTTCAAAAATCTGGGTAAAACGTGAGTTTACCTCACAAATTGTGAAAAATATGCCACAAATCGAAAATTTTTCATATGTAGAAAACTGCTTTTGTAACCACTGATCTTGCCTGTTAAGCTTTAAAACCAATCCTAAACACATTTTGAAAGGAAGTAAAAGCTTTCGTATTCAGAAAAAATTCGATCATTTTAGCTCAGATTTTCATAAATATGCAAGGCTATAGGCTGCATAAATTTGGATTTTTTTTTGTCAATATCTCTAAATTGTTTAACGGTTAGTTAGAGATCTAGAACCAATTTAGCTAGCCTGGTAATCTTTAAAACCAATCCTAGACACATTTTGAATGGAATTAAAAGTTTTCGTATTCAGAAGAAATTCGATCATTTTAGCTCAGATTTTCATAAATATGCAAGGCTATAGGCTGCATAAATTTGGATTTTTTTTTGTCAAAATCTCTAAATTGTTTAACGGTTAGTTAGAGTATCTAGAACCAATTTAGCTAGCCTGTTAATATTTAAAACCAATCCTAGACACATTTCGAATGGAATTAAAGGCTTTCGGATTCAGAAGAAATTTGATCATTTTTGCTCAGATTTTCATAAATATGCAAGGCTATAGACTGTATAAATTTGGATTTGTTTTTGTCAAAATCTATAAATTGTTTAACGGTTAGTTAGAGTATCTAGAACCAATTTAGCTAGCCTGTTAAGCTTTATAACCAATCCTAGACACATTTTGAATAGAATTAAAGGCTTTCGGATTCAGAAGAAATTTGATCATTTTAGCTCAGATTTTCATAAATATGCAAGGCTATAGACTGCATAAATTTGGATTTTTTTTGTCAATATCTCTAAATTGTTTAACGGTTAGTTAGAGATCTAGAACCAATTTAGCTAGCCTGGTAATCTTTAAAACCAATCCTAGACACATTTTGAATGGAATTAAAAGTTTTCGTATTCAGAAGAAATTCGATCATTTTAGCTCAGATTTTCATAAATATGCAAGGCTATAGGCTGCATAAATTTGGATTTTTTTTTGTCAAGATCTCTAAATTGTTTAACGGTTAGTAAGGATGACTAGAACCAATTTAGCTAGCCTGTTAAGCTTTAAAACCAATCCTAGATACATCTTGAATGGAATTAAAGACTTTCGGATTCAGAAGAAATTCGATCATTTTAGCTCAGATTTTCATAAATATGCAAGGCTATAGACTGATTTAAGCCTTAATCTTTTCTGTTTATGCGATGATATTATAATAAAGTCGTACATCAAAATCGAGTATTATATTTCTTACGATACCAATTTACCTACGCCACCACATCATTTCAGTATGCACCCGGGGATAAAACCACCTTTGTCACAACGTATATTATTTTACTGTCAAAAGGAAAATATTAAAAAAAATATTTCGAAAACCATCAAACATTTTCATTTTTCGTCTCAGGCAAGCGGGAAAATTTTCTTTTCGTTTTCCACATCTCCGTTCCATATAAATCATTCATTGGCATAAAATATTGAGATAGAAAAAAAATGTTGGTTCGTTGTTGTTAGTAGTAGTGTGTTGGCAACCAAAACGAAAACAAGGTAGTGATGGTTTTATATTATGAAGGGCGGATATATGAAAGAAAGAGCACAGACAATAGGCATTCGAGTCTTACTGCCTTTACATAAATAAAAAATGTATCGTAATTGGATCAAAACATGGATAATTAAAATAAAATGAACACTCGGCTACAAAAGGTATTCGTGTCGATCGGATACCGATATAGTCGTACATAGCAAAATGATTAACGTGCTTGAAATTAAGTGTCGAGGGTGGAGGAGAATCTAAGATTAATGCTAATTTTATTTATTTATTTATTTATTTATTATACCCTAATGACTCTCGGTAATAATGAATTGGTGAATAATTAAAAAAGAGGTAACATTTTTTTTTAAATTTATAAATCATTAATTAGTTAGTGATATTGATTGATTGAGGGAAATATATTTTATCTCGTAGGCGAATTTTTATTTACATTCCCCCCAATACCGAAAAGAATTTACACGAAAAATAAAGTGATGCTCCTTGGGAGAAGTTGTCGAAATATAGTTTCGTTTTATTTTTAACTCTTTTACCACGAATAAGATAAATTTTAATGTGTTGGTTTCAAAAAAAGGTAAAAGCAATGGTGAATCTACCAGCTTGATGGAACGATGACACCAACTGAGGAGTTTCTTGAAAAAATATAAGTTAAGACCACTCTTAAAAAAAAGCTTCTATTTTCTATTTCAGAAAAGTCGATACATGATCTTAATCCAAAACTTTGCGACGCTGAGTACAGGCTAATCGAACTTGATGTAATCGAACTTCAACGGATTGAAATTCCTATTACGACGGGTTTTAACCTTGCATCAAAATTCGGAAATTTAACAAGGCTATTTATCCATATGTCGAGAGCTTTTGAATTATCTAAACAAGCTTTTACCTTTACTTGACTTTGAAATTAGAATAAGCTAAAATAATGAACCCGTATATATCTAGATCTACTTGTGTCAGCTATAACAATTAATCCGGTGAATAAATAATCGTGTTACAGGAATAAAAACCCTTTTTTGTGTATGGCCCAATTTGAATTCAAAACAATGATCCGACCCACTAAATCCTTCCGTTTCGATTAAATCCTTTAACACATACGATTTATACAATCTGTGCACAATTTCTGTTAACTCATAATACCATATACAATCACACACACAGTATAAATACAAATTGTGCCGCCATAAACTTCCTATCTATATGTCGTCATAAAACTAAACATCAGATTATCTAAGACAAAAAAAAAAAAAGGATTTGCACTAATGCCATCTAAAAATTGTGGCAAGCAATCGTGATTTTACCTTGTACTATACATATAAAGAAGAGAATATAAATCGGTATTTAGAGAGAGATTCACCCACAAGAATATGAGTACGAAACAATAAAAAGAATTATTTAAGATAAAAATCACGCTACGGTTAGAAGCAAAAAATAAAAAATTAAATGGAATATTTTCTACCTTGGTATATAATATAGATTATACAATCATGACACATTTCTTTCGTAATCCTGTATGCCATACAACTCGAACACTCCTCAACACAATAACAACAATTGTACATATCTATATAGTACCCGCAAATTCTATTCATTTTCCACCCAAACAAAACAAATGTTTAATAATAACAAAAGAAAATTGTTATTAAAAAAAAAAAAAATAATAAAAAAAAAATTAAGTTTTATGTTGAACGATCATGAAAAATTATTCAAATCTAACTTACCAGAACGAAAAGTTTATTTTCTTTTGTATTTGCGCGCTCCTATCCGCTTTTCTTGTTCAGCCACAACCAAAATTGTTTCCTACGAGTAAGTACATACTCTATATAGAGGTGTACGTACGATACCATTCTCGAATCCGTAAAATAAAAGTAATAACACTAACAACAAAAACAACAACCAAACTTAATGCTAAACAATAAAGTTTATTAAACTTTTTTTTTTGTGCTTTTGGCTGAACTTTTTCTTTAGTTTTATTTTCTAGGTTTTTCTATTATTTTTTTTGTTTTTTTTTTTGCTATGTAATTTTATTTTATGTTATGAATTAGCTTTATATATAGACGAGGATAGCGGGAACTATGTATAAGAATACATTAAGGTGTATATGACGTAATTAAATAAAGGAAAAGCTTTAAAAATGTGAAAGCTTTATTTAAATATAGGCTACTCGCTGTTCCTTCTTAAATTGCGGTTGCATGATGAAATATTACGAAGAAGCATATAATTAAAAGTTTTTAATTAAGAAGTAAGCTTTTTGATACTTTAATTTTTATTTAAAAAGTTTGTAACGTAGTAAAGTTCTAACATAAAGTAAACCAAATTTGAACTTTTATGTCCAAACTATAATTTGGTACTATTTAGCCACTTAAACATTAATGATTCATCAAAAACTATGTTACCGAACTTTAGATTTTTAAAAAGTATCATAACTTTTTTTATTATAATAGAAGCTTTCGATTTTATTTACTGTAATTTTTTCAATTACTGTAAGTTTTGCGAATGTAAATATAAAAAAAATTCTTTTGACATATTTAAATCCATTAAAAGCTCAATAGATAGCAAACATTATTTTTAAGAAAGCGCATCATGTGACCATTGCCTATTCTACACATATTATGCAAAACTCCCCTACACTGTTAAGGTTAAGTAAACTCGAATTGACAGAACTCCACGAATTAAAATTGACTAATTAAGTGTGCAACACTTGCCACATATTGAACATTAAGTAAATCACAGAAAAGCTTTTTTAGGATTGAATTATCATTATATTTATTCCAAGTTTTGGAATTTTGGAAATTTTCTATTATTGCAAAAATTTCACAGTTTTGATAGGCTGGATAGGCTAACCATTATGAGTTTTCTGGATTTTGGAAACTTTTGATTTGTGGCAAAAAATTTCAAAGATTGATAGCCTAACCATCATGAGTTTTCGGAATTTTGGAAATTTTCAATTTTTAGCAAAAATTTTAGTTTTGATAGGCCATCATGAGGTTTCTAGATTTTGGAAATTTTTTATTTGTGGCCAAAATTTCACAATTTTGATAGGCTTACCATCATGTGTTTTCTGAGTTTTGGAAATTTTTCAAAAAATTCACAATTTTGATAGGCCATCATGGGTTTTCTGAAGTTTGGAAATATCCGATTGTCACAAAAATTTCATAGATTGGATTGGCTGATCATCATGATTTTTCTGGAGTTTCGAAAGTTTTGATTGTGGCCAAAATTTCACAGTTTTGATAGGCATCATAAGTTTTCTGGATTTTCGAAATTTTCGGTTGTTGCAAAATTTTCACAGTTTGGATAGACTTACCCTTATAAGTTTTCTGGATTTTAGAAAATTTCTATATGTGACCAAAATATCACAGTTTGATAGGCTAACCAACATAAGTTTTCCTAATTTTGGAAATTTTCAATTTGTTGCAAAATTTCACAGTTTTGATAGGCTAACCATCATCTGTTTTCTGGAGTTTGGAAATTTTTGATTTTTGGCAAAACTTTCACAGTTTGGAAAGATTAACCATCATGACTATTCCGGATTTTGGAAATTTTCGATTCGGGCAAGAATTTCACAGTTTGTGTAGGCTTACCATCTTAAAATTTTGGATCTTGAAAATTTTCGATTTTTGGCAAAAATTTCACAGTTTCATCATAAGTTTTCTGAATTTTGGAAATTCGATGTGTGGTAAAAATTTCACAGTTTGATAGGCTGACAATCATGAGTTTTCTGGAGTTTGGAAATTTTCGATTGTGGCAAAATATTTACAGTTTGATAGGTTAACCATCTTGTGTTTTCTAGAGTTTAGTAACTCTAAAAAAAATTTCACAGTTTTCCTAACCATCTTGAGTTTTCTGGTTTTTGGAAATTATCGGTTGTGACAAAAAATTTCACAGTATCGATAGGCATAAATTTCACAGTTTGGATAAGTTAAACAACTTGAGCTTTCTGGATTTTGGGAATTTTCGATTGTGACAAAAATTTCACAGTTTTGATATGCTTACCATTATGAGCTTTTTGGATTTTGGAAATTTTTGGTTGTGACAAAATTTTCAAAGTTTGGATGGGCATCATGAGTTTTTCTGGATTTTGAAAAATTTCGATTTGTGACAAAAATTTCACAGTTTGGATAGGCTTACCATCTATTTCATCTTTTCTGGAGTTTGGAAATTATCCAAAATTTTTATTTTTGATAGGCTAACCATCATGAGTTTTCACAATTTTGGAAATTTTCAATTTTTTGCAAAAATTTCAAAGTTTTAATAGACCAACCATCTTGTCTTTTCTGGATTTCGGAAATTTTCGATTATAGCAAAAATTTCACAGTTTTCATAGGCTAGCCATCATAAGCTTTCCAAATTTTGAAAATTTTCGATTGTGACCAAATTTTCACAGTTTGGAAAGGCTTACCATCGAAAAAATTTTTGGAGCTTGAAAATTTTGGATTTGTGGCAAAAATTTCACAGTTTAATCAGTACTTTTCTGAATTTTGGAAACTTGATGTGTTGCAAAAATTTCACAGTTGTAATAGGCTGACCATAATGCATTTTGGAGAGTTTTATAATGCAATTCGGAGTTTTCCGAATTTTGGAAGTTTTCGATTTGTGGCAAAAATTTTACAGTATGGATTGGCTTACCATCGTGACTTTTCCGGAGTTTGGAAATTTTTAACCTTTACAAAAATTTCACTGTGTTAATAGGCTAACCACCATGAGCTTTCTGGATTTTGAAAATTTTCGATTTGTTGCAATAATTTCACCGTTCTGATGGGCTAACCACCATAAGTTTTCCGAATTTTGGAAATTTTCGATTGTGGCAAAATTTTCATAGTTTGGATGGGGTTAGTCCTTTATCATGCTCTTTGGATTTTGGAAATTTTAGATTTGTTGCAAAAATTTCACAGTTTTAATAGGCTAATCATCATGAGCTTTCTGGATTTTGGAAATTTTCGATTTGTTGCAACAATTTCACCATTTTGATGAGCTAACCATCATAAGTTTTCCGAATTTTGGAAAATATCGATTGTGGCAAAAACATCACATTTTTGATCGACTAGCAATCATGAGCTTTCTGGATTTTGGAAATTTTCAATTTCTGGCAAAATTTTCACAGTTTGAATGGCTATAACCATCATGAGTTTTTTGGATTTTGAAAATTTTCAATTGTGGCCAAAATTTCATAGTTTTGATAGGCTAACCTTCATAAATTTTCTGAAGTTTGAAAATTTTCGATTATGGTAAAAATTTCACAGTTTGGATAGGCTAACCATTATATGGTTTATCATTTTGTGTTTTTGGAAATTTTATGTAAATTATTTTTAAGATATTGGAAATAATCGATTTATGTTAGGTTAGCCATCATATATTTTAGCTAATATGAATATCAGAAATTTTTGATCAATTTCAATATATGCAGTGGTTTTTGAAGAGTACTTCGATCTAGAGGTCACAAAAACTGTATACCTTCTCATATACAACGTAAATTGAAGTTGTCATGTAAATTTAATTGTTTGCATAATAAATTTAGTAAATCACTTTAAGATAATAGTATAATAGTGTAAAAAAAAAGTTTACGTGATGTCTGTCAGTATTTAAGGATGTATAAAGCAATAAATTTCCACTCATTTAAATCAATATCCAACAGTTTATTATACCGACTGTATATACCTACTTCTTTTGGTTATTTATTTGCTTCACATGAATATCTTATCATGATGGTAATTATTCAACATATATACCTGTATCCAAAGGCTATATATTAGAATATCCAATTAAATTTTTATACTGGCAAAATAACAAAATTCGTATAAATTATTTATTTAGCTGTTGCGCCAGAATGTAAAACGTCTAACTGATAAACAAATTAAGATAAGACGATTATTCGTTATGATATTATTACACTCCACCTCCATATCTGTTGAACTTAATCGTCAAATATGGCGTGGCCAATACATGTTCACAAATCACATTAGTCTTTATGTCTTATATGCCAGCAAATACATTAAGGACCTAAGCTGTAATTACATTGACCCGCCGCGCGTTTGATAAATTACAATAATTAATTACGACATATATACGCATATTCGTACATAATATCAGATTATGTTTAGCTAATTACAAAGCATATTTGTTTATGTCGTTGAATTTGTAATATAAGATAGGCGAGGTTAATTTAATTAGCAGGTCGTTAACATTAAAAGGCGGATGGCACAAAATAAGGCATCAATCAAACAGAAGCAAAAACTCGTTAACATCGCAAAATATTAAAAAAAATAAAATTTTTGTCGAAAAAGTTAAGAATGTCAAATTTTATGCACACACACAAACATCAATTTTCTTGAACGAAAATCTTTAAGTTTTTTGTAATTTTTTTTTTTAAACTTATGCGAATACTTTTTAAACACTCGTATACAAGTTTACACATTATAAAAACAATTCTTGGTGCGAGACAATCAATCATATTTGAAAACGTCGATGGTTGGTGATGGAAAGTGGTAAGGGTGATGACACCAAAACACTAAGACATAATTAAATTATGTCGAAATGTTAAAAATCGCACATTGATATCAAATCGTTAAGATTCTAATTTTAAAATAATTACGTTTCAATACTTGCGATATATTATGGCACTTTCTGCTGTACTCAATTTGTCTGCCTTTGTAACATCATCAATTACACCCTCTTCAAAATATATTTTTTATTACTTCCAAGATGCTTTCATCACGATATTCATAATATGTAAATTTTGTCTATTCAAATTGACGTATATGCTTAGTGCAAATATTGATGGCCTTGAGTTGTTGAATCTGCGGTTAGCGAGAATACTGGATAGAATTTAAACAGTTAATGGAAATCATAATAATATTTCGTAGCCTGGTAACTTCAATGCCCATCCTCTGAGCCGGACGCACAATTCGGTTTATCACATCAGCCACTTTAATTACACAGTGGCGAGACATTTAAATTCAGTGACCAATTGGAGCGCTCACTACTATCATCAACGACTCGAAATTAAATGCAACCAACTCCAGTTCTAATGGTATTGCAATGTTTACTACACAATGGGAAGAAAATAATGGCATTAACGTACTTATTTAGCAGAATATGTTAACAAAGCTCTGGGAAGTAACGAGAAGATCGTCAAAGTACACGAATATTTTGTCGTGATGTTGATGTTGTTTTGCACCGACCTACACCACCCAATTCTAACTAATTCCCTATATATAACCTGTTTGAATAGAGGGAGATGCAACATAGTGGCGCTCTTTTATTAGCCTAGCGTCCCAATCGGATTTTGGCTAAAGCTTTAATGGACTTTTTTTTAGTTGGTCTGACCCAAACCACATCTTAAAATAAAATGATAAAATTCATTGTTATCTGCAAAATTTAATTTTGTAGTAAGGAAAACTCGAACTGTGGAGATTCATCTCTTCTTTTAACTGACGTATAAAATCTGATTTGTCAGCTATAGTGGGGCGGGATAATTTGGACGTTAAACTTACGCCAAAAGTTACTTTTGCGTTACTAAAGCATTTGGAATAATAAAAATCTTGAAAAAAATCTTTACTAGATTTGGACAATTTACAGATTGTTTTCTAAGAATTTACTACTTTTTACTCTTAGTACCGTTATTGTGGCTCGGTACTATCTATTGAATCTAAGTTTTCAGCTATTTTGTTTCCCTTAGCTAAATAGTCTCGTGGTTCTATCTAATATTTTTGCAAGCTACTGAAAATATAGACCATTCAGAGGGAGAACATGTGCTAAGCAGATTTGTTGCACATAATTTCCTGCAATTAACTTTAACCTCTAAAACATTGCTGGAAATTTAAATTCTTTTTAAATTTTTGCTAATTTTAATATTAGACTTCATGAATTTCTTTTTGTAATTTGTTTCAGTCATCATTATCATCTATGTAAATATCATGATCGATTATGATATCCATGATGCTACTGGCGAAGTTTTCATGATCTAAATGATTCAATAAATGATTCAGAAGTGGTTTTGTAGGTTGTAGTAAAGAGCTGGCTTCACCAATATTATAAGTTTGATGGCTGCACTATTGGATCCAAGTTAGTTCTTGCTGCTGCTTCAAGCACCTGCTGACTGCCACCTCTTTAAACGCTGGTCTATGCTACTAAATTGTTTCGGATCCACGAAATATTGCTTAATACTCCTGTGGTTCCAGCAGCAGTTTAATTGAACTGCGATCACAGCAGCTAGGATCAACCAAATGGAATCTCGACAGGTTATTTTTATTTTATTTTTTTTATCTTTAAGATTTTTTATCTTTATTTTATTTTTTTTACATGGATGTAATCGTTTCTATATAGCCAAAGCTCTCCCAACTCCTTCGCAGTTAATTTAACATCGTATTTCACGCAGTAACCAGCCAATTCGAGAACGCACGAATAAACAAATTCACTTTTAATATACATCTACACAGCTAGTACTGGCATGTAAGATGTTTTAGCTCATAAATTGTGCACTCTAACCAGGGGGTCAAAGTTGTGTTAACATCGTCATCAACAATCTTAATCAAGTGATAAAAAATCTAGATCCATCTGCAATTTTAAAAGCTGCTCCCAATCTAAAGCTTCAAATTCGTTTGATGGGATATCTGCAGAAATTTTCGAAATTGGGACCAATTATTTTCTGAGAATGCAGTAGTGTGTGATGCTATTTATGGCACTATTTATGACAATGTGTCAGAACTCACAGAGAAACAGCAGAAATCAAAAAGGGGGAAAACGCAAAACGCGGAAGCTGATAAGGGAGCAAGCGTTAGTCAATGCGTGAAATTTTTTTTTGCAAAGCTGAGTTAGTGCCAAGGCTTAAGCAAAACTGACCTCACTCACACAGTTCTTAAAGTGGAATTGGATGATGAGTCAAAGGGATTCATTGCAATCACACTCATTGGCCATATCGTTGATGAAAATTACTTACGACCAAATCCTCAAAAAATCTGGATAATAAGGAAAATTCTCTCATCGAGAGACATCAAACAAACATAGGCGTTCCTTGAGAGGCCATTACAGCGTATTGCAAATTCGTAAAACAGCTAATAGACCTTTAAGGATCATTAGACGTACTGTAGTGCAACGATGTTTTGAGTGGCAATCTGCCCTCCAAAAAGCAATCTGCCCTCCTTCGGGGAGCTTTTGTTAAAAGTTGTGTTAATTGTGACTCTTTGACCTTTAAACCCCCCCCAAAAAAATGATCATCAATACATATTCGGTCGCCAATTCGGGCTCAAGCCAATATTGGCAATTTTTGAAGTGAACAAAAACGTTCCAGCGTACACGGCCTGCTAGTTGCAGCAACACCCACCCATCATGCTCACTCACTAGTTCACCATTAGATATGAGAATATGAAAAATTCTGCGTATGCAGACTTTATTTCACGAGTAATTGCTGATCACGAAAAACCAGATGAAGACATTTTCATTGAAAGGTTGGGAAAAGTGGTAAACCAGTTGCCAGTAGCATTTTGAGATCTGCAATATGAAACCAATGCTTACAAAACATTGGTATTCTTCATTTTAATCGAAAACGGGTGAGGCTGTGAAAATTTTTCCTCAGTGAGATAGACTAACAACCGTTCAAGGGTGAATTTTTTATGGCAATCGCATTGTCGCGTCGTGCCACAACCATCTTAACATATTAAGCTGTTGGAATGAAGCACATCAATTTTACTGGGCCCATATATGATTTTTGGTACATGGTGAAGTGTAACATGTTTTTTCTTAAGCAGCTTTGCGACACCATCGCTTCAGACAGTGGTCCCTAATTTGGGTAAAATATTTTGAGGTTTTTTACAGAGAAAACTGCATCTGGCACATCAGAACAGCAGCCATTTTATCTTCAATAAAATTTGGAAAATTTGTCGATTTGTTAAAAACAGGAATCAAAAGCCTGGATACGGAGAAGGTAAGGCCAATCAAATTTTGTGGAAATTCTTGATACGCTATCGATACTTACTTATGTTTATGCTCTAGGCCTGAAATCATCCTTGCAAATGATGATGAGACGGCCGATTTCAATCGGAAAAAGTTCGAAACAGATGAAGAAGTGCTATAGTCCTACTATGTTCAGTAATAATAAGTGGAAGTGGTCACCCAGTATCGTTGTGAAGAGATGAGGGACGACAAACTACGTCATTTTGATAGAAACGAAGATAATCCAAGAGGGAAGTGGAATGCCACGCGTACCAAATATATAAGCAGTTCAACTTTCTCGATAACCTCAACAACATTTAAATGGATAGTTTTGGTTTACCTACGCCAACAAATCGAGTATAGTGGAGCCAACAAGGTCAAACCGGAGTGGGAGCCAGAATCCGAAGATGAGCTTTTGAGAATGTCATGATAGATTCTAAGGTAGGAGTTCCTTAAGCATATCGCACGACTCGATCTGGGACCAGAAGACTCCCACAGTTATATGAGAACTATGAAATTATGATTGAAAAGTATTTGGGTAATTTTTTGGGCGAGGAGTGTTGTGATGTGGCAATACTTGTATAAATGGTGCTACAAAAAATAAGGTATTATAAGTAACATTTACAAAGTTGCCTGTAACCGAACTATAGGTGAAGTAGGTTATACTGACTGCCAGTGTATGTGGTACTGATTCAGTGGCTGCATTTTTGATCCTTAATATTCTGTAAACAATGGAAATTCTTTATCATCAATTTTATATTAGGAAAAAATAAGTTTCTCACATTAAATCTCTGATTTGGCACGCATAAAACCTGCAAATAAATTACATAAGTATCAGAAAATGTTTATATATTCACTTAAATTTATATGAACAAATTTTGTGAAATCATTTATTGAGTATTCAAGATGTCTATGCCTATGTGTTGGACTACTGTAAACCTTTACTATAATACTCTTTCTGTAAAAACAATTCCGATTGAGTAATCAGTTTTCTATAAAATAACCGGTTAGACCTGGTTTCTAGTAAATTGGGTGAAACAATTCCCTTCACTGTTACACAAGTTAGAAATGTTTTTCATTCCTTTGATACGAGCATAGATAACCGTGTTTTGTGCTCCCTATCTGCTTCAACGAAGTTATTTTACCATTATCACTTCAAAGAACTTTCACTTTTATACGTCTAGAGAAAAGGCAATTCAGTCCTTCAATGAAAGTATAAAACCACTGTTGAGGTATTCAACAAAAGGTTTAACTTTTTCTAAACGACTCGCAGGTAAACTGACCTTATTTGCTCTGCTGAAACAGGATTTTCTGCAATTTTATGACTTTTGTGTACTATGACTCAACTATTTGTAAATATTTGAAGTTAGTTATTATTAAGACTAGACATTAGGCACAGATAAAATTAACATATATTATTTTTTCGGTGCATTAAGACTGGTCTCCATCATTACACTCGTATAATAAGAATGGTACATTTATTGTTCATTCTTTATATGATTTTTTGATCTTTTTACAATTACAATTGTGGAATAGTTGGTAGAGAATCAGCTTCCTGTTCACGCTCCCGAAATTTTAAAACCTTGGATTTAATACAGAAAAACATAAAATTAAGGAACGGCCCATTCGGAACCCCACAAATGGTGGGTTTACTATTCCTCATATGGCTTTGTATTTTCCTCATATGGCTTCAATGACCATTTTAGAGGAGGTAAATTGTTATATTTTAGAAGTACAAACTGTCAGTTTTTTTCGTTTAAGTCAACTTTTGACGATGCGGCAATGTGTTTAAATAATTAAGCAGTCATTTTTTCAGAATCCTTGCAACCCTGACTTACATTTTCCCAATAATTGATTAATCCTAACATGCTCCAAAGTCGGTCCTACGGATGTAAATCTCGAAGATGGATTTACTTATTGTAATAATTGTATTAGTCAACATATGCTTTTGCAGGTAATATCACGTGAAGATGGGTGTCGAAGGGCGATTAATTTGTATAATTGTACACCGACTCTTAGCAAACCGTCACTATCGAAAAAGGGTAACAATGAGAGGATTCTATTTCTTCTGTCAATAAAGTTTTACTTTATTTTAATGACTGGACGTAGGCTGCAAATTCGTTTGCTTGAACCCGATTTACACATAATATAAAACCCCATAAATCTTTTTAACTCGTAGGTCTAAAATCTTTTTAAACCATAATTCAGAATTAAGAATTCAGAATTCAGAATTCAGAATTCAGGATTCAGTAATCTTTGAAAATGACTCAATTCGTGTGAAGAATTCTTTTACTCCTCTTCTGCGAATCTGCAATGTGCGACACTATTTCACGCTTAGATGTTATCATTTTGTCTCCGAGTTTTAGTCTCATAAAAGTTCGAAAGTTTTGACTGTCTCAAAATTATACTTATACTTTACTCAAAAATTGAATTGTTCGACTTTAAACATGCACCGCCATTCTGCTTCAGGGTTTTCTTTTAGTGTTGTAACAACTATCACTGATCAAAATTAGATTTCAAAAACTATCCTAAAGTTAATTTAGGATCACAAAACAATACAGGCTTCAAATGCTTCCTGGATATTATTACCATCAGGCAACAGGTCATGGACACATAAAAGTCTTCAGGTACTATGCGAACGCTATTGGATATTTCTCCTTATCGAAAAGCGCAACTTTTTGAAAAATCTGTTTGGCCTTTATGGCCAAGTACGGAGCAATTCAATTAAAATTCTTCGATCATCATTTGTGCTATTTATTTCAACGATATTTAAAATTACACACAAATGCAAAATTTTTCGAAACAAAAACTTTCGACTTCCTCCATCGTCCACACATCGACACTCTCGATAAGTAATTTTTAAAAGGTTTCATTCTTAATCACTACTTTTATCATGAAAGTATTGTAGAAATGAATATAATCTCGCTGGCATCATTCTTCGGTTATACAATTTTACAACTGTTGCCCTTTTCAAGTCTTTAAAGATCACAACTCTGCACTTTACAAATAATTCATTATCATTATAAAACATTAACATAACAACAACTACAACAACTAAAACAACTACAACAACTAGAACAACTACAACAACAAAAATTAACTAACATGAACATAATATTTTTTGCATAATGATGTACTGTGCAAAGTAAGTTTCCAATTTCCCTTCATAACTTTATGCCTGATTGTCGTCGATAAATATTTAATTAAGTCGAATCAAATTATTTAAGTAGACGTTAAGTTATTTAATTAAATTTTTAATGACGAAAATTAATTAATTATGTGTTTAAAATCGTTTTAACATGCAGCAAATTTTTTAAAAAAATTTGATATACGTTGCTCTACAGTAGATGTCAAGAATTATTAGAATTTTGTTAGATGTGCAACTATAAAAAAAAATTGTTTAATCCTTTAATTGGAATTTTTTTATCATATATATTTTTACCGGGTAGGTCATATAACCTGATAAACATCACCAAAATTTCTCTCGACACCCAGAAGGATGACCAGGAGGTCATTGTTGTATTGATAGTCGCTATAATTTGAACCCAGCATACCGCAAAGTCAAAAGACCATAGATTATCAGTTTAAATAGCGTTAACCCTGAACTGACCTCTAAAATTAAAATGAATCAAAAACAAGTGAAACCATCAGATGCAATGACTTTTTGGTATAAAAAAAACATATTTTTTTAGTTGTCTCGAGTAATATAACTTGTTTCACATAAAATGGCACACCCTCTAAAGTTTAAAATTAAAAACTATATATTTTTCAAATATTCGAGTATAAAACAAAAGTTAACTATAAAGTTTTTTTTTTTTGAATATTTCCAATTAATTTCAACATTTTGGAAAATTGGCAACTTTGTGGAAAGCAAAAAAATTTCTTTTGTGGTAATTTTCTTTAATTTAATTACGTATGATGACTTGCAAAAACATTTTTCTTTCTATTTTCATTTCAGAATGATTTTCAAAGAATTTTACAGATTTTTAAAAGTGTTTGCTTTACCAATTTTGAACCAATTTGGATTGAAGTCTATCATCATATGAAAATAACAAAATGTTGTACAGTAATGAATGGACCAGGCTAAACTGTACAGAGTTGAAACGTGAATTTGACCCAATAAATCGGAACGAAATATGGCAGAAATTTGCTGATTCAGCTGTCATATCACCTATTGGAATCGCCTTTGGCCAGCAAGTAAAACGGTCGATAATCGTCAAATAGTATCGAAATCCCTGTTGCAAT
Organism: Tipula confusa; assembly: GCA_963556175.1. Lineage (NCBI taxonomy): Eukaryota > Metazoa > Arthropoda > Insecta > Diptera > Tipulidae > Tipula > Tipula confusa. The sequence continues at coordinate 63,889,255 of OY744475.1, read as the reverse complement.
GGTAAGCGACCAATGAGATCCATGTTTATGTGACTAAAACGACGACTTGGCGGTTTATATATACTAACAAGTGTTTTATTATGGCGATGTAATTTTGATTTTTGACACTGTACGCAGCCTCGCATGAAGTTTGTCACATTTTTTTCGCACATTTGGCCATACATATCGATCGGTTACCAGTTTGACGCTTGTTTTAATACCTGGATGTGACATTTTATGAGTTGTGTCATGATGTGATGCCAAAATCTACGTTTCGTAGATGTATCGTACCAGAGCATCCGGCTGCTTCCTAGAATAGAAAACTGCTTAAAATTGTATTACTTTGACGAATTTGAATAATTTGTCGTCCATTTCTTGATCCTTGATAATTGCTCGTAGTCGAATGTTTCACCCAGCTGACTTCTGGATAGTAGATCGACTGTTAGATTTTCTCGGCCACTGATATATCGAATATCGGTGGTAAATTAACCCACAAAGCCTAAATGGTGAATTTGCCGAGGATTTGCCGAGACTGCGAAATTCGATGCATCAACGTTGGGAGAAAATTCTAAGTTTTTTTTTGGAAAGGCAATTGAAGTAGCAGTTGCTTCGGTCACTTCATCGATCCCGATTCATAACGTACCCGTGAAGTATCATTTATGAGTTTATTGCATTTGGAATAAATTTCCGAAAATAGTTGATCATCGCTAGGCATGTCTTGAGCTTTTTAGCCATTGTAGGTTTACAATAATTTCGTATGACTTCAACTTTACCAGGAAGAGGTGAAATTTTATTTTTCGAGATTACATGTTCTATAGGAATTATAGTTCAGCTACGCCTAACTCACATTTAGCTACGGTGATAGCAAGTCGATATTTATGGAGGCATATACCAATCGTAAGTGTTTTTTATGCTTTTTGATGTCTTTGGATGCATTCAAAATATCGTCGAAGTACGGGAAAACAAACCGCAACTCCCTCAATGCCTCATGAATCAGTCGTTAAAATGTTTGGGTGTTACGTAGCCCAAACGTCATGAATGCGAATTCATACAGACCAAATGGAATCGTGATGGCTGTTTTTTGATTATCAGGATCTAACCTTCGTGGTCGAGCGAAAGTCGGTTGCCTGTTGTTTCAATTTAGTGTACGACATTTGAATTCTTGATGTTAGTATATTAGCTAATTTTGTAATGTCTGCAAATTCGGTTAAAAGGTCGGCAAATGGTGATTGCGCGGATTAAACGTCTTGATAACTGCAGTTCGAAATTGGTGGGAACCACAGTCTGTCGATAATCTAGTAATAATATCTACTAAGGTTTCTCCCTTTAAATCGATTAGAAAATCGAAGTTATAAATAAAATCGGCCCCAATAATTGATGTGTTGACGTCCGCAATGAAAAATTCCCATTCGAAATTTCGTCGTAAATTTAGATCCACTTTCTATATACATTAATCGTTGTTCCATTTGCTGCAAACAGTTTATAGTCGGTAAGAGTTTCTCCTCGTTTGGCGTGGGTTGTAATACGGATACTTCCGTGCCGTTATCAATGAAAAATTTGGCGACACAATGGCGTCGGCAATCTTAGTAAATTCATCTAGAGAACTGGCGGATGCAGCTACAGCTGCACGTACGTGATCGGGCAAACTTTGAGCCCACAGAACTTTAAGGACTGCATCATTTATAGAATTATCAGCAATTCAGCGCATTTCATGAAAGAGCAGGCTACGCTTTAGATCACCCAGTGGCGTTTCGGATAATAACCGGTCGAGTCATCGCTGATATGGCTTTCGGAAAAATTTCCAATTCATTTTTCATTGATATATTCGTATTTTCGAATATCCGGGCGGCATTAATAATCCCACTTTAAATCCTAATCAAAACACAAAGAAGTCCATACAGCAACACCACGCTGGAATTGTAGTTGATCACTTAAATGCTACACATTGCAAAAATTAGATTCAATTATGTAAAAATATATATCCGCCACAGAATCGGACACAGTATCAGCATAAATGATAGTTCTGCCCATGGATTATGCATCCAACAAACGAGTCATAATTCTGTTGATCGTCATCACTAATCGCAAACAAGTGGTTAAAAATTGCTTTCTATCCCTTACCCGTTGGCATTCGAAATAGATACTTCTTTTTCTTAAATCAAACAATACGGCTTTAACCACTGTGCGCCAATTTCTCTGGAAAAGTATCCACATCTATGGTAAATTAACTGATGTAGTCTAAAAGTCGCGATTGGATTATGTTCTGCTTTGGACTGAACTTCTCATGTTAGAGGTTGGTTGTCGATGTAGATGGTGAGACTTTGACCATCTACTAAACAGTTAAAGTGCATTATTGGCAGATATATTCAAGAGGTTCCCAACTTACTCTTTTCTACTATTATAGTACTGATCCGATAGCCGTATTTGATGCATCAATTGGGGTACTGAGTTTACCTCAAAAAATATTTTTTCCCAAAGAGTACCAAAAAGCATTCACGCATCTCAAAAGTAAATTGGAAACTTTTGAGAGGCGTGAATGGTTTTTGGTACTCTTTGGGAAAAAAATATTTTTTGGAAACCATCCAAGTGCAACTAAAACCTCTTTCATTTTTTGTATACAGATGGTAGTAGTTTACCATATCAATAAAAAGATCGATTCTCAGAATTGAAGTTGGAGCTGGAAGCTCCGTAATGGTATTAACTCGGTCTTTAGTGGGAAGAATATGCATCGAGAAAATGCCACGAATAAATTGCTTGAGGAAATCGAGTGAATTCGAACCAAAAATGCATTTCCAGCTCTTGATGTTAATGCCATAGTCTTCGAGTTGTCCAAAGGGCGTTTCTGATGTTCCTAACGTATTTTCAAGTAAAAACAAAGTTTGGATCTCGAACAACTTTATTGATGAATCGCAAAAACGTTTGAACGACATTTCTGAAACCAAGTGGCATCCGAGTAACCTTGAAGGGGCCGAATGATGTTTTGATTGCTGTTTTATGACTATCTTCAGTTACAATGAGAATTAAATGATATGCTGTGGCCAGATTTATTTTAGACAAGGTTGTTTAAAATTTAAGTCATTTCACTTGACAATGTGCAGTGAACCAGAGACAGAAGATGCGATGTCTGGCCAATTCCTAAGTACGCCATATGTTGGAATCCGGTATACACAGTTTACCGGGTAAACAGAAGTTGGGCTCCACTGTAATGAAAACATACTTGTTTAAGAGGTTGCCGTTACCGTTGTCAAGCTGTTGTGAAATTAATGGAAATGAGTGTATCTTGGCAATAATATGACAATTTAAATTTAAGGAAATTTTAAGGTGAAAAACAATGAACTAACATCACCGAAATGTCGGCTCCAGTGTCTTTGATAAATGTAAGGTGGTTTTGTTCATCATTTAGGTGAAGGAGTTGACTTGATTAGGGTTTAAAAATATGATTTTTGCAATTGTGCTGTTCATTGATTTTTTGGAATGTTTTGGTAGGAACAAGAAAAATGATTCTTGCAGAGTGGGCACCATATTGGGGTTACATTTTTCACTTTAAATCAGTTTGACTGTATCGACCATATCTATTCATTACCCAATTAATTATTTAGATACTTAATGCAAACCATTTCAAGTCCGAATCTTCTCCATTCTTGCGCAGATACAGTTAAACAGTCCTTTAGACTGATTTCACTAGCCAAATCGAGGACGCATTGATACATGTTCACTTTAAATATACATTTGCATATTGCATTGCTCCAGCTTCTTAGCTGATGAGGCCAAATTGTATCCGTTTTTTACTTAAATTTGAGTAGTTTGAAAATCAAAAATATTAAAATCTGCAATAGTGGTCTGATTGTGGTCAATGATACCTCTAAGAATAGGCTATGTTTAGCACAAAAAACTGTACCAAAGTTCATTTAAATTGCTCAATTATTTCTTAACCTATCGCACTTAAGTAATGCAAATTGCTTTTATGTATCACCCAACTCAAACACTGAGCAATGCAGTTTGCAGATGGATCTGCATGTGAGCTAGACTATTATTAATATAATCCATTTGATTGGAAAAAGTGTCAATATTGAATCAAGGTCAAATGGGTTCATTCATCTCTTCATGTACTATGCAATCGCATATACCAACTTTTTATAAGATTTTTATGTCAGCAAGCTGTTATAAGATTTTAATGACAGATTAATAAAAACCAAAAACCAAATTTTCAAATATGAAAATATGCTGGCAAATGAAAACTTTTTACGTAATACACAAATTAACTTATGTAAAATTTTCGAACAATTATCGCTACCCACAGATAGTTAAAAAATTTAAACTCCCTGTTTACCTACCGTTAACACCTTTTTTTTAATAACTTTATCAAATTTCATATAAAGGAAGGTTGAATATATTTAAAGCACATAAATAGCCCGTACAGAATTCTGTAATATTCCATTTTTTTCGTTTGTTTCGTAAAAAGCTCGAAAAATTTTAATAACACAAAAAAAAATTCCTAATATTTTAATTAATGTTTATTTTTTTATATTTTTAATTGATTTTTAATTGGATGTATTTTGGAAAATAATTTTTAATTTTCCTAAAATGAAAAACAATGTAAATAAAATTAAATGAAAATGGAAAAGCTTCGAAAATAAAATTATTCAATTTTATTATGTTTTAGGCTTTTAAAAGCTCATTTTTATTTTCGTGACTGAGGCTAATTGAAATATTGAATGTTGCTTAATTATAGAGTGAAAAATTTCTATATATATGGCGTTCTAGTTAGTCGATTTTGTATCGTTATCGTAAACTAATGGCATTAAAGAAATTACATCAAGAGTAACTCATAAAGTAGACACACGGTGAAAAAATATAATTTCCAAGATTGTTACATGGTTAACTCAGTTTTAAAAAATTTAAATAGTTTCAAAAATAATTGCAGCTTGAACTGTGCTCCGTGTTCGGTAACAATTAACTTTGTTGCTCAAGAAACTGAAGCAGAAGTTATATCCTGCACAGAAACCGTCTCAACCCAACGTGAAATTCGATCAATTGCGGTCTACAATTTTGAGCCATTATTTTATATATTTAGAAATGGAAGACCAAATGATATTTTTAGGCTAGATTTTGACGGACTTTAACACTTGGTTGAAACAAATTGTGGAAAGATTTTAAAACAGTTTTCCTAAATGATATAGATTATATAACAGTTTTCCTAAATGATATAGAATCACAGGCATCGACCATAATGGCGATCATGATTATCTTAAAGAACTTGGATGCTTTCTTAATTTTAGTGCTGCAGTTTTTAGCTGTCGATTATACGATGTGATCCTAGGAGCTTTGTTAACTCAGTGAATAGTTTAGACTCGAATTGCGATCCCTGATATGTTGTGATCGTGCTGGGAACACCAAATCATGATACATAATTGTGCACAAATGTATTGATTATGGTGGTTGCTGTCATGTTACTCATGCAGTAAGCTTCAAACCATCGCATGAAACGATCGACATGCACGGATTTCCGGATATGAGTTACTGTGTAGTGTATAGGATACGTTTTAATGTAGATCATCTGGTATGTATGGGTTGTTTGTGCCAGTGCTTGTTTCGCAGGTAATTTCTAGGCCAAATATTGCAAAAAGTTGTAGAGTCATGTTTTGATGAAGAGGACGTCCGTAGCCAGAAAGTAAATTCTGAAGCCCTAAGTCTGCTTTTTGCGCCATTGCGATCTTACTAAGATCGAAGTAAGTATTTATATGGGCCACATCTGTGTTGGATTTGTCAGCAGGTGCCGGTATTGTTTTATTGAAATGTTCCTCTGTTGTTCGGGTACTTCTGTTTTCATCAGCTTGTGCCGGTATGTTTGTATTGATTATTCTTTCGTTGTGCTGGAAAGAGTATTACTCTTATAAGTGGTTTATGTTCGGTGTAAATTGAAGTCCCGACCATCCACAAAATATTGGAAATGTTTAATTGCCTAATATATTGCGAGTAATTTCGAGTATCCGAATTTTTTCGAGTAGAATCCCAGAGGCTCCCACATTTATTTCTTTACTATTGTAGTACTGCCCGACAGCTGTATTTGATGCATTAGTAGTGACGCTGCACCTCGCATCGTTCATAGGATGTGCTAAAATAGTGGCTGTGCTTAACTTTGTTTTTGCCGACAAAAATTCTGTTTGGCATTCATCAGGCCAAGAAAATATCTTGGGTTTATTCGGCTTTTTCGCTAAAGCGGCCAATTGCATTTGTATTATGGTGCAAGTGATTCAGTAAGATTCGGTATGAATCGGTGGTAATAGTTCACCATGCCAAAAAATCGTTGTATGCTTTTAACAGATGTTGGAACTGGAAATTAATGGCATTCACTCGTTCCTCTGCAGGACAAACACCATTTGATATGATGGTGTGGCTAAGGAAGTCTTCGTGGCTTTAATATGTACCTCAAGCTCCACTAACCATTTGAATAGTTGTTTTTAAGTGTAGTCTATGTTAACAGACCACACTTAGAAAAATTAAGTGTCTGTGGGAATCGAATAACGATTCGGTGTCGTTATTGAGTCTACGATACTCCACACATGGTCTCTAATCATAGTTTTTCTGTTTCACCATATGTAATGGGCATGATACTGGAGATGCTGATGGTTGGAAGATGACCAATTCCACCATCTGTTAAAATTCCGTGAATGCGATTTTATGTCGCACGGGATCTAGTCAACGTGGTCTTGACACTGGAAAGTGGCCTGTACTTACAATATGATGAACCACATTATGTTGGACTTGGGTTTTGTAATTTGGCTCTGCTGTTAAGGAGATATACTTCTTAAGCAGATTACCATAACTGTTCGTCGACAAGTATTCCGAATTAACTGAAAAAATCTGTCATTGAACGGAATGTTTACTGCTGCTAAAATAAAGGCGTGTGTGAAGTCTTGTTTAAGTCCGATATTCACCTGGAGCCATTTTGTTTTGAAAGTGCTAACTGGTGAGCCGTTGGCTGCCGAAACAACTAAATCTCTTGATTTTTCACTAAAGTAGAAATTGTAAGCGAAAACATTGACGAGTATAACGGAAAAATCAGCGCTTGTGTCTATTAGAAATTTTAATTTTTTATTTGAATCATATACAAATAACCGTTTGGTCGAATTGGAGGTGATTGTGCTCGAAAGTAGTTGGAAAGGTTGTACGCGATTGTGTGAATGATGTGAGGACATTGCTCTCGACTTTACTAGGTGGGTTACTTGATTTTTGATCTTTGTTCTGGATTTATTTCCACATCACTCCCCTCTGTGGAGTTATTGCTCGTTGATCCGCTTTGTGGCTATCAAGGCTGCCTTCAATGGTTGCCAATCCTTGCTGGATTGTGGCACCTCGTGATGTACACTTAGGTGATAAAGTCTCACGTCATTGTTTGGGTTGTTTGTAAGTTGTTTTTCTCGTGATGGCCGTGTCACTGCTGAAATGGTTTTAACGCGTGACAGTGCCTCATACAGCTTGTCAGCCGTTGCTGATAGATCAGGAAATCGCTCAAGGAATTGACCGCCTGCCAGATAGCCTCGGTGGATGGCTTAAGTTTATTTTGGAGCTCGTTTTTTTAATGCCTCGTACCGGCCAGTTAAAGGTGGATTTACATTTTAAAATGTCCAATACGACGTCGTATGCGCTTGGGGATAAGGCCGACAGTATGCATAATATAAATAAACATAGTACTACTATGGTATGTTACCCCATTGACGTGCTAGATGTCACTACTGGTATCGTTTTAAAATAATCAAAATATTTGTATATGCATAATCGCCTAAATGTCATATATTTATTCTAAATTTTGACGCTATTCTATCGGCCCGACATCTGGAAACCTTATCCGAAATAACAATATTTATCTGGAACTGCAGTTCTGTTAAGTTAAACCAGTTAAGATTTTGCTACCTCTACCTCAATTTTTGGGGTGGACATCCCATCGTCACTGGCCATTTTGTCGGATAGGAGGTTGCATAAATTTGGTGTACCGAATTAGAAAGTTGACAATTAATTTTGAAAGGTCATAAAAAAAATTCTTGATACCAGCAACAACTTTTATGTTATATCCACAGGATTGTGTAGGTCAAGGCTAGTTGATGTACCAACATAATGCTAATCCACACATTTATGTATACTCAACATAACAGTTTATTTGTACTGTATATCTTGGGTGTAGGCAAATAAAACAGTTTCAGAATCTGAAATATCTAAACACAAATATACTGCCATTAAATAGAAAAAAGAGTCTATCGAACCTTTCTTATGAAAAATATTTATTAAACCAACATCATTTAGTCTTTTGCGTCAAGTCGACACGATTGTGTTGGTCAAATATTATTACATCGAAAATTTACGTCAATATCTGATTTATGTATCAATTTACACTCAGCCTACGCGCATTTTGTATATATTAAGTTTAATTTGCTTCTTTATGAAAATCAATCTAATAAAAGCCGAACTGACACATTTGTGCAGGTTTATTGTGTGGGCATAAATTGGAAAGTCCATGTTCACGAACTTTCTTATAACTTCAACAAATATAGGAATTTACTTTATAAAAAGTAAAACTAACACCTACACATTTGTGTATGTTGAATTTCAGCTAATATTCCTATTTTTTCAATACTAAAAATGCAAGGTAAACATTGTTGAACATCTAGATTATTCTGCTTGTCTAAAAAATTACTGGCATGAGTGTATAATATGTCAAATTAAAACTATGCTTTAAATATTAAACATAATATTTATGTCGAACGTATTCGATTGTGTGTATACATAATACATATGTCTTTATACATAATTTATCGACAGAGCCATAACAAGATTATTTATAATTAACAAAAGAGATTTCGATTCAATCTTATATTATGTGCTCGTGCGTGTATACATAACTAATGACGTCTATATGGACTTAAGATTAATTTGTACGAACCAAATCAAACATCAACATGAAAAATCGATCGATTTTCCAACAATTTTCATCTCAATACATTTACGTATGTTATTCAATTTGGAAATTGATACATTTGATTTGGATAATGGATATTGTGATTGTGACAGGTAAAATGACACTCCCTGTCTATATTGAAATCATTGAACTCAATTGGTAGTCTAAACCATATTCATCAAGGTTTATTAAAAATATTTCAGGTTTTAATTTAAAGCTTCAACATATGGTAGATAACAACGAGTTTTTGATTACACTTTTTATTATACCATTGTGCCTGTAACCATTTTTGCTATACATTGAGAACGAGACCAATAAAGTAAAATTCCATTTTCCTATCATTTATTATACTTGTTGTGTATATGTACATTGTGCGGTTGGATATCATTAAAGTGACAAAATAAAGTCAATAAACGGTTCGTTTCTATATACGTTCTTGTATATAATTTTCCACTAATAATTGGGAACAATATCATAAAAAATTGTATCGATAAATTTTCACAGAAACAGGTCCACCAATGCCATTTTTCATTCGCATTCATGCACATAAAAAAAAACCATACTTTTCACTTTATACACCATAAATTTTAACCGACTCCCTCATAAAATCAAACCACAATGAAAATTTTATTTCATTTGTTTTCACTACGTATATATACCTGTTACCTGGGACTATAATTTTCTTCGTAGATAGTTAACAAAAAATACATAAATCGGACAACATGATTAACGATAGATTTCCTTTTTAATGATATCAACAAACTCAACTAAATAAAAGTATCGCATCGAAACAACAAAATAAAAAAGCTAGCAATAAATTTTTAGAGAATTTGTTGTACTGTCCTTCTCTCGCTATACCCTAGAATGGTAGAAAATAACATAAATAATGAACAGAATAATAAATCGGTTTCTGCATGACTCTACTCTCGAACGTAATCAGTTTATTTGTTGAGATACTCCTTTTTAAAGTGGATGACCTTGTTCAAGGTCAACTGATCGTTATGATTGCTGGAAGTTGTTTAACGTAATTTTTTTGTGGAAAGTGTCATGTTATGATATGAACTTCGTTTCGTTGGTCGTGGCAGAAAATATTGGTCCTTCGTGCCGGCACAACGGCTTTTCATGTAGTAAATTCATTAGCTATAGAGCTTTTGTCAACTCTTACAACTTTGAATGAGCATTTCTAACTTTACTGTAACGTAATTAGTGATTTAAACTTCATTTTTTTTAAATTTTAAATCAAATCCAAATCTTCCACCACAAATCCATTACTTCGTTGGTCCTCATTTTACTGACCCTTAAAGCGTTGTGTACATTCGTCATCTTTATTCTAACGTTGATGACGTAATACTTTTAGTGATTCAGCTTGTAAAAACATTTTGTGCAAATACGAATTCTTGACAAATTATAGGTTTAATTTATTTAGGAGGATATGGTACTTATTAAGGCTACCAAATAACTCTATTAATTTTACTCTATTTCTACTGCTTTTATTTCTCTTCGTAACTTGCCAAATTCTTTCACTTCTGCTAGACCATTTTTGTATAAGACACTAGTGGTCATTATATATGATGTCAGTATCTCACTGTTTTTATGTTTGTTAAGGCGATTGGTCAAAAGTACTTCGAAGGTCCTTATTTACGACCACTTGCAGATTCCTTGTAGTTTTTGTAAGTTTGAATGCCTCAAACTCGTACACCAGTACTGATTAAGACATACGAGTTGAATATTCTTATCTTGGTGTTGCGTGGCAGGACAGAGTTATACAAAATCGTTTACAATTTCAATTTATTGTTAGTTGCTGTGACGGTGAGGTCAAATTTGTGTTGAATTTCATCGAATTTCAGTAGCTTTATTGGTTTTCTATGGCCCTTCCCATTACGTTGGTGCATGGATAGGCGTTGCCAGTTTTGTTATTGGTGTCAATTAATAACCAGTGATTTTCCCTATGTGCTTCAAAATGTTTTTTTCATCTCTTTAACTGTTCTTCCATAGTTGTTAAGGCTAAGCCAGAAACATTCTTTATATGTGGAATGTTTGTAATTTTTTGCTCGTATGTTTTAATTTTCTGGAACCTCCTCAAATACTTCAAGAAAATCCTCAGCATTTTTTTAACCCATTTTTTGATTTTATTTTTTCGTAGCTGTGTTTCACTCCTTCAATTTTTTTTGTACATTTGTGACGTAAATTCAATTACCCAAGCAAGATTTTTGATAATACTATTGGTAGACAAGTAGGTCTGAAGCAGAATGTAGGCTTCTTAAGTTAAGTTCCTTTGCTGTTTAATTACTATATTAACATTGAGTTGGAACATTTTGCATCGCCAAATTATAGAGAAAACCAACATTAAGACCTTTACATATCAGCACATAAGAGGTGAGTGCAGCAGCATCGCATTCTTACGGAAAGCAACAAAACTACCATCATCTGCTGCAGATGTGATAATAAAATCGCCACATATACAAGAATCAACGGATTGTAACTGAGGAAAGCAATCCAGTATCGAAATGCAAGCAAGCAGATATAAAACAACACTTGCCTTCGGACAAGCCAAGAAAACGACATATTTGGAAAATACTCTAATGCCCAGCTGCTTTAAATGAAATAACAAACGCAGCAACAAAACATTTAGTTTGATAAACAAAACGTCAAATCTAAACATAACGAGCGCAGCAATGAAAGCTTGGATCAAATGCAAGATGACTAACAGGAAGGATAAAAAATTTGGGGAAATCCATCAAGACTAAAGAAAACAGTATGGGGAAGATGCAAGAATTGGAAGACAACATAAAAGAACTTAAAGATGAACAAAATGAGTTGTCTTAAGAACTGAATTTCTGATAAGCAGAGCTGTGTAAAAATCACAGGAAAGAAATCAACTACCAGGGTTCATAAAATTTACCTCAACACTTTATTATTTGATGGCAAAAATCTTGTAGCAACCTATAAAGTATAGTTTTAGTCCACGATACAGCATAATGGATAGAATGATCAGAAATAGTTTAATGCATTGTTTCCACATCTGTGGGATGAGTCACAGTAGATGTACTACAAACCGTACCAACCGCAGAAATGAGCTACAGTCGGATCTTAAGGGAGTAGGATTTGAGACACGGATCGTCTTATTTATAAAAGCTATGCAAAATTCAGTTTCATAACATCAGCACTAGGGAGAACCCCTTCAAGATGAGAAACAAAAAATAAACAAAACTCGCACGACAAATGAACCGTAAAGCTTATGTCAATGTGTTGCATGAATTAACGTTCCATTATGCCATAAGCGATCGATTAAGCTAGAAGATTTTGTGCAGGTATACGACATGCTTGAAGCTAAGATCAAAAAACTATCTCAAGGCTTTCAAAGATGGTAGACAAAAAAAATCCAATTTTGGTTAATACCCAAAACCTGCTCATTTTTCAGGGATTGTAAAAAACCGCAAAAACCAGTTTAACGATGATGCAGTTTGATAATCGGAAAATCACAGAAAAAGTTGTCGGCCTACTCATTTATAATCTAACATATGAGCAAGTTAATGAAAAGTTACACTGGTGGAGTGTCCAAGAAGCCGTGTGCTGTTCAGAGTAAGCATTGCGTGAACAAAAGGAGAATGGGTTCCTTAAATGAATTGAATGAAATAGACTCAATAGACAAAACACAGATAGCAGTTAACTAACAGAGGCAAAAAATAAAACTGCAGTAACCAGAAATTGTGACCAAATGTAAAACTGTAAAAAGATTTTTGACCAATATTGTAAGATTTGAGGAGTTAGCTGAAAACACCAAACAACAAATGGTGCTAACACCAAACTGGGTTAAAGAAGTCCTGGAAGAGTTGCTTAATGATAAATTTAGATCACATTTGAGCATCAATAAAAATTGGGAAAAGTAATGGATCGGTTCTGTTGGGTCAATATCATAAAGATATCGAAAGGTAATGAAGAAAGTTTGAGGTTTGCGCTACCAGCAATGGATCTCAAATAAAACAAGAAGTTGAAACTACATAACTTTGGAGCATTATTTGAGCGAATAGCAATAGACATTTCTGTTCCAGCTGCCCAATATGGTAATCGAAACGTATGATCAATGAATATGACTTGATTTGAAATTTTGCTATTACGAGTCTATAGCTAGCTTTGCATTTTTTTTTTTAATTTGAGTGAAAATGATCGATTTTCTGACAACTGTTCAATTAATTATTTGACGTCACAGAAGTAATTTTGAAAAACAAATGGAATACACACCCATAGTTTTCCATCGCATTTGCTATATTTTTCCATGCTTTCCCTTTTTTAGTCAGTCTAAAAATAGCACACCTTTCAAAGTGAATTAAAATATTTTCTGAGACAATTATCCGTAAATGACCGACATAATAAACAAAACAAACATGTATGTAATGGGCCATAATTTTGCTCATTATATATAATTTTTGCTTATTTATGATTGTAATTTTTTTGACATTTACAGTATAATTATGGAAATATTTTCTTAGAAAATGAAGATGAAATACGACTAATAATATGGTAAAAATGTATAGAAAACTCACCTATAGGGCGAATATTTTATTAAATACATTAGAGAATTTGGTTTATTAGTGGAGATGGCCCAAATATTTGAAAAAAAAAACTAAAAAGTTAAATGTTAACTTTTTTAGCAAGAATGCGTTGGTTTGTTTTATCGATAAAATGGTCAAAAATTTCAATATATGTTCAGGAATTTTGGACTAAACTGAGGCTTAGAAAAACAATTGGATGCTTTTGAAGACAACATGGAGTTTTAACATCATCATATCATCATCACTAAACCAACAAATTTCATACTCAGTACGAGAAAAAATGTGAAACAAAGGTGTTTGATTTGCCATTGATGTATGAGATAAATGCACTGTACAAGACTGTTTGCCCGAACATTGAACAACTAATAAACGTATTAAAGAGCCAAAAATAAAACCAGGCTGCCAGCGTTGTGGTTATTGAAACTAATGTGAGATAAACTTGTATTGCCAAATGTTCAAGGAAACGTCAAGTTTAAGACAAGACTAACAAATGAGAAAACTAAAATCCATGAATTTCTAGAAGCCAGCAAAAAAACGTTGTATACCTATTTACTGGCATGGACTGATTCAAGTATAGTCCTAGATTGGTTGTTGAATACACCTCTGTAGTGGAAATTTTATATCACTAACCGTACTAACAAGATATAAAAAGTATTACCTAGAAACTATTGACATCATGCCCCTTCGTAAATAAATCCAGCCAACTCTGCAATACAGACGAATATTTCCGTCAAAGTATTTTGAAATTAAAGTTCACAACTTGCAAGCCGGTAATGCAATACTACGGAAAAGTAAGCTTCTGGAAATCTACTGAGGTCATAGCCCCCATCAGTGGCAAGCGCTCAGATACGGCAATACAATTGTCCAGTCTAGCCCAACTTAAGAACCCACCAGTGATAATCTCAGGGCTAGCTGGATCAATAATATCATCAATAAGTAAAGGACCTTATCACCAGCAGCAGCATCAATCATCAATCTCACACATTCATAGTGCCAACTGGTACTGAATTAAAACGTAAGTGTTAGAATCCTGTTGTATGATTTACAATTTTAGAACATTCATTTCAATTATCACAAATAATCACGGAAAGGACGAAATACCTTATCCGGTCCAATAACAATTTTGGATCTTCCTCTTCAAAAACGGAAATGGAACAAAATTTGAACAAGTTAACATTTACGATTTCGGAATTGTTTAGTGCTTTTAAAAATTCAAGATCACGTTCTCCAACAAATCGTCACAGAGAACCAATAACCGATCTCGTTCTTCTTCGCGTAGCAAAATAAACCCTAAATTTGATCAGTGCTACTATCATTTTCGTTTTGGTTCTAGTGCTCGAAAATGCGTAGCGGGGTGTAAATATTTTGAATCGTCAAAAAACAATAAAAAAAAAGGATTTTTAGATCCCCTTTAACTAGTGACGGCTACTATTGATGGTAGCAAAATTAGTTGGCTTTTAATTTTTGACATTTTATCTAAATTTAATTTTTTGATAGATACATGAGCAGACATTTCGGTAATTCCAACTACGTTAATAAAACATCCTCTTTCGGCTACATCATCTAAACTTTTTGCTGCAAACGGAACACCTGTTAAAACTTTCGATACCAAAATCCTCAAATTAGACTTAGGCCTTCGTATGGAGTTTCATTGGGAGTTTTTTAAAGCCGACGTGTACACACCAATGATTGGGTTCGATTTTTTGAAACACACCGGTTTGCTAGTAGATATACAGAGACAAAAGATAATAGAGCCATTAATCTCTCTGCATGCTAAAGGCGTCATTTCATCAAATTCCAACCAAGCTTTATCAATTCTAGACAAGTCACTTTTACCTCTCGAAATCCAAAATTTGCTCACTAAATTTCCGGAAGTCACAAATATTGGTTTAGGTACCAAAGATATTAAACACAATGTAACACACCGTTTAGAAACCATTGGAAAGCCAATAGCTTGCAAAAATACGGAGGCTTCACAAGGGATATGTCGCCCCAGTAGCAGTGCTTGGTCCAGTCCATTACACCTTGTAAGAAAAAAAAATTTGATTTGAAGGCCATGTGGGGATTATCTAGCATTGAATCACGGTACCAGACAGATATCCGATACAGAACCTTGAAAACTTTTGATATCAGCTTGAAGGGTGCACAATATTTACGTCTCTAGACCTTGTTGAAGCGTATCACCAGATTCCGATCGAACCTTCCGATATTCCAAAAACTGCCATTACAACACCCTTTGGTTTTCGAGTTCACTAAAATGACCTTTGGGCTTAGGAATGCGGCACAAACTTTTCAAAAATTGATGCACTCAATTCTATCTAGCCTTAATTTTTGCTTCGTTTATTTGGACGATGTTTTTATCGCTTCAAACTCCTTAGAATAACATTTGGAACATTTAAATGTCGTCTTCCAAAAATTTTCGGAACATGGTTTGATGGCATACGGTTAATGAACAAGGCATTTTACCCACTCAGGAAAAAATCGAAGTAATTAAAAATTTTGAACGTCCAACTACGGTTAGTCATCTCAAAAGGTTTCTAGGTATGATTAATTTCTAAAGACGTTTCATCCCAAACGCGGCGCAAGACCAAATTTTACTGAACGATTTTTTGAAGGGTTACAAACAAAAACAGTAAAACTCTAATTCAATGGTCAAAAGAATCAATACAAGCCTTCGTTAATTGTAAGGAAAAGTTATGTCAAGCAACTTTACTTACTCATCCCTCCGCTGCAGCTATAGATTAGCTATTGTGGTCGACGTATCGGACACAACACTTAATTGGCAACCACTCAGCTTCTTCTCTGTACGGCTAAACGAAACACAACAACGATATAGTGCTTATGACAGAAAGTTACTTGCAGCTAATTCAGGAATTAAACACTTTAAATATTTGTTAGAAGGTCGCGAGTTCACATTGTTCACAGATCATAAACCTTTAATCTACGCGTTTCAACAAAACCCAGAAAAAGCATCGCCGCGACAATTTCGACATCTTGATTTCATCGGTTCAATTTACTACTGATATCCAACATATCTCCGACGTAAATAACGTTGTAGCCTCTCACGTATTAATTAGTTCCAAAAGGAGTAGAGGCTCCCAACGTTTTAAGGCTTATATCTGTTTTTTTGTAGATCTGGCAACCAAAGCCAGTCATACATCAAAGTTGTGGAATACTCATTAACCGATGAATTCATAACAGGTTTAAAAAAAGAAATTCCACAGAGTATTGGGTGAGTTAGTACTAACACTTCACGAGTTACAAATCAAAAATTTTTATTAATTCAAAACCGTTAACTACAATAAATGATGATATAGATGACTGTCAAATTTTAACGTGAGAACATTTTATGATTGGCACTTCACGCTGGGCTGTTCCAGATAATGATGTAAACATGATTCTGGTGTCAATGGCACCTTCTTTACAATACTGCAAAAATATGTAAATGCATGGCAACAGCAAGAACGAAATTTCAAATATCAAAGTATCTCGAAAATGGGTACCGGTCGAAACTGGATATTTTACAATTGGATTTGACGAAACAGGATAATTCAATACTGGATATTTTAAAACGAGATAAGGTACAAAACGAGATATGGTACAAAACTGAATATTTCAAAACAGGATATTTCGACATATGATTTAAACTTAAAATGATTTTTTTAGGAAAGTTCTGGAATATGGCCAGTTAGGATGGAACTCGGCGAGTTCTTAACCGATTATGATGAAATTCGATATGTAGGATGAAAATGTTGAAAATTAATTAATTTTTCTCACGTAGATTCTCTAAAGTGAAGAAAAGTTATATTAAGTAGAAGAATAAAAAATAGATGAAGATATATTTTACTGACAGTAAACTCGATCAAGTCAATGATTATTTGCATTTTAATAAGATGAGAAAAGCAGCAATTAAAAAAAAATCATTGAGTGAAGGAAAATTCTATTTCTCTCCTTAGAAATATTCAAGTATGGAACCTTGCTGGCCTTATTCCAGAACTGTCCCAACAAATCATTTTAAAATTCCATTTTTATCTTACATATCGAATTTCATCATAATTGGCTAGGAACTGGCCGAGTTCCTTGCTAATTGGCCATATTCCAGAATTTTCTTAAAAAATCATTTTAAGTTTAACTCACATGTCGAAATATCCTGTTTTGAAATATCCAGTGTTGTACCATATCTCGTTTTGTACCTTATCTCGTTTTGTCAAATCCTATTTTGAAATATCCAGTTTTAAAATGTCCAGTTTTGGGCGATTCCCCTCGAAAATACTGCCAAACTGAAGTTGCTCTACGTGTTTTTCATAACCCGTAGTCATATATATGGGTGTGAGAGTTTGAATCTGATAGATGAGTTTGAAAAAAGTCTGATGACATTTGAGATGCTCTTGATATATGGCCCAAATGCAACGATGACAACACTGACTGAGTTTTTTATACCACGAGATCAGGAATTTAATGGCAATTCCTGATGTTGGTTATAATAAAGTAAAAGGGCATCGAGTACACTGGCTCGGTCATGTTCTGCAAATCGATCCTAAATAGTTGGTTCAACAATCTCTGTGAAGTCAGCCACCATTTAGCAAGCGCAGAGGTAACTGTTAACGACGATGGTTCCATAGTTGAACCTTGTGTTCAGTTTTTAGGTGTGGTACAGAAGTAAAGAAACTACTTGAAAAAAAAACTAACCTTCCAACTATTTTCATTTTTTTTTTATTTTGGGAACCAAAAACTGCTTTGTCGATAAAAACACGTGTCACTTTATCAATCAAAAATATTTTCACTTCAGTAAATTAGTTCAATGTCAAAAAAAAATAAAAATCTACCTGGTAATAGCAACGATTAAATTTTACATTTCAAAATATCTACATTTACCAGAAATATTGCCTTTATTCATGGATACGTAAAGCGAGTGTAGGCGGAATAAATTCTAAATTTTAAATTCAATCATAATATTATATTTTACAACTTTGAATTATATTAAGACGTTACGAAATTATGTATCAATAAATACGAAATTTGAACTTAAAATAACATAATTCTATATATATAAGAATAATTTGAATAACAAGAAAAAATGGGGAAAATGGGTGAATACAAATTTGTTTTTCACAACAACAAAAGAAGGTTCCGATTCGATGAATTTTCTATTTTTAATCATTCGAAGTGTTTCCGTTTCTTTTTCTTTCTAAATTTCGATATTAAAGGTGTATACGCGGTAGCTTGAAAAATGTCGATTCTCTTTAGTTTGCAATAATGGTTGTGCTACATTTTCCATAATTCTTGGAAAAACTAGGTCGATTGTTTGGGATTGTGTTTTTTTTTGTAAATTTTGGAATAACATTTCTCTTGTTAAACATTTCCCTAACGATTTTCAAAACTTATGCTTTTGAACTTTTTAGTCATGCATACTTTTTAGTATTGATTTGATAAAAAAGGTTTTGGGTCAAGTTCTGCTAATAAAAGTGAACGACTTACAACTTCCTGGTATGGGGAAAAAGTTATTTCAAACTGCGAAGGGATATTTTTTACTAAAATTGGAAAGAACTGGGAAACAACCGCAAACAGCGGTTTAAAGCTCTTGTATAAGGCTCTTAAATAAGGCATATTGATGTAGTGACTTGAAAAAGCTTTAAAAAGAAGGAAACCTTCTAAACCAAATGGCAGAGAATATCATATCCAAACGGAAAATAAGAATTGGTTGGGTGCTTTACCAAATTCGTAAAGCTAACCGAACCTCTAATATGAATTAAGATGCCTCGAATATGAATAGGACCAGTCTAAGCTAAGCTGTGAATGAAATGCGGAGAAGACTATTGCAAAGAGTTGAAACAATGATCCGAATTGCATGATTTGTAGTGATAAAGCCATTGGAGGGAAGAAACATTCCGCTAGTAGTTTAAAGTGTTCAATATACCAGAAGGCACTCCAATAAACTGGAGAAGATAAGGTTGATTCAACATAATCTTAATGACTTTAAAGCTGCGCATGACCTGCTACATCAAACCATACGTTATTTGGATGCAGACGTAGTTATTATAAGTGAACAAAACTGGAAGCTTACTAGTAAGACTTGGGTAGCAGATTTTTCCAGTAGGAAATAAAGGAAAATCATACAAGTTAAAGTAGTTAGACAGCAAATTTTGTCTGAATCTTTTAATAAGAACCTGGAAGTGTTAATCGATGATAGCGTATCATTCAAAGCACATTTGAGCTTTATTTGTAAGAAAGCTGGAAGAGCAAATAGAGCTTTAATTAATGCGAATAATCCTGAAAGTAGGTGTATTACTACTTAGTAACGTGGTTTATCCTGATGTATGGGCACCGATTTGGGTAAGTGCCATAAAAAATTGTACAGATATGAGCAATAATTAGTTTTTGCTTAACCGCTTAACCTATGAGTCTTAAGAATGGTTTGTGAATTTAGAACGATCTCGGATATGGGTGTGTGTCTCATAGCAGAAAATACGTCAGTGGATTTATTAGCTAAATAGCGTGTAATTTTGTATTCCTACCGTGAGGATGGGAACCGGAAGGAAACTCGCAATATGATCTGTGTGGCAACTATTAATGAGTGGAAAATGCGATGAGACAGCTCGCCGAAAAGAACTTGAAATCATCAACTAATCTCTTTGGTGAATGAATGGACAAATAGGAGATATGAAAGCTGGTTTTCTACCTGAATCAGTTCCTTACTAGGCATGGTTGTTATCAATATAACTTCTAGCTCCATAGTTTTCCATACTCCCTGAGTGCCAGGATACAGCTGATAATGTAAAGCACGTGTTTTTTGATAGCTTTGGCAATAAATCTGATGTATTTAAGACTCTGTAAGTCAACCTAGCACCAACAAAACTTTTATTTGTATGCTGGAGTCCAAGAGAACGTGAAGAATGGTATATGTATAGTATGACTGCGCACATTTTGAAGAAACAACGACACTTAGAGAATATTAGGCAGAAACGCTAAAAATATAAAATGGTTGTAGCTTATGTGCTAAGCAGGCTTCATAAAGTAATACTTATCGGTACTTTGAAGCCAAATGGTAAAGAAAATGGAGAGTTATGGTTACGTTACAATGAATCCTTTGAAGATTTCCTTCTCAATCGTAAAACAAATATGAAAAGTCACACACATGCCTTATAACTCTACTGGTCACGATCTTTGGAAAGGTGCAAAAGTGGTCTGGCATAGTCTACACTAACCTTTATAAAAGGTCAAACCTTGCTTTACAATTTTAGGAAAGTTACCCATTAATTGAGTTGTGTTTGTATTTGTACTTTGAGCTTTGTGTAGATGGTACATTTGGTAATGAACTGCGCTTATTGAAAACGATAAAATTGACTCTGGATCCTTGTTATCCCTATGAGTAGTAAAGTAAATAACGATTTTGCGTAAAAATTACAGTTAGAATGACAAAGACACTTTGTTTTTCCAATTTTCCTTCTAAGCATCTTAGGCCTCAAATTTTTCGATAAACTGATTCAAAATTTAAAGGCTACTGCTGTTATAAATTTTTAAAAATTGGGTAATTCGATGTCAGCGAGGTAATATTTTAACTACTCATATTTAAACGGTCTGTGACAAGACTTTCTGAAGTTTTCTAAGGAATAAATATTTCAAATAGGAATAACCCTCGTGAAGCATATGTCTTGGCTGAGATTATGTGGCAGGATATTTCTCCAGTTATTCCAGTTGTTGATTTTGTCTTTGCTATTTTATGTGTCTTGTATTGCAGTTGAGCTTGAAGATCATTTGCAGAGAATAAAACCGAGGAGTTTCTGGAACAGGTATGTTTTGTCATTATTTATTTAAATTTCGCCTTGTTTACTGTTCACATCTGTCATAAAATCATCTACGTAAAAAGCAGAATGAAGTAATGGACAAATTCAATTTTCGAGATACATGTAATTTTGATATATAAACGGCATGTAGTCGTGAGTTAAGATGAGTTGTTTAGTGTCATAGCCCCTAACAGAGCGATAGAACGAGAATCAAGATCGGTTCCTTTATTGACGGTGTCTGAGATGTCGAGTTTAGAAGAGCTGCAATTTTGTCTCCAAATATAAAATTCGAAGCGAACATCGCTTTTTTTGCAGTAACTAATGGGACTGCATGAAATATATCAAGCCAGCTATTAAGATACGAAAAAAACAAAAAAATTGAGCACAGCGACGAAAAGAGACAATACAGTCGTCAATGATACTCAGAGGTTTCAACTAAAAAATCAAATGTTGTGGTTGTGAGACAGTTTTGAAAAGTAAAAACTGATTCCCACAGACAAATGCTGCATAACTTACATCCTTTTCCTCCTAATGAAAAGCGGTGGTGGTAGCTTAACCACCAAAGAAGACCTTGATGGATAAAATAATCTTATCAAGTTGTTTAAAGGAACAAGAAGAATCTAGTGACATAAAAGCAATAGGGATATCGACAGAGGAGCCTACAAATTAAAGTAAGAGAAATCATTGGCAAAGCTCTAGTACATCTAGATAGTGACTTAACAGTTCCTTGACGGCCTATAAATTTAACAGATAAAACTAAAACTATCAAGACCTTTATTTAAAACATGGAAGAAGCTAACAATTGTGAAGTGTTAACAATTAAATCCGAGTGGCCAAGGAACAACGACAGAACAAACCCGTGGTATACTTTAAGCAGCAATTGACAGAATACTTAACAATAAAAAAGAAGCAGGTAGCAAAAGAGTAATTAAAACATGCATTTTCATTTTCTCTAGTGCTCCCGAGAGTCATGGATGAGCAAACATGGTTAAACACTGGATCAATATAGGATTCGTCAAGAGCCTAGAAGTTTACCATTACCAAAGCAGACGAAAGAGTGGAATAAACGGATATATACGCCACCAATACTGACATACGCAGTGCTGAACAAACGTTTATTATGGACACCGATTCAAGTAATAGTATATTCAGAAACGTTTAGTCACAGCAGATCGATGGGCATGATTGTAGGTAGATGTTTAAAGTGGATTTGGCAAAGCTCATAAGGCCAAAAATTAGAGTAGTGCAATGATGGTACTATAGTGGCAGGCATCTAAGAATCAATAATGACCTTTGAAATCAATCAAATCCTTCATTTCAGTAATATGTTTCAGTGAAAATGATGTATCAAATTGTGATAAATTTAAAGATGATCTTGTTAAAGCTAAGAGATCTTGTTTTAATTGCCGAAAATTAAACCATGCCGTATTAAGATGTAAAGCCAAGATTAGTTGTCCAATTTGCAACATCCATGCCATTTTTGATTAGTGTCATCTATGATCGTCATATGACTCAACCCGATAAATTCCAGTTGATGATACTACGGTTCTACAAGTTACGGTTCAAAATTACGGTGGTATATGACATGAGATAATTATACCGTCAAGTATTGGTTCACCCCAATGATCGCCTTGCAGCAAGATTGTATGGAGAGAGAACAATATTGAACCATTGCAATATTATGAATTGGCCATAGTCAAGGTCTTGGTTAGTGCAAGAAATTTTAACAAAGAAAAATAGCCGATGATGATTTAGGTATAAATCAGGGCATCAATGGAACCCATTAGATGACATGTTTAATTTTAAAATCAAATTGCGTACATATATGCCTACAAAAAGAGGTTTACTTTCTGAAAGAAATCGAATATACGATCCTCTGCAATTTTTACCAAAATCAAGAAATCAAGATCAATTGCAAGATGGGAATTATGCGCTACTTTGTTACTCGTTTTAATTAATGAAATTGGTTAAATGTGCATTGTCTACAACCATAATCAACAAAATCTACTGTACTGATTATAATAATGTTTTAGACTAGCTGTCAGTCGTAACAAACCGGTGAGAAGTTTACATTGACGAATACATTGTTATGGAATGAGCCGTTATGTAAAGATAAAGAAGATTGGCCAAATCTAAAATCAATGGAGAATATTGCCGTTTACATAACGCCAATGTAGAAGAGACTGCTTAACCTCCACCCATCATCTTACAAAGAATAAATTAACTAAACGTTTAGTAGAAAACTTCCATTTACTATTCCGCGATGTGGATCCAAAATTACTTCTTGGGTTGATAAGGCAGAAGTAGTGGCTCATTCGTCCCAATGATTCAATAGATGTGAAACTTACCTTCTTATAGGGTTGAGCATATATGCCGATTTATAAAGGCCGATTTCGCCAGGCCTTTTCTTATTTTCAAAAAATGTGGGCGGGATTAAAATCCTTCGAAAATATATATTTGCCGGTTTGTTTGTGAGTACACTAAAGCAGAACATTTTTTTAAAGCTCTGAATCCTTGTTTCCAAGCTTTTCAAAACTTCGTAGTTTAATCACGTTGATCATGGAAATTTAGCACTAGCTTGCATATTTATTTTTTTGCAAAAAATTTGTTTAATTAATTCTAGCTTTGTTTAGAGAGCTTCGGGCCCAAAATAGACGGTTTAAAATAAAAACTAAGTTGAATTTCTTAATTTATCACAAAGTATAAGTTTATAATATATTCATAACCATATACATTTATTTATAAACTTAAGATGTTTGAATTAAATTTATATTGTGTAAGAAAAACGCCCACACATACAAAAAACTACTGTATAATAATACATATACTCGTACAAATCAAATATGAAATCTTACATTACAAAACCAATTATATTTTTTTGTACGTTTTTTAGACACATGTTACAAAGAATTGAATTTCTGTTTGACTAAACACAGTATATCGTATCGTACTCGGTTATGTGTATAAGACTACATACAAAATTATGTGTGGGAGATTTCCTTTAAAAAAAAAAAAACAAACGAGCGAAAGAAAAACTTTTTCCTTTATTATTTTTGTAAAATTAACTTAGAATTGATTTTCTAATTAAGTTTTGTTATTTTATGCCAATTTACTCTACTATCAATTCGATTTGACGCAACACAGCTTCACTTTATTATAAGCTTTTAAAACATGATAGTGTATATATTGTGACTATAGTCTATTTACCGAAAATATGTTAGAAAATAGTTACAGTTTCCAAATAAAAACAAAAAAAACTTTAGTCTTTCCAACCGTTGTTCCAAAACGATAGAAAATCAGTTGTGTCTGGGATAATATATTTAAATTAGGTTCGAAAACTTTTTAAAGCAGACTGTTTAAATAAATGGATTTTAAATTATTTATAAAACTTTTCTTTTTTTATCGATTCAGGTAAGTCCATTTTCAATTATTTAAGAGGTGATATTTGAACACACAGTGTAGAGCGTCTAGTATATGAACCTAACCAATTAAGTATTTTAAAACGTGTGTAGTACACATTTTTCTATTTACCCAAATTAGTATTTCGAAAAAGTTTGCAGTACTTCACTTATTCATAATAATAATAATTATTATTATTGTTTTTATCTATAAGTTATGCAAATTAATGCAAAATTATTGTTATGGAAATTTTTCTTCGTAAAAATTTATATATATATATATATTAATAAGCAGTAATTATTTTGATGACGAGAGCTTTTTATTAAGGTTTAATTCTTCATTCTCCAACTATTTTGTTTAATATTCACAATACATTCATTCCGAAAATTTGTAAAAGCTTACCCCTTTGCTAAATTTTTAGCAAAATAATTTTTTGTGAAAAGGTTTGAATATTTAATAGCAGAGTTTATTCCGATGCCGAGAGCTTTTTATTAAAATTTTATTCATCACAAACGGCCTATTATTTCAATTTTTTTCACAATACATTCATTCCGTAAATTTGTAAAAGCTTACCCCTTTACTAAAATTTTAGCAAAATAATTTTTAGTGAAAATGTTTGAATATTTAATAGCAGAGTTTATTCTCATGTCGAGAGCTTTTTATTAAGGTTTCACTCATCACAATGTGCCAACTATTTCGTGTAATATTCATAATACATTCTTTCTGTAAATTTGTAAAAGCTTACCCCTTTGCTATATTTTAAGCACAGTAATTTTTTGTGAATATGTTTGAATATTTAATAGCAGAGTTTATTCTGATTTCGAGAGCTTTTGATTAAAAACTCAATCGTTACAATTGGCCAACTGCTTTGTTCAATATTCGCAATACGTTTATTTCGTAAATTTCGTAAATTTCTTAAAGCTTACCTTTTTGCTAATTTTTTTGGAAAATGATTTTTGTGAAAATGCATTAATATTTAATAGCAGAGTTTATTCTGATGTCGAGAGCTTTTGAATAAGAATTCATGTATCACAAGCGGTCTTTTATTTCGTTTAATATTCGCAATACATTCATTCTGTAAATAAGTAAAAGCTTACCCCTTTGCTAAATTTTTAGCAAAATAATTTTTTATGAAAAGGTTTGAATATTTATAAGCAGTATTTATTCCGATGTCGAGATCTTTTTATTAAGGTTACATTTATCACAATCAGCCTACTATTTCATTTAATATTCACTTTATTTTCATTTCGTAAATTTGTAAAAGCTTACCCTTTTGCTAATTGTTTGCAAAACTATTTCTTATGGTAATTTCTTGTCATGAAACCCAGGAATTTACTGTATGCTGATTAATGAGACAAAATTAAATTCAGGCCATAATATCGAATTCAAAAATTACAATATTATTCGACGCGACAGAATTAAGGACCAACAAGGTGGTGGCACAGCAATTCTAATTAAGACAGGCGTAAAATTTAAAAATATTGCATCCCATTCGATCAGTAATCGCGAGGGGATAGAAATTGCGGCAATACAATTGAAAATTCAAAATTCGTCTAAAAAAATTTATATAATTTCAATATATTGTACGGGCAATCTCAAATACATTTCGGACGAACATTTTATTGAAGAATGGAGCAAAATTTTCACAACTTTAAATTTAAAAAATCCAAATAATTATTATATTATAGCAGGTGATTTAAATGCACGCCATAAAAATTGGGGTAATGAGGTGAACAACTCGAGGGGAAATCGCCTAAATCGTTGGTTTGAAGAATTCGAAATGGATTATAGAACAAAATTATACAAAAGTGATAAACCGACAATGATACGTTCCGGAAACTTTTTAGACCTCGCAATCATGGACATCCGCATCAAAATTCAAAAAAATCAATATGAAGAAATTTCGACCCATCATTATGACAGTGATCATAAGGCCATTGAAATTATAGTCCACAAAATTGGAGATTTAGAAAGAGACAACACACATAATGATGAAAATGAGGAAGATGGACAACAACAACAACACGTTCGATATAATTTTAATAAAATAAATTGGCAAAATTGGCAAGAACATTTAGAAAAGGCGCATCATTCGGCAATCGTGGAACAAAATCTAAATTCAAATTACGACGTCGACACCACAACTTTGGTACCAAACAATAGAAATTTAAACGAACACGAAATTACCAATTATATAAATGTTATTACCAAATTAATTTTAGATAATATACAACAAAATTCACCTAAATTAAGAAGACGCAACAATATGACATGCTATACAAATCAAACTATTGAAAATTTATACAAGCACAAATCGTTTCTCGTAACCAAGATCAAAACATTACGAAGAAATATGATGAAGACATATTTTGGCAGAAACAACTTTCAGGCAACAACAAACAACAATCTAAATTTAACAATAATTCGCAAAATCAATGATTGGAAAGTCGAAATTAAAAGGACAGTAAAACTAATCGAAGACAACATCAAAATTCAGATACAAAATTATTGGACTAATGTAATAAAAGGCATAAAATCGGGCCCAAAAATGTGGAGCGAAATCAAAAAGTTAATAAATTCGGCAAAAAACAATTTAGATATTAAACTTTTGGAAATTGAGGAGAACGACAAAATTATTTATAACAATTTAGATATTGAATGGAGCAAAATTGATAAAAATCAAGAAAATAAATTTCAAGTGTATGATGAAAAAATTAATTTAAATATAATCGGTCATCACATCGAGGCACACACAAAATTAAACACAAATTTGGGAAATGCAGAACACGAAGACGAAATTAAAAAGATGATTGATCCATTTAAAAAAAAACACGATAACGATAAATTGGCGCATCGTACAAAAACAATATTTTCAAACCAAAATCGAGCGAACGCACCGACTACCAATCAAAATTATTTCATTACTTGCGACCATTTAAATTATATTCTAAATTGTTCGAACAATAAAAAATCATTTGGCCCTGATCTCATCCCAAATATCATCCTAAAACACCTGCCAAATTCAATAATTGTCGAAATTTGTATCATATTTAATAATCTTTTGAATAACAAATCGTTTCCAAATTGTTGGAAAGAAGCGCGTGTCTTCCCAATACCAAAAAAAGGAAAAAAATCCACAGATCCAGAAAATTACCGGCCCATTAGTTTACTATCGAATTTAGGAAAAAAATATGAAATTATACTCTTTGAAAAAATTAACGAACATGTACAAAATCAAAATTTAATCCCGGACAATCAGTTTGGTTTTAGGCAAGGGCATAGCACGGTGCATGCTATCACAAAACTTGTTTCGGATGTATGCCATCAAATGAATTTCCGGAATCCAACGGGAGCGGTAATGATCGATATTAAAAAGGCTTTCGAATCGATTTGGATCGATGGTTTACTTGCCAAATTAAAATCAATGAAATTCAGCAATGAAATTTTGGAAATATTATATGAGATGCTATACAATAGAACTTTTTCGGTAACAACGGGACGAAATCAATCAACAACAAAATTCAAAATTTACAATGGCAAGGAAGTATTACGGCTCCAATTTTATTTAATCTATATACGGCAGATTTGATCAAAAACAATATTCTAAATTCTAAAAATGTTCAGACATGCGCCTACGCAGATGATATGATCGTATATAGCTCAAACTATTTAGTGGGTGATATACAAAAAAACTTACAAACAGCATTAAATTTCATTGAAAACTATTTAGAAAAATGGCATATCAAAATTAACTCATCAAAATGTGAAACAATATTATTTCGGCGACCACTACTACACGCAAATCGTGATTTGAAACGAAATTGGCGTAAACTCACGATCAAAATTAATAACGAACCAATCCCATTAAAAGAAACAATAAAATATTTGGGCGTCAATATTGACAATATGTGTTATTTGGCTAAACATACAAAAATTCAATTAGAAAAAGCAAGACGTGCGTTTATGGGGGCGAGACGCATTTTTTTTAATAAACATTTAGACAAACGTGTCAAAATTATAGCGTATAAAGCACTAAGACGACCGATATTAACGTATGGATGTCCGGTTTGGTTTAATCAATCACCAAAATATATGGAGCGATATCGGATGTTTGAAAGAAAATGTCTCCGTCATTGTAATGGACTGTACAGAAAAGCGACAACGGACTACAAACATTACATCTCGAACAAAGAACAGTATCAAAATTTCGATGGAGACAGAATCGACAATTACATACTTCAACTGACGAGAGATCACATTAGACGGGCCACAATGAATACGGACAATTCACTTATATACGGACCATATTATATGGATGAACTTTTGGCACGACATCACGCAAAAAAGGGCATGAATCCGGGACCAAACATGTTCATATATTTTGATAAGCACGGCTATTTACAAGACAAGGCGAAAATTCCACTAATCTACCATATCCAGAGACGACCAAACGAGAGATGGTTAGATAATGAAAAATTTCAGAATCCAAATTCACTGATTCGATTTAATACGGTGGCAAAAGATGAGGATCCAGACGAATACAAATCGAGATGTGAACGGTATTGGTGGCTCAATACTTCGGCATAAAAAATAAAAAAAAAATAAAAATAATTTCGATGACATCAAGCATTGGCGGCAAAATTTCAAAATTCATTTCTCGATGACATCACGCATTGGCGGCAAAATTTTCCTTTTCTGATGACAAACAACCATATTGGCGGCAAAATTTTAATTTTCAAAAAAAAAAAAAAAAGATATAATGATAAAATTTTCATTCTAAAATTTTTTCTTTTATAAATAATTTATACTAACAATTTAGAGTATTGTTTTTTTTTTTTTTTTTTTAATTTTTTTAAAAAAAAAAAAAAAAACTATGTTTTTCGAGATAATATTGGTTTAAATTTTTTTGTAACGTTTTATTAACCAACAATTTTTATTTTTAAAACATTTCGATTTTATATAAAATAATTTTATAAGTTCATTTTCTTTTTGATGTTAAATTTTGTAAAAATAATGTAAATAATTAAAATAGAATTAAGAGATGAAAAGTATCTGAGCGCCCAAAACTAAGGGACAGTGAACTAAATAAAAATAAGTAGAATTTAAGGATGTAATTCCAGCGTCCGAATATTAATTTTAAGAATAATTTATGTACAAAAATGTTACCAAAATAAATGGAATATCATATTTAAAAAAAAAAAAAAACCCAGGAATTTATTTAATTTCTATCATCTATTTATTTTTAAAGAGATAAGTACAAATTTATCTATAACCACATTATACCTACATACAGAAAATTCGTGAAAAATTATACTATTTGGCGACAAAAATAAAAAAAAATCCAAGTCGTTAACAAATTTATTTTGTTTGTGTTGATTAAGTGATAAGTGAAAAACACGTTTAAAATAAAACCATGGCCGATCATTTAATTAGTTTACGCGACCAAGCTCGCAATCAAATATTATTAATATTGAAGTTCGCCGTCGATATAGTCGAACCCACCTCAGTCGAAGACATTCAAAGCAGACTAGAATTTTTTGGAAAATCGGTATAACACTTTTAGCGAACTCGAGTTGCAATTGTGCAATAGTAAATTATATCAACCAGTAGCTGACACGGTAGATGAATTGTATCTTAAGGCACGAGCGTTATTACTTCAAGAATGTGATTATGATCGAAGGTAAGGTTCTGCCACGCACGATCTCATCAACACACTTGGGAAATTTATTACGCAGCAGAAAACCTTCTATGAAGGCGTAAACATATCACAGAACGTCCGTCTACCAAAAATAAATATTGAACAATTCTCTGGCGATTATAAATCATGGGCATCATTTCACAATTTATACTGAACCAGCATGAAAACCCCAACATTAGTAATGTTCATAAGTTACAAATTCTAAAAGGATTATTATCGAGTCAAGCAGCATCACTGATACGACATGTTCCTACAACGGAAGGCAATTACGTGGAAGCAAAATTGTTTGACCCCAAAATGACTCTCATCATAACTTCATTGGTTCAAATATTTTTTGAGCAAAAACCATGTAAAACCAACAGCGGAAGCGATCTGCGGAGAGTCACTGAAACAGCTGATGAGGTGATTCAAAGTCTTTGTGCATTAGAAGCGGATGTTGAGAAACGTACCCCTTGGCTCATACACATATTATTGGACAAGGTTGACCAAAAATCAAAGCAAATGTAGGCGAATGAATCCGATGGCAAGGATTTTCCAATATTCGAAACACTATTAGAATTTCTAAATAAGAGATGTGATGCCCTGGAGATAAGTCAAACTTCCAAACGAGTCACTACACTGGCCACTACAAAGTCATTTATGATCAATAATGGTAATTTATTACCGGAATGCTTAGCATGTCATCTGCCCCATCAATTATTTAGATGACCGGTATTCAAAAACAATACTATTAGTGCTTGAACAAAATTCGTTACCGAACAAAATTTATACAGAAATTTCTTAAAAGGGGGTCATACAAGCATCAAATGTTTTTCCAAATTTGCTTGTCTCATTTGCAGAAAACATCATCATACGCTGCTACATCCTCATTCTAACCCAACTGGCACTTCAGTAGATTCAAATCAAACATCATGCCATCATCTTACATTGAATGACTCATTAAATGAACAATTGCCAGAAGCTGATTAAAATGCCATATCACCATCAGTAATCAACTCCACAAACGACCCATCATCATCAGTTTTTCATACAATGTATTCAGATACAACCACGGTATTACCCACTACTGCCTTATATGTCCAATTACGAATAGGATAGCTCCAGCTAATAAGAGCACTTGGGATTCCGGTTCAAAAATCTCATTCGTGACCGAACCATGTGCCCAACTCCTAAGCTTTAAACGAAGCCCATCTTCTATTACTATATCAGGCGTAGCACCATCATCAGCTGGACAAATTCGCGGAAAAGTCGATATGACATTGAAATCACGTGTTGACAAACACTATAAGGTAAAAATTCAGGCTCATGTCGTGAGTATATAAGTAGCATGTTACCAACACAACCAGTTAAATTACCAAACCAAATTGTAGGTTTCGAATTAGCAGACCGATGGAGAGAAAGTTTTCAACTGATTCAGAGTTTTACAGGGAATATAAAGCATTCATGACAGAATAAAGCACGTTAGGCCATATGACACAAGTACCATGGAGTGACGTTTCAGCTCTTATCAATCAACCATCGAGGTAGAAAAAAGCAATTAAATTCGAGGCAAAGCAGAAAAAATAAAGTTTTTTTTTTTTTTTTTTGTTATTTATTATATACTGTGCAAACATTTTTTACATTTAATAGCAGAGTTTATTCCGATGTCAAAAGCTTTTGATTAAGAATTTAATCATCATATCGGCCAACTTTTTCGTTTAATATTCACAATACATTCATTCCGTAAATTTGTAAAAGCTTACCCCTTTGCTACATTTTTAGCAAAATAATTTTTTGTGAAAATGTTTGAACATTTATAAGCAGTATGTATTCTGACATCAAGAGCTTTTTATTAAGATTTTGTCAATCACAATTAATTAATATTCACCTTATTTTCATTTCGTAAATTTGTGAAAGCTTACAAATTTGCTATTTTTTTTGCAAAATGTTTTTTTGTGAAAATGCATGAATATTTAATAGCAGAGTTTATTTTGGAGTTGAGAGCTTTTGATAAATGTTTCATTTATCACAATTGGCCAACTATTTCGCTTAATATTCACTTTACATTCGTTTCGTAAACTTTCAAAGGCTAAATTGTTAAATTGTAAGCAAAATAATTATTTGTGGAAATATCGAAGTATTTAATTGTTTCAATCATACTATTTACAAGCCAAATCCTTTACTTCGTGTCCTTAAACGTAAGCGGAGGTCATTTAAATTTTCACACTCTATCCAGTTCATTTTTGTTGATTTTTTGACAATACGAGCAATTTTTAGCATTCCTTAATTTAAGGGACCACTGTTGGCTGAGTATTCAAGTGTAAATCCTTAATCCTATAATTCTGAGAATTTTCCATAAATTGTGTATAATTTTATGATTACGTGTAATCTGTTTATTTATGTATAAAGAATTCCGTATACTGTCAAGGCGACACCAACCTATTGAAATATACTTTTCATAAAACAAGGAGGGAGTCACAAACAAAATCGAAAATTAATTAAATAAATTTAAAAAATTTTTAATTATTTTCAAAATAGAATTTCCCCTAAAAATTGAAATTCTTTTAAAAAAAAAAAACATTGAACAAAGATAAATAAAAAACAGCAAAGTTTTTAACAATTAAACAATTTTTTTTCCTTTTTACAAGTATAAAACATTAAACTGCCTTTGGCACCTTTCCGAAATTAAAAATTATTTCTCGTTTTGTTGATATCAATTTGGCACAGAAAGTATGGGAACAAGAAAAATCAAATCACAGAAAGTATGGGAACAAGAAAAATCAAATATTTAACATTTCAAAAGATTTTAACAATTTTTTTTTTATGCTTTTTTTTTATTGTAGTTTATTTAAAATAGTTTTATTTTACTTGTTTGTTTTTTATGTATACAATTTTTACGAAAGCTTAAGTGGAAAGCAGAAATTATCCTTTGTTCGAAAGTTAAAGAAAATTAAAAAAAAAACCTCATGGCTGTATAATAAATCAGAATTTTTAAAAGTTTTTTGTTATAAATTTCAGAATTATATTTGATTTGTTGTTAGCGCATTTATTAAGCGACATAATTTAAAGTCATTATTTTTCGTTCCAGGTATATTATTTGTTCATGGCATTGTACTAAAATAAGTCTACTTTTTGGAATTCAGATTTTTAGTTTTTAACCAGCCAATGCTTTTATTAAATGCACTATTGATTATATTTGCTATTAGTATTTACGTGATGGCCTAGATACCGTTTTATTACTCTCCAAGAAACTCGATGGCAAAATTATAGGGACAACGTATCCCAAGGTTATACGTTGCTTTATAGTAAATATATCTTTGGCTAAAGTAACAGGTAAATACGGGGCGGAACGCCAGAAAAGTTATCGGTGCATTTAATGAATTCCCGGGTCATCCAAAATGTAAGATGATCAGTTGGCTTCCAAATTTGGAGACAGAAATGATCAAATAGTCACTGCTACAAACATATAATAACTAGTTGAACTTAAAACCGTTGAAGTATAATTCCTGATTGCAAAGCTATATTTTAGTTTAACTTTTCTTTCAGCAAAACAATAAAATATTTTAACAAAACGCGTTCAAAAAATATATAAACAGTAATATATTCACAACATATTCACAAAAAAAAAAAAAATAAAAAATTTCCCATGATCCATCCAATTTTCTTTAAAAGCTTATCGTAAACTTTAAGAAGCAGACTAAAAAACGTTAAATATAAAAATAAAAATTCAATATACAAAATATGTAATAATTCATAATAATAAAAACATCATGAATACAAATGAAAATTCATTTCGTAATATCATCTCTATACATGAAAGATGAAGCCAAACACACATAAGACAACAACAGGCGATCCTAACAAGTAAGGAAGAAGAGTTTACAATCAATTTTTTTTTTTATTCAAATTGAAATTCAAATCGTATCGAATTTCAATTAGGTATAATATTTTGAATATATATATATATATATATATATATATATATATATATATATATATATATATATATATATATATATATATATATATATATATATATATATATATCTGACTAAATATCTAAAATTGAGAAATGTGTATCAGGAAAAATGAAAATAAGAAAATAAATAAACATTTGCAATCCATTCTCCTTGCTTCTGGCAAGTAATAAAAACCCATCATATAAATTTAGCATACATATAGATATTGATTAGCTTGTTCAGAATCAAATCAGCATTAAAAAAAAATAAAAATAAATATTACAGAAATACGAGCCTATAAAACCTAAGGTTCCTAAGGATTCATCTTGTTTTTTAACTTTACTCAATTTCGTGTATTTCCTCCGTATATCTGCTGAGATAAGTTGTTAAGAATCGGAGGCATTAAAATTGTTTATTATTCTGAGACATTTTATTTGTGGGTATTAACTTTTTTATTTTACATTGTTGTATCGGTGTTAACATATATCCATATATATGCATATTTATTGATTATTTCTAAAAGGGTTTACTAGATTTTCACAATATGAAAAAAATAAAAAATTGGCAAGAAAGCAAACTCAAAATCATTTTTAAGATCTTATTCTGAATAATTTAGTATTTAAGTTTTTGATTTTTGGCATAGCAAATTTAATGGTTCATTAGTAGAAGTCTAGAATCAATCCGTATTTTTATAAATAATACAGGTTCGAGCTGATGACTCCTTTAACTAAATTGCAAGTGAATGTTCGATAAAAAAAGACATAATGTAATACCAAAAAAACTAGGCTATTTAGCATCAAGGTTAACCATACCGAGAGATCTAAGGGATATGATCGATGCCCAATAATAAAGTTTTTTCTAAATTTTAGACAAGACAATTATTTATGAAAATGGTCAAACATTTTATAATAGTATTTGTGCTGAGGTCAAGAGCTTTCATTTAACGTATCGTACCTCAAAATCGGACCATTATGTTACGCGTTTTATGCATATCCATAATTCTTCAAAAACAGGCATTAGCCTTTCCTAATTTTGTGGTACGAAAATTATCAAGTGGGGATTGATAGGTATCATACAACCCGGACCAACCCCTATTGATAGGTATCATACAACCCGGACCAAGAATAAATGTAAGAAATAAATATAATTTCGACGAGACTCTACTGTCTTACATCTTTGAAATGTTATACTTGCCGATTAGTTTTGTCTCCAGAAATTGTATATATGTAGGCGCAAGCTTACAGAAATATTTATAAAGGGCACTACTTGGTTTCAAATTCCGCACGTATAATCTTTGCCCTACTTACATCTTTGGATATCATAGTTCTTAGATCATATCGACTCGTCGCCTTATCTGCAGTTTCTTTTAAATTATGTTTTACATCCTTATATATTTTTAGCAAGTATATCACTAAATATGTTCTGATCACTAAAGCTTCTGATCACTAAATATGTTGTTTTTCTTCCGAATTGAAAAGTGCTCGAATTGAGTAGCGTTTAGAAGGCTCTGCGTTTGATAACATATCGGTGAACAGATTAAATAATTGTAACATTGTAAATGATATCGTTAACTCTATCAGTCAGCCTCGTAGTACCCTTAATGAAATTCTCGAAAAAACGGAAAAGTTGGAACAGACAGTTAACTCTCGATTTTATAAACTGAATATCTCGATTGATCAGTACAATGCGATTGTGAGTGAAAACTGTGCTCTCAAGGTGCGAATAACGGATCTAGAAAAGCAGGTAAATTTCGTCCAGGATGCTGTTAGGTCATTCGCTCGGCCTTGTTTTTGTAATATTGTCCCAATATTATGTGGTTTTGTGATGATTGTAGAGACCTCTTACTAAATAGATCTTTACGAAAATGTGTAATGAATGACAAATTTTTAGATTGTTTCTCACCCCAGCGTCAGTTGGATCTATTAGAAAGTGAAATTGTGGCTAAAAGGCAACTTATTTAGCAGCTAAAGGGAGCGATTGCAGCTAGCTGCAAAATTTTTTGGGAGTCTAAGCCATTGGTCCCAGCCCCTATTTTACCGGCAAATCCATCATCGACACTGTGTGCTGCTTCGGATTTGACTTATGCAGCTGATTTGGCCTCTAATGAAAACAACTCTGGTAATTCCAGGATCTCGACAGCTAACTGTGCGATTTATGAAGCAGATTAATGTAACTTTACCATCGAAATTATCTTTTCCTGGTGGATTATCTGATGTGGCTAAAAACTCCAGTAATATTAGGTATTCTCAATCTAGACGGCTGAAACCAATTTGCGGTACCAAAGTTGTTCCTGAAAATCCTGGGATTAAAACAGTCGCACCAAAATTTTGGTTACCTCTTTCAAGATTCGAACCATCAACTCAAGAGGGTGATAATTTGAAGATGGCAAATAGTTGCTTAAATACTCAGTGTTGTAAGATCATTAAAATAATTCCAAAAAGTTGGAATACATTTGCTTTAAGTTAGGCATTCATGATGGATTGCGGGAATTGGCATTAAACCCTCATACCTGGCCTACTGGTGTTTTTATTCGTCCTTTTAATTCAACAAATTTTCGGGCGGCAGGGCCTTTGCGAGTAAAATTACGGTTGGTGAACACAGCTTCAGATCAAGAAGAGTTAATTTTAAGAACTCTACTGCAGGTGATAACGTGCAGGTAGATATAAAATATTCTGTAAAATTTTGTCATTTGAATGTCCGCAGTTTAACCAAAAATTTTGATGAGATATCCGTTTTGGTACATGAGCATCGTTTTGATTTTCTTGCTGTGACTGAAACTCTGCGAATAGTAAAATTAAAAGCAAGTCGCTTTATATCAAGAATTACAAATTTATTAGATTTGATCGTATTAATAATACCAGGTGGGGTGGGGTTGATTTATATTTTCGCTCGATTCTTATGTGTAGAAAATTAGCTGCTGCTACTTTGGGTAAAGTGGAAGTTTTAGCTTGTAAATTATCAGGTTGTTTTGCAAAAATTCTAATTTTGGTCATTTACAACCCACCTCCCGCGGTTAATGTTGATATCCATAATTTTTATTTAATATTTTTAAATATTAAATAAAAATAAATAAATAAATATTTTTACTTTCGAAAAGCTAATGACTCAAAGAAATTATGGAATAATTTCCATAAAATGTTTTCTTTGGAAGTCTTGGTATTTATAGTACCACTGGTGTTTCAGTCATTGAATTCTCTGATGATGATATATTGAATCGGATTTGTAAATTTTGTGATTCTTTGGGAGTTCTTTCATTACCAGATATAGATTTTAATAATTCCTCTGTAGATAATTCCATTATATTTGATTGTGTCGATAAATTTATGGTAAAAGAAGACATTTTTCCATTCTATTGGATATGATATGATTAATTTTAAAATACTCAAACTATTTATGGATCTTTTTCTGCCACACATTACTTTTATTGTAAACCAGTGTTTGACAAAATCCATTTTCCCGAATTTATGGAAGGAGGCTTCCATCATTTCTTTACCTAAAAAAAAATTGTCTCGGACATTAGTGATATTCGTCCCATCAACATTTTGCCAGTTCTTTCTAGGGTTTTGGAAGAAATTATGCAAATTCAGATTCAGAAGCACTTAAAGAGGTACTTTCTATGTAAATTACAGTCAGGTTTTTAACCAGGTCATAGTACCATAACAGCGCACTAGTACATATTGTTGATGGTCTTTCCAGTATATTAGACAAGGAGAATTCGTTTGCTTTTCTGGTTTGGTTGAATTTTTCAAAGGCTTTTGATATTATTAACCATACACAGTTGCTTCAAAAGTTTTTTTGTACTCTACATTTTCGAATTCTGCTATTAACTTAATATATTCTTATTTAAGTAATCGTACGCAGTTCGTTAAGTATGGTGGCGATTTTTCATGCTTTTCTAAAGTGTTGATTGGAGTGCCCCAATGTTCTGTTTTGGGTCCATTGCTCTTTTCTGTTTATATTAACGATTTACCTTGGCATATGCAATATTGTCATTTTCATTTTAATGCTGAAGATTTGCAGCTATATATTGGTGGAAATTTTTCAAATTTTAATGATATCGTAATGAATATTAATTGTAATCTGAAAAGTATTTCTTTATGGGCTAAGAATAACTCACTGTAAATCCAATTAAAAGTAAAACTTTATTGCTTTCAAGAAATACTTTTCATCAATGATATCATTCCAAATCTTTTCTTGGATGATAAAATCATCGTTTTCGTCCCGACAGTTAATAATTTAGGGCTCATAATGAATTCAAAATTATCTTGGAGTGAGCATGTGAGATTTTTGTGCCATCGGATTAATTATAGTTTGTATTTGCTTAGACTAATTAAAAAATTTTGTCCTGTTAACTTAAGAATTTATTTGGTTAAAAGTTTAGTTCTAGCCATCTTTACATATTGTGATGTGATTTATAACAATTGTGATAGTTCTTCAAGGCGGTTGCTTGAGGTTACGTTTAATAATTGTACGCGATATGCTCATGACCTCAGAAAGTTTGACCATATTTCGAAATTCAGAAAATAGATCCTTGGATGCGACTTGTTTGAGTTTTACTATTTTAGAACTGCAGTTTTTATATATAAAATAATAAGGTCTGGTATTCTTTTATATTTGTATGAAAAACTAACTTTTTCTAAATCATTGCATACGATGAATATCAATTTGCCTGTTAACATAACGGTAATAATAATAATGTGTACGATAACTTGAATGCAAACCGCAAAGTGGCCGGTTTATTTATTGATGTAACGAAATTCGATACAGTTAACTATCAATTGTTATTGGAACAATTATTCATAGCTGGTTTCCGTGGTGTTCCATTGAATAGGCGCTAAAATCATTCCTATCGTCCTAGCCACAATCTGTAGTGATTAACGGTATGTTGAATGATATTGAGTTTTCCATGTGTGGGGTACCTCAAGGATCAGTATTGGGTCTGATCTTAAATCTTATTTATATTAACTCGCTATGCAAATACAAATTTACTGGAAAACTTATGGCGTTTGCAATGATACTTATCAAGCTGAGAATTGGAACCAAACTTTGTTGTATTTAAAAGAAGACCTACCAACTTTAAAAAAATGGTTCAGTATTCATAGTATGGTTTTGAGCAGTAAAACTCGATTCATACCTTACAAGTGCTTCGTAATAATACCTCATGATGAACTCCTCTGTTTTGTAATTCTCAGATGAGCGGTAATTAAAGGACGATGAGCTAACGAAAAGAGTAAGGGTCTGATCGATTCGGGAATTATTAACTTGTACGAAGGAATATTCGGTAAGGATGTGGATTAATATAAATGAGATTTTGCAAGCGAAAAAAGTTTATCGCTGTATCGAAGTTAAGTTTTTGGACATGTATAGGCTAAATGCCTATCATGCCACTCCTTATCACGTTGAAACGTGAAGAGCGTTTTGAGAAGCGATGTGTGAGAACAGTCGGCAATGTGGAATACTCGTTAATGAAACGACGATACCATCCCGTAACGCCAAAAAGTATTCGTATTTACCGTGCGCTTTTTATCACTGGAAATTTCATAATGGCCACAACTTTATTCGGATTAGACGTCAAGCCTTCCGACTACATATCCAAGGTTTTTAATCTTTTGCAGAAGAAATTTTATATTTTGGAAATTTATAGTCAGCTCAAATTTTGTTAATCGCTTTCAGCGATACTCTGAAAAAACGATAATTGCTCATCAAAATCTGCAGAAGTTCTTATCAGGTCATCAAGATAGAAAAATACCTGTTCTTGTAGATGTTAGGGAATAACTCGAGAAATAAAAATACATATTTAGGTGCATTAGAAACATCAAAAGCCGTTACTTTTAACTGATATAATGGTAATTTTGAGACAATAAACGACGTGACTTCTTTCGAAGCTGAATCTAAGGGAATCCGCCAAAACGCATAACTTAAATCCAAACACGAAATATAACGGGAACGATCCAACCGGCCAATAATCCGCCAATCAGAGATAACGGAAAGGCATCATTTTTAGTCACAATATTTAATTTCAAGACAAAGTCTATTATAATTTATAATTTATAAGAAACCTATTGATACTTCGTCCTTTCCTGGAATTTATCTAAGCGATTCTCTTATTCCGTTTTCAAATACTGTTAGAGATTTCGGGTTCGTTTTCAATAAATCTCTTACATGGGGTGTTTGGCATGCTTAGTTGTTTGTCCAAAGTGGTAGGGTTTACGGATAGTCATTTTAAGAAAAGAATGTTTATGTCTTATATTCTCCCTCTGTTTATTTATGGTGATGTAGTTTTGTTTGGATTACTTCAGGAGAATATGAATATTCTCCAAAGATGTTTCAATACTTGTACTAGGTTTGTTTTTGGTATTAGGAAATTCGATCATATTTCTCCTTATTCTAATGTTGTTTAAGGATGTAGTTTATCTACCTTTTTTTAACTTTGCGTTTGTCTTTTTATTTTCAAACTTCTTAAAACTAAGCAGCCAATTTATTTGTATAGGAAGTTGTTGTTTAGTAGGTTTCATTCGGCTAACTTGCGGTTACTTCCACCAAAAAAACTTTGAAGATCGTTAAACAAATCCTTTTTCGCTAGGGATTTTCTCTCTGGAATTTAATTCCACTTGTAATTAAAAGACTAAGTTCGTTCAAATTATTTAAGACAACATTTTTACAGTGGCACGGCTAATTGGCAATTCGTATTTTTTTTTAATTTAAAAAAAAAAAATTTTTTTATATTTTTTATGTTACTTGTTATTTAATTATTATTATTATTATTGCTTCATCTCGCGTAGTGTAACGTGCGTCTTGCATTGATATTTTTTTTAAGGTTTCTACAAAAATATTTGTAGGTACTTTTAACGTCATATAAGATATAATTCGCATTATGATTGCTGTCGTCGCACTGTAGCTATAATGTTTTTGTTGATGATTATGATAGGAACACTAACATCATTTTATTGCTTTAACTGACCCGTCATCAATTTATTGCATTAACTGACCCGTTGTATGGACTGGTTTTCGCTTGTTCATTGACCAATATTGTGGTGGTATTGATTTTCCTCCTACCATATGATCATAAAGTAATTTTTTATGATCGTGGATATCCAAAAACAAATAATTGATTTCAGTCTTTTTGATGAGCAGCAGTCATCATAACAACATTATCATTGATATATGGATATATCTGTTTAAATCTACATATTTGTAAAAATCAGTGTTAGTTTGTAGAGCCATATTGAATTGAATAGAGCCATCCGCAAATGCGCTAATATTCGGGTGTTTGCTTGGACATTTTTATTTATAGACGAAAAAATATAAACGGGTAATTATAGATTTATATACTGAGTGGAAATTAGTTTTTATAAATTTGGTATTATTAAATATAGTTAAATTGTGGACCAAGAGTGATATCGTAGATTAAGGTAATCGCCTTTAGAGGGAATTTAACCGCCTTTCCTGTTATAAAATTACCAAAGTCAAACTATAGCCGGTTTTTACTCCTACAATTGGGTTTCCGAAACCTTAGGTGACGACCTTGGGGTGGTGTAGGTAGTGGGTCCGTCCACGCTATTGCCTAGCCGACCGGCTATATTATTTATTGGCGTTATTTTATAAATCGCTGACTAATATAAATGAACGGTGACAACAAATAAATTGGAAGTTCATTGGGTTCCAGCAGCGGTATTGGTTTATTCGAAAACATAAAAAAAAAAAAAAAAAAAAAAACGGGAAAATATTGGATTAACCTTCTTCTTCGCACATGTATATATTATATAAATAGGGCCACTGCTCTGCTTATCAAACACAAGATTTGGGATAAATCATTTTTTTTTATGAATTCATTTATGATATATAAGTATATGTTTGTATAGAGTGTGATTAGCTTATAGTTTTATCTAAGAAATTTAATGAATTTGAATAGTGAATTTATTGTGGTGAATGATATGGTGAACTTTATAGTGCTAATAATTTTGTTTTAGGTCAAGTTATATGAATCGTACATACCGCAATCCCCTGAGCGCTCTGGATTTTGTGGGTAAGTGTGTTTTTTGGTAATTTTTTTTATATAGTTATTGCACGAAAATAATAAATTTACCTATCATTCATATATATATAAAGACACGTGACTTTCTTATGGAGTTGATTTAGACACTCCGATATTGAATTGAATAATTATACTGTTAAAGTTAATATTATGGGCTGTCCATAACATATGTAATATAATCTGTAGTACATTAAGTTCAAACATTAA
Organism: Tipula confusa; assembly: GCA_963556175.1. Lineage (NCBI taxonomy): Eukaryota > Metazoa > Arthropoda > Insecta > Diptera > Tipulidae > Tipula > Tipula confusa. The sequence continues at coordinate 63,846,709 of OY744475.1, read as the reverse complement.
ATATAATGCTTATTTTGTCATTGCATACCGGTTATCGTTTTGATTATTAACTTAGAAATGTCGAGATAAATTATTTGTGTGGGGAAGTATCATTAATATGAAGTAATTGTCATGTTATGGGTGACCAGTTGAAGTGTTGTTGGTTGGCGTAGCACATGATTTTAGTTTTTTTGTAATGCTGTGGTGTAATCTTATTTAAATTTCATTGAACCCGCCCAGCCCTGAGCACTCAGGATTTATAGTATCAAGCATGTGCACAATTATACACCCAAGCGTTACAAAAATGGCGCCGAAACAGGGACCTGTTATTAATTTTCTTTATTGAACATGTGTTTTTATAAATAGTTTTGGTCGCTTTAATAAAGCATCCAAGGAGCTTCACTCCTTATCTATAGATGCATTTTTTCCGCCTCTTACATTTTATTAATTAAATGCGGAATATTCATCTTTTGGTAATTTTGAAATTTTTCAGATGTTATTAAATTTTAAAAATTTTATATTCAAGTCATTTAACTATATCATAGAAGATTGATTTTAACGTGGAAATATTGGTTGATTGACTGTGACTCAGTGTTTCCCAATGATTTTCATAGTTATTCTTTTTTATTTTAGTTTTATGGTTAGTGTTTTTCTTCCTTCGCATTAATTAAATTTTTTCAGTTTAATAGCGGGTTAGGGCAGTTGATTTAATTATGACAAATGATAATCGAATCTAAGTAATTCTTAGTCATCTTATCTATCATTGGATTGAAATTTAACTGTTTTAACTTGTCTGTTTGAGTATTTAAATATTTCATATCAGTTACTAATCAGATAATAGAGAATTGATTTCAGCGTGTAAATTTACTGGTTGATTGGCTGTGACTCAGTGGTTCCCAGTAGTTTTCACAGTTGTTTCTTTTTTATTTTTTTGTTAGTGTTATTTTATTTTTGTCATCAAATTTTTTTTTCCGATTAGTGCAGTTGATTTAATTATGATGAATGATAATCGAATCTAAGTGATTCTTAGTCATCTTATCAGTCATCGGGGTTAAATTTAATTGTTTTCACCTGTCGGGTTATTCTATTTAAATATTCTATATATTTATGTATATATATTTATGTTTATGTACCAATCAACAACCATTTCTGCTGCTCCCATACTTTGTTATATTATAATTATTATTTTGATTAGATAATTTTGCCTAACTAAATTTTTCATCAAATATTTGTTTTTTGTCGGTAATCCACTACAGTGTTACTTTACGTATAGTGAAGTACAAGTTTTTTTTTTAAATTTCTATTAGGTTATTAATTTTTTTTTTAAGTTTTTATGGTTCCAACTAATTGACCTAATTGATTTGCTGGGATTCCGTTATTCTTAGCTCATTTAGTTGGTCTACCTTCTTATGAATGCATAGGTTTAGTTTGGTTAAATTTTATTCTGATTTTTGAGGGTGTCGCCCATTTGGATGATTACAAACAATTATTTGAATACTTCCCCTAGTTGAATTATATATTAATTGTTACTTAATTAACATTTTTTTTTTTTTTTTGTAAACACAGAATATTTATCTAATTTTTCGTTATTATTTGGTACTTTAGTACATATTATTATCTACTTAATTATTAAAAGTATATAAGTATATCCCATATTGGTATAGTATTTCTTTTTTTTGTATTATTTTCATAAATACATAAATTTTTTTGGTTCTGTTGCTTGGATTTAGATATAATTTAAATTACATATTTATTTTTTCAATTGCGGTGGTAGCAATAGTCTTTTATTTACAATGAATTTTACAAGTTATATTGACGCTCTCACAAGCGAAGAGCTAAAAGTTGAGTTTATTATTCGAAATATTAAGTCTGGGTTGTCTAATTCTAAAGAATTACTGGTTGATCGAATGATCGAGGAGGCGGCAAACTCTAAACCTAAACCAAATAAACCACATCCCGATATCGATATCAGTTTGGAGGTTGGTTCTGCAAAGGATATAGCAGAATCTTTAAATAAACAAACAGACATCAAATTCCAACCCTTAAATAAGGTATTAGTGAGTCAAGTAATGTTTCGAGCTCTGCATTGGCAAAGACGACTGGAGCGTATTAAAAACACCACGGGTGAAATTCTGAATATCACCAGCGTGATAACTAAACTCAGACGGGTGAATCAATATGCACAGCGTCTGCTTGCCGAAGAATCCTCGAACACAAACACTAATGATCCCATAGGTGATCCCAGTCAAACTAGGCAAAATGACCTTATTGATCCTAGTGAGAAAGAAGAAGGAGCATCCATGCTGATGCAGGTTGGTTCGAAAACAACCCAAAGGTTTGATACTAAGGAAGCCAATCAAAGGGAACGGTTTGTTCTTCCGCAGCAGATGTATTCATCAATAGACAATGAGTTGAATTTTTATAATAATCCATGGCAAGGTTATCCGCAAGAAAAACATCGTGAATTAACGTCACCTCCTAAGCTTATTAATAATCCTTTGAGTTTGAGTGATCAAAGTAACTGTCGTTCCATAAATACTAAAAATGGCCCAGGCAAATTAGAAGTTCTACAAAACACTGGTGCTCGACCTAAAATTCGCACATCTGAGTTAGTAGACACAAACAAAAATCAGTCCCGTCAGCTTCCTCAGTGGAAAATTTCATTTAATGGTGGTTCGAAAGGACTAGATGTGCATGATTTTGTGTTTCGATTAGAGACATTCGCGAAAAGAGATGGTTACGCGGAAAATAAACTACCTCTACTGATCTACAATTTTGTTAGCGATCACGCTGAAAAATGGTTGTGGGTTTATGCGCGAGATAACCCTAACGCAACATGGTTTGATATGAGAACAGCTCTGCTTTTGAGATTTTCCAGCCACGAAAGTGAGCGAGAAACTCGTCGATCAATTGAACGGAAAATGCAAAACAGAGAAAGCTTTAACGATTTTGCTCTAGAAATTCAAACATTAAATGGGCATCTTTCAAAACGATTTTCAGATTCGGAGCTAGTAGAAATTCTTCGCGAAAACATGAATCCCGTTTTAAGAACGGCGACGTTATCTATGCAATTCAATACGGTAGAACAACTTAGAGCGGTATGTCACCAGTTTGAACGAATTTGGTCAAGTTCGGGGTATGATCCACGGCAGAATGTGGAATATCCAAAACGTCGACTAAACTTAAACGAAGTTCAATATCGTGCGCAATCAAAAGATATGCCATCCGACCTTTTGATGAGTAACGAGGATAGAACAGATACTGATATATCCGCCGTTCAAGCTACTAAGAGCGATAGAGTTTCCCCGCAATCCAATTATCTCGTTTGTTGGAATTGTAAAGATATCGGACATCGCTACCACGACTGTCTGTTAGATTTCCAAAGTGTTTTTTGTTTTGGGTGTGGTGCACCCGAGGTAAGAAAACCAAATTGCCTTCTTTGCGCTAAACGATCTTTAAACCAAAAGTCGAACGAGTTCCAGTCGGGGGAAACTCGTTCGGGATCGATACCCCCCAGAAAACTATAATTAAAATACCAACACCCGTTACATCAAAATCCGTAGATACACAAACCACAAATGTACAAAACAATGAAGTATGCCGCTGCCATAAACTATTTAACTTAGCAGCTCATCAACAGCTGACGGTCGTTTCCTCCAAACCAAATGTCTTGCGCTTAAAAAAGGGGGAAATTTCACTAGAAAATATTCCTCAAACAGTATTGGGTTTTACGGAAAAGAAACAATCAGTCCGTATGAAACAATATTGGCAGGCACGCCGATTTATCATTAAGCAATGTTGCAACTCGATCATAAGCCTTAAGAATGATCAAAGGCCTCACACGGAAATTTCGATTAATGGACATAATCTAATTGGTCTTTTAGATAGTGGCGCATCTATAAGTGTTTTGGGGAAAAATGCGTTAAAACTTATTGAAATCATGGGTCTTAAAATTCGGCATCTCAGCTCTTATGTAAAAACGGCTGATGGTACGTCACAACCTATAGTTGGATTTGTAGAAGCTAAGGTAGAATATAATAACATAGTCCATCCCTTGCGATTCTATATAGTACCAAGTTTGTCAGGAAATCTTTATTTGGGCATTGACTTTTGGGCCAAGTTTAATTTAGCTCCAAAGATCATCAATGAAATTGCCACACCTATCGTTGCTAAGTCCACTAAGCATTGCTTAACCCCATCTCAGGAAAATGTGTTGGAATCAATCAAATCAATGTTTGCAGCTTTTGAAACACATGGCTTGGGAAGAACTAGAGTTATGGAACATGTTATCAATGTAGGGCAAACTTCTCCTATTAAGCAACGTTTTTACAACGTATCACCTGCTATCCAGGATATAATATACTGCGAGTTAGACCGCATGCTAAAAATGGGAGTTATTGAAGAGTCAACTAGTGCCTGGAGTTCCCCCATGGTGTTAGTCAGAAAATCGAATGGTAAAGCGCGATTATGTTTAGACTCTAGGAAGCTAAACTCGGTCACTAAAAAGGATGCATACCCACTCCCTCACATTGATGGGTTAATTGGTCGTCTAAATATTACTAAATTTATAAGTTCGTTAGACCTGAAAGATGCCTTTTGGCAAATACCTCTGGAGGCGGCATCTAAGGAGAAAACGGCATTCACGGTACCTGGTAGACCACTCTACCAGTTTACTGTGATGCCGTTTGGCTTATGTAACGCGCCCCAGAGTATGTGCAGACTAATGGACAAAGTTATACCCCACCAATACCACGAAAGGATTTTCGTGTATTTGGACGATTTATTGATCATCTCAGCCACTCTTGAGGAACACTTTTATCTATTGAAGACAGTAGCGAAATTATTATCTGATGCTGGTTTAACCATTAACTTGTCCAAGAGTAATTTTGTAATGCGGGAGATAAAATATTTGGGATTTATAGTAGGTGAGGATGGTCTCCGAACCGATCCTGGAAAGGTTGAAGCCATTTGTGACTTCCCAAACCCAACTACTGTAAAACAAACCCGTAGACTGTTAGGCATGGCAGGATGGTATCGGAGATTCATTCCGAACTTCGCAGAAATCTCCGCTCCAATTACCAACTTGCTCAAGAAGGGACAAAAATTCGTATGGAGCTGTGACGCTCAATCTGCATTCGACAAATTAAAATCACTATTAACAACGGCTCCCGTATTAGTAAATGCGGTGTATACTAAACCCTTCTATATTAGGTGTGATGCTAGTACAGAAGGTATCGGAGGGGTCCTCTTTCAAAAAGATGAAGATGACCAGGAACGTCCGATAGCGTTCGTTTCACAAAAATTGAATAGTGCTCAACGTAATTATTCAATTTCAGAATTGGAGTGTCTAGCAGCACTGATTAGTGTACACAAATTTAGACCATACGTCGAGGGTTACCATTTTACCTTGATAACAGATCATGCCAGTTTGAAATGGCTAATGTCCCAAAAGGACCTAAGCGGCAGGTTAGCTCGTTGGAGCTTGAAACTTCAATCGTACGACTTTTCCATTGAACATCAAAGAGGTTCACTCAATGTTGTTCCTGATGCCCTCTCCCGAGCGTTCTGTGACAATTTCGACGAATTGAGAAAAGAGAAACACTTGCATGTGGGGTCTATTGATCTGCACTCGAACCATTTTTCTGATTCAGAGTATGTAAATTTGTTAAATAAATTCCAGGCATCCCCATCGACTTATCCGAACCACCGAATCGCGAATGGAAAAATCTATATACGATTAGAACCACTGCGGAGTCAAATTATAACTGACATTCCCGTATGGAAGCTGTGGGTCCCTTCTAAGTTAACCAATCTGCTTATTAAACAGGAACACGATACTCCAAGTGCGGCTCATGGAGGCATTCGTAAAACTCTAGATCGAATTAGACGATTCTATTTCTGGCCTCATTTAAGGAGAGAAGTAACAGACTACATAGCTAATTGCTCTACATGTAAAACTTCCAAGGCCGCAAACAAAATGCTAACTCCACTCATGACTCCCAATCGTTGTTTGGAACGGCCATTCCAAAAATTATATGTGGATTTGTTAGGACCGTATCCGAGATCAAAGAATGGAAAGACGACGATTCTCATTGTTTTGGATAAATTGACTAAATTCGTCCTCTTAAAACCATTAAATAAAGCTATTGCATCAAAAATCGTAACATATATTAGGGATGATATATTCTTAGTTTACGGGGTTCCAGAGTCGATACACTCAGACAATGGTGTACAGTTTGTTAGTAAGGAGTTTCAACAGCTATTAAAGGAATTTGGGGTACAACATGTGAAAACAGCCTTGTATGCTCCACAGTCTAATGCCTCAGAACGTGTAAACCGTTCTATAATTGAAGCTATCAGAGCTTATGTATCCAAAGACCATCGCGACTGGGATACTTATTTAAGTGCAATTAGTAGTGCATTGCGACATTCGGTTCATGACGCATTATCTGTCTCCCCACATTTCTGCCTATTTGGATATCACCGAACCAACCATGGCGATGAATACAAATTGCTTCGAGAAATTGGTTGTATACACGAAAATAGTGTCTTAGTGGAATCTCTTCCGGAAAGAATTCAACTTATTCACGAAGAGGTGAGAAGTAAAGTGGCAGAAGCCTATAAAAAATATGCATCACATTATAACTTACGCTCTAGAGTGGTTGATTTTCAGCCTGGTGAAATAGTTTATTATCGTAACCACCCACAAAGCAGGGCAATTGATTACTTTTGTGCAAAATTCGCTCCTAAATTTATCAAGGCCCGAGTGAAGTGTAGAATTGGGAAGGTCAATTACCAGCTAGAGGATGAAACGGGATGCTTGATAGGTATGTTTCACGCGAAAGACATTAAACGTTGAGTGAATGGTTAACATATAGATTTCAGTCTAGACCGTTTAAGGTTTTTTTCAGAGTTTTCTCGACTTTACCGCTTTTCACTAACGATTAAGCGCTATCAAGAAAATCTGTGTTGTAACGTGCGTCTTGCATTGATATTTTTTTTAAGGTTTCTACAAAAATATTTGTAGGTACTTTTAACGTCATATAAGATATAATTCGCATTATGATTGCTGTCGTCGCACTGTAGCTATAATGTTTTTGTTGATGATTATGATAGGAACACTAACATCATTTTATTGCTTTAACTGACCCGTCATCAATTTATTGCATTAACTGACCCGTTGTATGGACTGGTTTTCGCTTGTTCATTGACCAATATTGTGGTGGTATTGATTTTCCTCCTACCATATGATCATAAAGTAATTTTTTATGATCGTGGATATCCAAAAACAAATAATTGATTTCAGTCTTTTTGATGAGCAGCAGTCATCATAACAACATTATCATTGATATATGGATATATCTGTTTAAATCTACATATTTGTAAAAATCAGTGTTAGTTTGTAGAGCCATATTGAATTGAATAGAGCCATCCGCAAATGCGCTAATATTCGGGTGTTTGCTTGGACATTTTTATTTATAGACGAAAAAATATAAACGGGTAATTATAGATTTATATACTGAGTGGAAATTAGTTTTTATAAATTTGGTATTATTAAATATAGTTAAATTGTGGACCAAGAGTGATATCGTAGATTAAGGTAATCGCCTTTAGAGGGAATTTAACCGCCTTTCCTGTTATAAAATTACCAAAGTCAAACTATAGCCGGTTTTTACTCCTACAATTGGGTTTCCGAAACCTTAGGTGACGACCTTGGGGTGGTGTAGGTAGTGGGTCCGTCCACGCTATTGCCTAGCCGACCGGCTATATTATTTATTGGCGTTATTTTATAAATCGCTGACTAATATAAATGAACGGTGACAACAAATAAATTGGAAGTTCATTGGGTTCCAGCAGCGGTATTGGTTTATTCGAAAACATAAAAAAAAAAAAAAAAAAAAAAAACGGGAAAATATTGGATTAACCTTCTTCTTCGCACATGTATATATTATATAAATAGGGCCACTGCTCTGCTTATCAAACACAAGATTTGGGATAAATCATTTTTTTTTTATGAATTCATTTATGATATATAAGTATATGTTTGTATAGAGTGTGATTAGCTTATAGTTTTATCTAAGAAATTTAATGAATTTGAATAGTGAATTTATTGTGGTGAATGATATGGTGAACTTTATAGTGCTAATAATTTTGTTTTAGGTCAAGTTATATGAATCGTACATACCGCAATCCCCTGAGCGCTCTGGATTTTGTGGGTAAGTGTGTTTTTTGGTAATTTTTTTTATATAGTTATTGCACGAAAATAATAAATTTACCTATCATTCATATATATATAAAGACACGTGACTTTCTTATGGAGTTGATTTAGACACTCCGATATTGAATTGAATAATTATACTGTTAAAGTTAATATTATGGGCTGTCCATAACATATGTAATATAATCTGTAGTACATTAAGTTCAAACATTAAATATAATGCTTATTTTGTCATTGCATACCGGTTATCGTTTTGATTATTAACTTAGAAATGTCGAGATAAATTATTTGTGTGGGGAAGTATCATTAATATGAAGTAATTGTCATGTTATGGGTGACCAGTTGAAGTGTTGTTGGTTGGCGTAGCACATGATTTTAGTTTTTTTGTGATGCTGTGGTGTAATCTTATTTAAATTTCATTGAACCCGCCCAGCCCTGAGCACTCAGGATTTATAGTATCAAGCATGTGCACAATTATACACCCAAGCGTTACAGTAGCGCATTTCATTATAAATTAACTCTAGCTCAAAATGAGCTGTGCTGTATGGGGTGAATTTGCGTTTAAAAAATTTAAGAAGTTTTTATGCCTAATTGAAGCAAATGTTGGTTTTGATGTTATTATATTTGCTTCCATATGTGCTTTTCCTCTTTAATCTAAATTTTAAATACAAATAAACAAATAAATAAATAAAATTCGAACGCCGCATGAGTTCTTCTTTATAACCGTTATTGAGGAACTCCACGCCCTATGAACTTTCCCAATTAAATCGAATGAAACATTGAATGGAATTAGGAAAATCGTCTATCATAACCTGCAATCGGGTACACTGATCTTCAGACAGTCGATGCTGGTTGTTATTGGAAGGGAGTAAGTTTTAGTAAGGAGAGGTGAACGAAGAAAAAATACCGACAATCGAATTGATGAAACATGAATGTAATACAAATTCTTGTATGGCTCTCACCATTATATTTTTTATGAACCTTGACAAACCCTCGTATCAGGAGTGCATTGCAATTTTTCCTAAAGTCGATGTGGTTGCTTCGCTATCGAGCTATATTTGTATCTCAGTTTCATTGATGTTTACTCCTGCATATGGACGATTATCATTCAAAAAAAAAATATGCTCCACAAAATTTATAAAATATTTATTGGCACGATTCTTCCGACGTCTGCCTTAAGCGAGTTGGTATTAATTAATGGTAAATAATTGGTTTTTGGGTGGGTTGTCCCATTTTGTTTAATCGTCCGCTTTGTATAGTTTATCGTCACTATTTTCCAGCTACAAAAAATCTATTATTCTTTGAAGCATTGGTAGCACAATGCTTCACATACGTTTTAAAAATCCTGATTCTGAAAAACATTCTTTTCAAAACTAACCTTCTTATCTTCGGATTTAGCAGAACTCACTGAAGAGGCCTGCCTTTGGCATAATCAACAGAAAGTTGCCTTGCATCGACGAAAAAATTGGTGATGGTACCCTCAACTTAATATATCACCTAAGATATCGCTAAAATTAATAACAGAAAAGCACATTAAACCTGTTGGAAAAGTTACTAATATAAAGCTATTTTCACGATTTTAGGTAACAATTTGTATAGTGTGTTATCATACATAGAATATGTCTTACTAATAATGTGATAATGACGTAAAATTGTATCATTATTTTACGGCTAATCTGAAAATAACATCAACTAATTCCGGGTGTTTAGAACCTTCTCGTTATACATGAATATGATTAATGACATTCAATATTGTAAATATTAGCATAAATTATTTATGTATATATACAAAAAACATATAGCTACATACAATTTTTTTCATTAAACATACATAATTGCGTTCGTCGAGTAATCAAATTGTCCCTAATAAACGTAAATACAAATACAAATATTTTACCTTGGTATTATAATGTACCCAAAAAAAGCTTCTTTACACTCGTACCTCAACTTTTTACTTTTTTTTATGAAAAAGTTGTGTTAATTATGATAAATATATATTAAATCTACGTGGAATCATCATTGTTTGTGGATGTGTGTGTCTGTATGTGAGTGTAGGCACACATATTTTTCATCATTATTATGCTTCTGTTGCTGTTGGTGTTTTTATTATGATTTTATATATTTTAATATAAAGGATATTATCGCTTGCTAAGGCAACACAAAAATCACAGCAACAACCAAAAATTCTGTTTTCTCGTATTTAATGGAATGGAGGAGGATGGTGATGATGATGATGGAATGAATCGACGGTATAATCAGAAATAATAGAGTCTGCACACAATATGCTCTCTGTTTGTACATCATAAATTATGTACCAAAACTTTATTGTTTTTTTTTTGAAGTTGGATTGTTGTTGTTGTTTATCTTGAAAATTAATTGAACATTTTTTTATTCGTTGGTTGATAACCAAATTGTTGTTGTTGCTCTTTTTCGCGTGAGACGCTATACGTTATAGTGACAAAGCAAAGTAAGACCAACTATTTACCAAACAGCGTTTTGGTAACCCAAAATCGTTTTCAATTATTTAATTTTCGGTCATTTGTTGATCAGAATTCTAGTCTCATATTTAGGTTTCGAATTTATTAAATTGAAATTATACGAGCTAATTTAATTTTGATAGTGTACAAATTGTTGTTGTTTCTTACCTAAACAACATTTTTACGAAATATATATATATATATATATATATATATATATATATATATATATATATATATATATACTACTTGGATACGTTTATATAATTTTCAATTACGTCTCAGAATAATTTTCCCGAAAACCTTTTTTTTTTTTTTTTTTTTGTTTTTCCATCTACTGAATGTACGTCCGTGTTTGCTATGTGTATGTGAATGTATACGAAGAAACGGGAGAAATGTGTACATAATACCGAATCAACCTTTTAAATTATTCAAGCTTTTTATTTTAAAGAGAGCAATTTTTAAACGATATAACGTTATTCGTTTTCGAAGAAAGCTTATATGTAATGCACGGTTTTACAATATAGAGAAATGAAAAGTTGCTATGGAAAAATTATAACTGTATCACACATTAGTTCAACAACATTTAACATAATTGATTTTTCGTTTTCTGTGTACAAATAAAAAAAATGTGCTCAGATATGGACATAGTTTATGTATGTATAGATATACAAGTTTGGTTCCAACTGGGAATTGTATAAAAGAAAAGAGACGAGATACATATCTCGAATAAGTATTGCCATGAATAAAATATATAGAATCTTGATTATTCGTTTGTTTGTATGCTGTTTCGCTTTGTTTCGAATTGCGTATGCTCTGCTAAACACTAACTAGATGATATTACGGGAAAATTTACAAAAAATAAATTTCGATTAGACTTAGTTTTTCCTTTAAATCATAAAATTGATTTTTTAGGAGATATCAGTAAAAAGGATACTCCGAACATATAAAAAATGTTTTTAATTGGCTTCATATATAGATTCTGTACCCAGCAAACAAAAGGTATTTTGAATATAGGATTGGAAAAATATGAAAATTTGGTAATCAGGAAATCAGCATTCTACAGTACTTCCTAGTTCAAAATTCTAAGTAAGAAGAAGACAAGAAAATCACCTTAGAAGGATTAGAACCTTCACATGGATGTTTCATGAAACGGAAAAGTATAGCAACAACTTATGGCGCACTCCTTGCTGAGATGCGACAACGTTTACATGGAGCCCCAACAACGCCTACGGTTCAGGCGTCTACAATTTTCAATTTTCCTGAACATAAAAATCAGTCCATAGGACGGATTTAGGATATATGGCTCCAATAAATTTAGACGAAATTGCATATAATTACAACACATGCTATCTACTGCACAATGCAGTAGTAAAGCAGTCCAGTGCAACAACAAAAGTTAGGGTAGTATTTAAGGTATCAATAAAAACATCAAATCTGGTGCAGATACCATAGAAGATGCAATAAAATGATTGCACCAACGAAACGATACATTATATCCGAAATAGCCAAAATGTGTGATCCATTAGCTTGGGTTTTCCTAACTTAAATTCTTGGAAAAATTATGTTTAAAGAATTATGGATAAAATTAATATCGTGGAACGATGAGAAATAAAACTACCTGAGGAAACAAAAAGAAGATGGGTCCCATACAAGTTAACATTCTGCGAGCTGAAAAAATTAAAAATTCCACCAATTCCAGGATTTGGAGCTTCACTGATTTTGCGATGCATCTGAATCAACATACGCAGCAGCTGTTTATTACAAAGTTACAAAAGAAGGAAATACTACTGTTACTTTAATATCGTCAGTTGACTGACCAATCAGTCAACAATTAACCCTTCCAAGGCTTGAATTCTGCTGAGCTTTATTATTGGCAAAGCTACTTAGGAAAATTTCCGAATCCATAAATATCCTGAACTGTAAGATGCAGGTCTGGATAGATTCAACAATAGTGCTAGCTTGGTTGCAAGGACACCCAAGTAAATGGAAAACAATTGTTGTGAATAGAATTTCACATTCATTCTATTATTAGCCCCGCACAATGGAAACATGTAAAATCTAAAAAAAATCCATCGGATTGCGCAACACGTGGCAGAGGCCCTGATAAGCTGTGATCAGTACTGATATTACAATCGATATGGTAATAGCCGAAACGGATTTATTAAAGAAGCAGGTCCGTTCTATCTCCACATTTAGCACAATAATAATAGTTCCAACTATTATTGAAAAATTCTATACTTTCACAAAAACAAAAAGAGTGACCGCATATTGTTGGCACTGCTATTGGAATAGTCGTCATAAGGACAATCAGAGAAAAGATGCTCTGACAGTTCAAGAATTAGAAGAAGCAAAAATTAAGAGTATACAAGTTACGCAATCTACGGTCTTTGCAGATGATATTATAAAATTGCAGGAAACAAGTTCAGTGGGCAGTAAAAACAAACTTTTGTCGTTACATCCATTTTTGGACAAGAATGGAATTTTACGAATTGGAGATCGTAAAAACACCCAATGATACTATCAGCTAAAGACCATATCACGCGCTTGATCCTCGATTGGGCTCATAAAATCACTCTGCATGGAGGTGTGGATTGATTTAACTCTTGCATATATTTAAGAAAGCAACTTTGGATTCTTCAAGGCAAAAGAGATTGATGGTCAACCAACCCAACTAATGGGTAGCCATCTACCCTCAAACCCTTCATATAGCACGAAGGGGAAATGTTGCAAATTTATATAGTGATAACGCAACAAACTGATAAACAAGTTATCGGTTCAACGGATACAGTGGCATATCATTCCACCATCTCCACATTTTGACAATCTATAAGAAGCGGGAGTAAAACTAGTAAAACATATGACGAAAATCATCACACTGGCACTACTATCTTACTAAGAATTGACTAGTTTACTATGTCAAATCGAAGCAACATTAAATCCAAGACCTCTATGTCCTTTAACAGACGATTCGAACGAACTTGCCCTACCTAACGACCAGCTCCTTAAATTAAAACCACAACTATTATGTAGGTGGCACCTAGTCGACAGGATGCACAATGAATTTTGAAAAATCTGGAGCAAAGACTATCTACAGAATATGCAACATCGCGTGAAATGGACAAATCAATAACAATATATAATAAAAAAACCAGTTGGTGCTCATAAGAGGTAAAATGTACCACCCTAAATGGATAATGTCAAGAGTGGTAGAAACACACCCATGACATGATAAGTTAGTTAGAGTCATCACTTTGAAAACTCAGAACGGAATTCTCAAAATACCCATCGCCAAAATCAGTCAATAAAATCACTACAGCGATGAAGTAGATGATAAATATATTCCTACATTATCGAGCCGACCAATAATATGCCCGTGGTTGTTTCATCTGGTCTAAAGGCTCCCGAAACCACTCATAGGTAAACTCGAAGTCGGTCTGCAAAATTGCAACCAAACCTCATTTTATATTCTGTATGCCTGATGAGCCTATTTTTTAATTGTGCAGTCGCGAATTGGGTCAATACAACCGAGTATAGCCTACCTAAATCACCAGCCGGAATGTTACTTCGAAGAACAAGCTGAAATTAACCCTCTAGCCTCGGACTGGAATATCATCATATACTATGATCTTAGAAGTTTTTACATAGAATTGAAACTCATGAATATGCAGTATAAATCTTTAAAATAAGTGTGCCATGAAACAACTAAGAACAAAGACGGATTCAGTTCCTGTGTGGCCTTTGTCCAACAGTTTGCACACGAAATAGAAAAATATTAGGAAGACAAACTCAGCCAGAGAGCTTATCCAGAATTCTAACAAAGAGCGAAAACGCATTAAGCGTGGACTTGGTGATAATGTAGGACATAATGGGCGATTTATTCAGTGTTTTAAACGAGAGAGATGCAGAACATTACGAACAACTAATATCAAATTTTGAGGATAGAAGCGAAACATTACTCAACTTAGCATCGAAGTACTCACGCATGCGCATAATGACCTAATAAATTCACAATTTATCTCTCCTACACAACTTGAAGATGAACTCCGGAAAATTAAAGATCATGCGTCCACTTCCGTCTTTCTACCTGGTTATCATCTAGCTGACAAATATGGTTATATTTAACGTTCATACACCCTTAGTATATACAATCAAATGCCACAACATCTTGCGTATTATTTCGGTACCATTCCAAAATCAAGGGCAGCAGTACATCATCAACTCATCAACAACATCTTTATAGCAATGAGCTATTCTAATAAATACTATTCACTAATGACAGACGCTGATTTAAATCCGTGCGTTGTCATCAACCCTGATAATTTGCTCCAGTCTACTACACAAAATCTAAAATCAGTATGTGTGAAATGAATATTGCGAACTTCACCACCTTAAAAGAAACCGCGGGATATTACAAATAAAACATGGTTGTTCATTAAAGGATAAAAAGTTTTGTATATCCGCTTCATTTAAAACATCAACCAAATTGAATTCGGGTTTTATTCCAAATATTAATGCTAGCATCACCAACCGCACTTTCAATCATATCAAAATTAATATAACCAAGATACCGATATCCAAAATCGACACCATTCAGCTAGAATTGCTAATTGAAGAGCAACACAAAGAACCACTTTGGAATGCCAACCCCAGTCGTCACGATGTTCATCAATACAGCATATCATATCTCAACTTTGCAATAGTAGTAGGAATAATTAGGTCGATCCTACTATATGAAGAAAAACCAACGGAACCAAGAACTTTCAGAATAAGAAGATGAACACAAGATAGGAGTCATGAAAAAACTGGTGTCTGATATGTGCCTTCGTCACGTGGTGGGAGAATGTTAATGCAACATACTTGAGTGTAACGAATTTTGTAATTTCATCGATACTGGATGTTTTTCAAGAACCCGAGGCCATTTAGATGGTGAAAAATTATCTTGTTTCAGTAATACCAGGTCGTTAACATCATTTTCAGCAATAATCAACCTGGTACTTAGACTATTTATACGAAGAACAATTATTGGATTTTCGATTGGGCATGGTAAATAGCTAAGTGCCAGACGTCCACATACACGTAACAAACTATTATAATCCAAAAAGGAATGGAGTGATGCCTTTGCATCCTTGATGTGTATTTTTTTGTTACCATAAAATAATGGGATCGTGCCATTCGCATAAAGAGTCAAACAGTCAGGATACATCAGACAGAATACTTCATTTCTTGATATTAAAATTTTTTTGATTTTAAAGTTTTATAGGAATATCCAGTAGAAGATCTCACTTTCGATGAACACTTTCGAAGTGCCAATCCTCCAGATTTTATTAGCTCAATCAGTTTGGGGTGTAATTTTTGCGCTGATTCCCGCCAGCGTCTCTACCATACATCATATAATCAACATAAAGCTCATACCGAACAGATTCAGTTGCAAAGGGAAATTTTTGCTCTAGAAGGTAAATATATCGTTAAATGGTAGATTAACGGTATATTTATTTTCTGTTAAACGCTGGTATGTCTTCATGGAAAAAGCTTCGCATGCTTGTTCATTTAAAGTTTGAATCCAGGTAGTCAATTCGTCAACTCCCCATAACGATTCAATTGGCTTGAAATGTCGAATAACAGTCCTATAAAAGCCGAGATATTGTTGCGCCGTATTTACGCCAAGGTCAACAGTTATATTGGTGGCTTATTTATATACTCATGCTTAAATTGGATGAGAAGACCGAAGCGCGATGGGCGAAAATTCCATCTAGATTCGACAAGTTCTATGCCATATCCTATTTAAAGATGCCCATCCCGTATAAGAAGATGACAGAAAAGTGTAAGTAAACATAATTCCCTACTTCAAGATGATAGAAACTTATTGAGCATCCTCAACTGCAAACGAGCAAAAATATACATCGCCTTCGAATGCAGCCTCGCACTGCTCTCAGACATCCTCTGTTTATTCAATAGTTTCTATAGCAATTATAAATGTAAGTAATAATTCCGGAGAACTAATTTCGTGTCGTGTCCTTTTAGGCTATGGTTGACAAACGAGCTCTTTTACAGAATCATGCATGCAACATTTGCGAATGAAAAGGGAAATGGTTGTGTATCTGTAAGCGGTTTAGAAAAGCCAAGTTCACTTATTTCAAAGAGCTTAGCAATGGTTACCATCAAACCAGACCGTTTGCCCGAACTCAAAGAGCAATCCTTCATAAAGAGAACCTGTTAGCCTATCCGCACTTTTACAAGACAGAGGATATAGATATCCTTATTGGACCAGATCACATTTTTACTGTACTCTAAGATGGTCAAATCCAAACAAGCTCTTAAGAACCCTTGTTGCAACATACTATTTTGGCTAGGATAAATTCATTTCTATACAAACTACCTAATTAGCCTATATCTTCTCATACAACAGTCCATGTGCCCGATTAACTAATTAAAATCAACAAATGCTTAAGAAAATTCTGGAAGCTTGATACCGCCAATGAACATTATACCAATCTGTCTTCAGAAGAAGCTTTCTATGAAAGACGTTTCCAAGATCACTTAAATTCCTTCTAGATTTAGAAGGGACAATTTTTAGTAAGGCTTACTTTCAAAGAATCACGTACAAGCTCTGGTGATTCTGTGCATTAAGCTTTTCATAGGTTAAGAGGAGTTGTGCGTCGTTGTGAACGGGATTCGTATTTTTCCCAGAAAAACAACGATTGATGGATTTCAATTGCCGCTCCATGGAGTTTTCAAGTGATCAGAGTCAAATAGCAAATTAAAAGTGGTCTCTAATGGTTCTGCAAAGACAAATTCAGGCATATCCCTTCAAACATTAGTCCGATTATACAGTCTTGCTCATTTGTAGTCACTCTACGATTTCGAAAACATATATTTGTTCTCTCTACGGATATCTAAAAAATATAACAACAAGCTGTCATATCACCAGAAGATACTGTTTACTAAAAAATAGTCTGGAGGATGGATCTTAACCAATTTGCCACTTTGAATTGAATAAGGGGACCTATGGTTTATCGTCTTCATCTTTCTTACGACCACCGCTGAGTCATCAAATAAGCAGCAGAAGACAACCAATTATTGTCTCAGATATAGCAATCAAAATGGAAGTCTGGAAACGCACTCTAGTATAAGACGTCTCTTTGTCGATTACTACACTGCAGAAATCCTAACTCGAAAGTACTAGAGTCACGATGTGCCTTCCACCGAAAATTTCGCTGATTGCAAATATTGGCCAAATCAATCAGTGACCCACGCACTAATCTAGAACAGAGAAACAAAGAAGCCTTCACCTTTACTATTTTAACACCAAAAAGTTATTGTTTTGAGTAAATATTTTCCTAGCGATTGCTGTATTTTGAGTACTAATTTGTTGAAAACTCCACCAAACTAAGACAATCCCAAATCAGTAGTGTTTACGCCACTGACGGAAAAATGTATATAGGTAGCATCCTAAAATCACTTAATCCTTTGGTTGGTGGTAGCTTTGTTCCATACTCCAGCCAAATCTTTATTATCCTCTACTCTAAGTCTCCCGGTACATCATTAATTCTACCTGACATGCATGAAAATAATAAGCTTGCTGGACTATCCATTTTATTATTGCTCCTAAGGAAAGCGTTTGCTCGCCGGTAAGACCCAGGCGAAAAGTTGTTAAAAAATGTATCAGTTGTAGCAAATGCTTCGTGCAGTGTCAACAACAGTTAATGAGCACCTTGCTAAGCTCCCGAATCAAACTTATATGGTCCTTTCTGAATACGGCTGTTGCTTATGCTGGGCCACAAACCTAGCAAAACTCATATATGTTTGCTTGTTTGGCCGTACATCTTGACCTGCATATTAATAATAACACGAATTTTATCGACGCTGATTCAAAATTACAGGAAGGATTTACAAAAACAATCAGACTTTCGAGTAACTTGGCGAATTTATTTTCCAGATGTCCCATAATGTGGCACTTTATCCCACCCAGCTCATCTCATTTTGGAGGAATCTGGGAAGCGGCCATAAAACCAACTTCAAATCACCCTAAAAGGGTTATTGATAAAAATATTCTGATACTTTTGTGACTGTAAAAACTTTTATTATTAAATTTAAATGACCAATACACAAACCATGTGTTCCTTTTTATTAGCACCGTTTTCCTTGAAACGTATCATCAAGCATCCAAACTCTCTTTTTTGGTACGGTACTTTCAAATTTATTTAAGCATCATGCAGAAACTGCGTGGATTTTTTGGTACTGCTCTGGAATATTCTTTTTAATCCAACGCAATAATTCAATTTAGTCTGTACTAATTTTATATTAGTTAATAATTCAATTTAGTCTGTACTAATTTTTTATTAGTTAAGAATACTAAATTTATCTTAACATTACGATGAAATTATTTTTGCCCCATTTATGCCCTAATTATTACAACTAAAAGTGTAACAAAAATTTTCCTAACACATGGCTTCTTAAAACCCCAAAATTCAAATCTTTTATCATCTTATAAAGATATTAGAGTATAATTTTAATTTACAACTATGTATGTATATCACACCATATGGCAATTATCATGAATATGATGTCATATACGACATCTAAATCAGACATAATATGTTGCTCTATTAACACTCAGCGTTTACTGGAAAGAGGCACTCACCACAAACACTCGAAAAGTTGCAAAAAAAAAATGTGTTCCATACACACTGTAACACAATTGGAAAAACTAATTTCCATCTCCAGTTTTCATTAACAACTTTTTTTCGAAGCTTTCGGTGTTTGTTTTTATTCGCTTTCATTGTTATTAGTTTTTATCTCAGATCATAGTTAATTTTATATGCAAATTAGCAAAACAAAAAAAAAAAAAAAATGTTGTGTACTTTTGTTGCTTATTTTATCAAAATAACTTTTTCTGCTGGTGGTAGGTTTGTGTGGGTGTCTACAGTATATAGTTTTTAAAATTTGTGGGGAAATTTTTGAGGTATATAAAGAATAGCGTACAACACTATATATAGTTCTGCAAAATGAAGGATATTACATTTAATAATTATATTAGCATAATGATGGTGATGGTAAGTGTAGTACTACTCCAAGTGTTGAACACGTGAAATGATTTACATTTTTTTTTTAAATGAAAAGTTGTAGGATTTTAATTTTTGTTTTCCTTTCGTTTTAATAATTTAATTAACTTGTATATGCATGAGGGTATGATAAGGGTAAATTAAATTACGGTTTAGTTGTTGGAATTAGTTTGGTGAATATTACATTTAATGTTGTCGCATAAAATAAATTTAATTATGGTAATATATATTTTAAATAAAGTTTGAAATTTTTTTATTTTATTTTAAAGTATTAAAATCACAATAAATAAGGATATTTCCATTGCATCAACCAAAAGAAACTTTAGTTTATAACTTAAGCATAAATAACTGGCATGTGATCAACCGACAGACTTAATAGTTTCATATAAGGGATCACACCCTTTGATTCTGTTAAATACACTAATGAAAATAATGGCTCCTATAGTCAGTGGACACCCGCGTGTCAAGTTTATTATATTTACACCACCATGACATCCTTATCGTACCATTACAGTGTTCTTTGCTTGTCGTTGTAGGCGATAATTTTTTTTTTCGTTGTTTCATTTACATTTTTGGAATAAAAAATCTTTGGTTGGTAGGATCTTGTTTACCTCCTGTTCTAATAAGAATTACTTTGTCATTTTACATGCCTTTGGAATACTTCTTTTTTAGGCAAATGCTATTTGTGCCCTTTTGACCCCAATATTATCAAAAAATAGTTCTTCTCCCGATTTTACTGACATTATTACAGTTTCATCATTGCTCCATAGTTGCGTTTTTTTTTCATTAAAATTATTTCTCAAAATGCATATATATATTATGCAGTATTTATCCTGATGATCAGAGCTTTTGATTAAGGTATCATATTGGGCCACTATTACGTGTTGTATTGAAAATTCAATCAACCCCTTTGATAATTTTAATTCGTAAATTTGCAAAGGCTAACACCTTTGATAATTTTTTGTAATAAAATTATTTATTGAAAATAACATTTATTTTATAGCAGTATTTATCCTGATGACCAGAGCTTTTGATTAAGGTATCATTCGCCACAATTGAGCCACTATTTCGTGTTGTATTGAAAATTCAATCAAATTCGTAAATTTGCAAAGGCTAACCCCTTTGATAATTTTTTGCCATAAAATTATTTCTTGAAATTAACATTTATTTTAAAGCAGTATTTATCCTGAGGATAAGAGCTTTTAATTAAGGTATCATTCTCCACAATTGAGCCACTATTACGTTTTGTATTGAAAATTCAATCAAATTTGTAAATTTGCAAAGGCTAACAACCCCTTTGATAATTTTTTGCCATAAAATTATTTCTTGAAATTAACATTTATTTTAAAGCGGTATTTATCCTGATGACCAGAGCTTTTGATTAAGGTATCATTCACCACAATTGAGCCACTATTTCGTGTTGTATTGAAAATTCAATCAAATTCGTAAATTTGCAAAGGCTAACCCCTTTGATAATTTTTTACCATACAATTATTTCTTGAAATTAACATTTATTTTAAAGCAGTATTTATCCTGAGGATAAGAGCTTTTAATTAAGGTATTATTCACCACAATTGAGCCACTATTACGTTTTGTATTGAAAATTCAATCAAATTTGTAAATTTGCAAGGGCTAACCCCTTTGATAATTTTTTGCAATAAAATTATTTCTAGAAATTAACATTTATTTTAAAGCAGTATTTATCCTGATGACAAGAGCTTTTGATTAAGGTATCATTCACCACAACTGAGCCACTATTTCGTGTTGTATTAAATATTCAATCAAATTCGTAAATTTGCAAAGGCTAACAACACCTTTGATAATTTTTTGCAAAAAATTATATCTAGAAATTAACATTTATTTTAAAGCAGTATTTATCTTGATGACAAGAGCTCTTGATTAAGGTATCATTCACCACAATTGGGCCACTATTACGTTTTGTATTAAATATTCAATCAAATTCGTAAATTTGCAAAGGCTAACCCCTTTGATAATTTTTTGCAATAAAATAATTTTTTGAAATTAACATTTATTTTATAGCAGTATTTATCCTGATGACAAGAGCTTTTGATTAAGGTATAATTCACCACAATTGAGCCACTATTACGTTTTGTATTAAATATTCAATCAAATTCGTAAATTTGCAAAAACCTTTGCTAATTTTTGTCTAACTAATTTTTGTTTAAGTTTTGAAACTTCATCAAAAGCTGTAAAAACATTTGTTAAATACATAAATAACATAATGCACCAGTTAGAAGAACACGATCATGAGGTGCAAACTAGTCGTCCCGAAAAACGTTTAAGAAGGAAAATAATTATGGCAGGTGGTAATTCACCTGATGAACAATCCTGTGATCTGCATCCATATTATAAAATTCATACATGACAATCTGTCACTTTAAATTACAAATTAACTGATTCCAAAGTATTGGTTTCCATATTTGATGCTTTTGGGTATTGTAAATTACAATTATTAATTTTGAATCAAATTAACTGACTTTTATGTTTAATGACATATGTATATTAATGTAAATAATTATATATTTTTTTATTTTGTGTTTTTTCAAATAATTTATGATAATTATATTTGCTCATATTCATTTATAGTTTTCGTATTATCAAGCATACATATAGTCATGATGATAAAAAATAAAACCAATTAAATTGTACGTGATTAAAATTATTTATATATATATATATATATATATATATATATATATATATATATATATATATATATATATATATATATATATATATATATGTATATATATATATATATATATATATATATATATATATATATATTTATATATATACATACATGGCGATGCCTAAAGCACATTTATATGTTCCTCGTATAACCATATATACACATATTACATGTAATGTACATACATAATAACAAAAGCTTTATTTTTATGTATATATGTTGATAGATTTATGGCTATTTGCCAATGTAATTTGTTCGAGGTACAATGTAACAATATAAATATTGTATAATATTATGTATCATAGGTGTGAGATTGTAAGCTCCATTATGAAACTCATCTATCGACTATATGTCTCATAATACTCTGCACACTAGCAATAGCAACGCATAAAAGAAAATTTAATTGAGGACAATAATAATATTATCCTAAATTGAATGAAAAACGATATACTGTATACACAAAAAAAACAACAACAATAAATGGGCTTAGACATATTTTAACCGTAAATACATAAACCTAATCTTGTATTACCAAAAAAAAAAATGAAGAAAAATCCTTAAATTGCGTTAACCAATTTCTTAACGTAAATATTGTTGTTGGTACAATATTTCTTCCACAAAACCAAACCGAAACAAAAAATAAAAAAAATAAAAAGAAAATTCTATTTCTTTAAATGAAATGGAAACTAAGCAAATACTAAATCGAGATATTGCTCGCACACACACACACACATCCATATGTATATAGTATAAAATCTTATTTTTCTGATAAATCTTATCAGTATTCCTATAAACACATTGTGAGAAATTTTCCTGAAAATGGATACATTTTCGTTCCATTTACCAAATCCTTATTATTTAGTATATAATACAATGATATATGGAAGGGGGAATGAAAACGAAAAGGGGTAAATTTAAATGTTTGGTAAAAGATTTTTTAAACACCTATATAGGTTAACAGATATAGCCAATAGTCTTTCAGAGCAACGCAAGGAGCGGCCACGATCATCGCCACTGTTAACACGTCACCACCATGTGACTCCATGATGATTGACAACCAAAAAAATTCACTAAAATATCAAAAATAAGTGGAGTCCAAAAGCCTCATCCTTGCAAACCAAGCAATAACTAGCATGCTCACGGAAATAAAGCCTGGCCAATATTAGATCCTCACTTTATCTAGCCTCAACACTCACAGGCACGATTGAACACCAACAAACTAAAACATCATTAAAACAACACAAATCCACAAATCACTAAAAACAAACCACGACCCTAACAACAAGGCCCGGTTCTATCAGAACTTGATAGACTCAACGCCCTCCATAAAAACAACTGAAAACTTCCAAAAATCAAAACAAATAAGAAAGCGGCAATGAGTGAATCGGTTGATAATTATTTCAATGCTGATAACTATGTCACTCCTCGGACTCCTGAACACAACTCCAGCCGCACAAACAAGCTCCAAAGCAAGCCAACAAAGCTCTAAGCGCCAGTCACGCATCGCCTACTCAAACCGAAAGCTTAATCAGTCCAACAAATCATCACTCCACAAAACAGCTATCAAACCAACACTAATATACGCATGCGTAATCGGGGCCATCGCCGCCGAAACCAAACGATCAGAATTATATCTTAGAATTACGACCGAAAACTTTAAATAACAACAACAACTACAAAAAATAAAATAAATTAATCGAACCCACAACCCAACAAAAACGTTCAAACCATTCAAGCACTTAAGCAGAGCCCTGTCACAAAAACCACCATTAGTCAATTTAAATTAATTTCCAGCACTGAACAAAGTCTAACAAGCCAGTAAAAATCCTATAGTCTAAACTACCTCACGATTGACGACGAGGTCGAAGCGGCACTCCAACGTGATCTTGAGAATGTGATCGGAAACATCAGTGACTATCTGGTGTTTGAACAACAGGAATAAAAAAGCTGATGTAGACATAAAATCGGCTGAGTCAAGGCCGTGTCACAAAGTGAGTCGAAGTCTCACGGCGCTACAATTTACAATGGTATCGCCACACCAGAGCAGTATGAATTGACCCTGATTGCAGTATTATTTGTTAGGGATGCGGTCAGGTAAGACATAAAGCTACCCAGTGAAGGGCAAATCGAGTATAAGCAAAGAACAGGTGCTTGTGAGGTTTTCAAAGGCTCTTTTGACTAAGAAGGGAAGCAGACCAACATATTTAAAATGCTGCGATGAAACTTATATGCAGATAAAAGGTTGAAATGACCTTTTGATGTAGCTGGTTTGTGAGATTGTACTCAGATAGCGGTTGTAGGCGAGCAGTATCGGAAAGGAACCCTAGAGATCCCAACCAATAATTATATTAATGCAGTCTTTAACGGTGCAATTTGATTTATCCAGCGGGCTTACGAATTCTCGGGGTTACGTCGAAATGCGTGGGAAAAAGGTAATAAGTATACTGGTGAACCAACGAGGTATCCTTACTTAGGAGGAACGTTTTTAGGCTACAAAAGGTGGCGCAGCAAGCACAAGGGAAACAAAAGTTCCACCAAGCACAAGGCTGTGAAAATAGAGCTTAGCCAGATGCTGGCAGGAGTTATATAATGCGGGATGGACACCAACCCTTGACGCAGGGGATAAAAGCTTTTTATTTACCAACTTGATTTCATAGATGCGTCTCCATGACGTGATCACTGTATACAAGCGCTGAATGTGATAGTTAGCAGTCCATCGCATCTATTAAACACCTATTATATATGTGTTTGGCGTAAGAAGAGTTCCCCTCACGCTGGAAGGTGCCGCGTGTTGTGCTGATCACCAAAAGAAAAGGTGAGTATTCACAGATTTCCCGTCAACATACAGACCCCTCTGCATGCTTGATACGATGAGAACTTTTAGAGACGATGTTAGAGCCAAGATTGGGATTAGAAATACCGGTTGCTGAGTATTTGTTTCCAAAACAACATGGCTTCCAAAAGGGTGACTTGACCATAAGAGTAGGTGACTTGACCATAAGAGTAGAAGTTGTAGCCAGAGTTAGCCCTAGAACTTTGGACAAATGTTGATCCCTTCAATCAGAAAGTGGTCTGACACACTAATAAAAATCCATGAGTAAAGAAATCTTTACAGTAGTACAGTGTATCATTGGAATACTTGGTCTACACTTTTCAAAGTATTAAAGTGTATTTTTAGCGACTGAATCGTTATCAAATTAAATTGGCAAAAAAGTGATTTATAATGCTTTGACAGAATTCGTAAAATGATACAAGCTGAAAATGCCAATTTTATGTATTTGATTGAAAACATAATATTACATTTAAAAATTACCTTCAATATTGTTATTATGTTGAGCAGTTTTCGGAAACGTACCTGGAAATAAACAGAAAAAATAACCATTAGTTTAAATTATTTAAAATGTCAAGAAGCTGTTATTATATGAATCTAGTAATAATATTACATTGCAAAAAATTAAAAGTTATTATCGCCAACTAGCGACTTTTGCCAAATAGTTGCTTTCCCCTTAAAATTCACTGCGCCATCTATTTAGGATCGTATCGCAGATTTTGACCGAGCATGTAAACTCGCTGGTTTTAAACGTCACTAACGACATCAGGATTTTCCACCAAATGCCGTTGAATATCGGTCGTCATAATAATCATATATCATAGAATACATCATAATTGTGGCTGTCTTTCATCTTCGCGAAGTTGTTTGGTTTGATGTCGATATGGATTACTATGCTGTGGCTTTTCAACTATTTAACTGAATTGGTTTCCGGATATTGTCCAATTTTGAAGTCAGGTAAGAGAATTGATGTTTACAACTATCGCGGTATTAAGATTTTTTCAGATATGCCTACATTTTTTGAATGTATGGTCACCAGGATTTACTGGTTCCATATTGACTCATTTATTTGTGCCGAGCCACATTTCACGAGCAACAGTTACTAATTTGGTTTCTTTTTGCCGTGATTTATCCAGAAGTACAAGTCCTGCAAGTGAATATACCTTGAGAATGTGAATTATCCGGCAAAGTGTTCAGCCTTATGTTTGAGTATGCCTGATATTTTACCAAGGGAGTTGAGTATGCCGTATGCCTGTTTGAGTCGATCAATTGAAATGGTATGAGTTTTACCATTAATTGACACGATAAATTTTTTTCGAAGGTGGCGTATAACTTTGGATGTACCTTCGTAAGGAGGTGATAGGTCCGTGCGAACCTTGTCTGTCCGACTGAAAACAAAATCGCAATTGTCAAGTGATTTGGGGACAAATATATTCTCTTGTTTTGTCGAACGAGGTAAAGTTGGCACAAGGTTTTGCATGGTTTGTCGCAGTTGGTCGACAACTGTGTCTTGTGTTGGTAAAAGTACAGGAGGATTTTCGACGCAAAAACTCACCGGGCAGTTTGATCGTTGGCACCCAAAGACCATTTCGGCGGGAGAGCACATTAGATCTTTCTTTACTGTTGCTCGGATTCCAAGTGAAATGGTGGGAATTTCCGAACTCCGATTAATCGTATTGCATCGATTCATGAGAGCAGTTTTTAGCTGCCTATGGAAGCGTTCGACCATGTAATTTGCTTGTAAATGATAAGCCGTTGTACGTATCCGATGTGAGCCCAGAAATTTTGTTAACTCAGTAAAAAGCTTTGGACTCAAATTGCGTTCCTTGATCTGTAGTTATGATGAGAGGAACGCCAAATCGTTCGTGATACGAAATTATTTATGAATGTAGTGGCAATGGTTGAGGCTGTCATATTGGTCATGAAGTACGCTTCGGGCCAACGAATGAAGCGATCGACACAGATTAGAATATATTGATATACATTAGAGGGAGGCAGTGGTCCTACTATGTCTATATGGATGTGTTCAAATCGACCAGGTGGAATCTCGAATTTTCCATGTGGTGAAATGATTTGTCCTTGGTTATACTGGACCACAAATAACGAGGTGTACGACGTTCAGAACTAGAAAATAAATTCTGAAGTTCTAAGTCGGCTTTTTGTGATTTAATAAGTATTTGATAGTCGAAGTGAGTCTCAACTGTGGGCTGTTCGTTGTCTCTGGAACACGAAAGTATGTTCGCAACCACATCACCACTGCCTTGCACATGCAAGACGTCCGCGTGGTGAATTGCCTAATGTAATCCAAGTGTCTTGCCTGTTTTGGACAGTTTTGAACTAAATAGCTTTCGTCAGAGGTTTGTGGTCAATGTAAATGGTGAAATCCGGACCTTTGACAAAATTGTTTAACTGCTAGATAAATTGCGAACAATTCCTGTTCGTGGATGCACGAGAAGTGTAAGTTTGACTAGTTCATATTTCAGAATTGTGAATGCATGTTGGCATTCTTCTGGCCAAGAGACATTTTTGGTAGTCTTGGTCTTTCTAGTTGCATCAGCCAAGTGAATGTGAATTGGAGCCAATACTTCAGCGAGTTTTGGAATAAATAGGTGGTAATTTACCTTACCGATGATCTTGTAACTGAGGAAAACTAGTGTTACTGCTCCAAATACGCATTTAGAAGTCTTGATGTGAACATCAAACTCTATTAAATTTTGGAATAGTTGTTCCAAGTGCAGTTTGTGTTGTTCCTCAGATTTAGATGGTACAAGAATGTCGTCTATGCAGACGAAGACAAAATCAAGTTCACGAACGATCTTGTTCATGAAACGCTGAAATCGAATAGCATTCGGATGAATTCAAAGAGGCCAAATGGAGTTGTGATTGCCGTTTTATGAACGCCTTTAGGAGCGACGAGAATTAAATGGTATGCTCTGACCAGATCAATTTTAAAGAAGATTTTTCATCCATGTAAATGCATGTAAACATTTTGAATGTGGGTATAGGGTAATTATCAGGTGTAGTGACGTATTAAGCCTATCATAATTCCCACATGGTCTCCTGTTAATCTTTCTTTTTTACCATGTACTCGAGTCACGAGTGAACTCTACCCGGATGGTTGGGGTTTTTGTATCGGTATTTGCTGGTTGTGCTTTGTATGCATTATTGCAATTGCACGGCGGTATAAATTTCTTAGCCCTATTGCCGATTTTGAAGTGCTACCAGCACTTGGCTTGCCGCTATTGCTCCTGTCTCGGCTAAGGGACTGAGCATTTGATCGGCTTTTAGATCTGCCACGTTGGTTATTGAGTGCACGCGATAGACGAGCTTCAATTGAATTATCAGTTTGAGTTTATGGAGGTCGACTACGACTGTCAGTTTGGACCATCTGTGAGGTAGCGGACGATAATTTAAAAGCTGACAGATTAGGTGTCATCGCCTCATACATACGATTGGCCATTTGTGCAAATTCAGTTAATGCAATTGTTAAGGCTTGTGCCACCATTGGTATACGGATGACTTCCGGTAGGTGGCTCACTCATAACGAGCGGATTGTATCCTCCAGTAATTTGTTGCCTACAAATGTTTTAATTTATTTCATCATGTGCGGTGGGCGTCTGTCGCCTAACTGCCGGCCACTAAAAAGTGTCTCCAGCTCTCGCTCGTGCGCAATCGTGCTAGCCGGGGAAGTGTTGCTTTTAAAGTTTTATAATAGTTATCTAACGGAAGATCTGCCAGCATGTCGTTAATGACTTCCAAAGCCACCGGTTACAATGCCGCAAGAACATGAGTCATTTTCATCTTGTCGCCCATGATATCTTGCTTCTTGAACATTAATTCAGCCGTATTGAACCACGTTTGTGGGTGTTCTGCCCAGGATGGTGAAAGTTTCACCATCATTATAGCGGCTTGTTCTGGTGGATCTACAGTCATGTCTTTCTCTTCGACCACTAATATTTCGGTAATGATATCGACTTTGGGTGGCATGGTGTATTAACTGGTGATAAATCCACCAAAAGTTTCTTCTCTTTCGTTTATTTATGTAAATGCTGGTAGAGTTCTGCTTTGTCTTCCAGTGAACATTCAGTTATTGATTCATATCGAGGTGACTAATTCCTGTGGAGGAATGTTGGCTTATATCACCATAAATATTAGTTAATCAGCTCCCTTGAAGTTATGCCACGAGATGTGGTCTTATGGCACTTGATCCAACTTCACATTGTAATTGAAACTGTTTAGGCAAATGTCATAAAACTAAACAGCCGTATCATTATTTGAACGTGCCTCAATAATTTTACTAGTAGCAAAATGGCGTTCAGCTTAAACCAAGGAATTAATAAGTTAATTTTAGTTGACGCTATCCTGTATTTCCTTGCGGTAAGAGGACCATTTTCTTAGAATGAATCTATTTTATTTAGATGATCCCCGGTCAGCAGATCGTCTACTTAAAAATCCGTTGATATGATTACAGCAGTTTTTAGGTAAGATTGGTAGCGATACTCTTTTATGGCAGATATAGTGCTATCAAATGGGCCAGATTTTAATAAACCGCATGTTCGTTGACTAAAACGGGGTTCGTATTAAATTTTGTCGATATATATATTTTCTTTAGAAGATATATTTTTTAAAGATGTGGGTAGTCCGTGCAGCCAACAACGGCCAACGCGTTACCGACCTTGCAATAACGCACAACTTAGTTGTATCAAGTATGTTTTTCCCACACAAGATAATCCACAAAGTAACGTGGAGATCGGATGATGGAAGAACGGAAACCCAATCGATCACGTCATAATGTCTAAGAGACACTCCACCAGCATATCCGACGTCAGATCTTACATAGGTGCAGACGTGAACAGCAATCATGTGCTTGTGATATTTAAGTATAAGCCCAAACTGTCATCTACGTTCAACAGACAAACACAAAAGACCGTTCGATGGAATATCGATGCTTTAAAAGATCAAGCGTCACTGCAGAGTTACCAATCAGATGTCACTAATTATTTAGACCGGCCCAGTAACAACGAAGAAGCTCCTTCTAACATCCAGGGGCAGTGGCACGCTATACAGTCAGCTAAAACCACCGTAGCACAAAGTTTCATCGGAAGATGGCCTCCAAGGTCCCGCAATGTTTGGTCCGATGATCAATGCCGAAGGGTTTTCGAAAATAAAGAAAAGCTACGACTTGATACTTTCGAGGAAAGAAGCGCGATCATATGAGATCTTGCATCGAAAACATCAGCTTCCAAGCGGAAATGGGAAACTCAAAGGAATGTTTTGCTAACGCCAGAAATCTAACTAAAGACTTCCACCCAAGAAGTACAGCCATCAAAGACGGAAATGGAGAGCTGAGAACAAACGTGGCTGATGTTTTCTTAATATAGCAAACCTACTTTCAAAATCTGCTAAACCGGAAGGACGAAGTGACCCCCATTAAAGCAATAACTCCTCCAGGTGAAGAGGTCCTTGTTGAATATCCTACAGAAGAGGAAGTAGATGCAGCTATTAATAGATTAAAAAAATGGAGAGGCATCCGGTCTCAACGGAATCCTCGCAGAATTGATTAAGCTCGCAAGCGCTACTCTTGAAACAAATCTATACGATCTCATCGTCTCTATTTCGGACCAAAAAGAGTTGTCGGAAGACCGCACTCATATGTCCACTGCACAAATAAGGAGACCGTCTTAAACGTGGAAACTATCGTAGTATCGCTCTGTTGAGCACTGCTTACAAAGAGTTGGTAATGTTGTACTTGCCAGACTCATCCCTTTCGCCGAAAACACCATTGGCGACTATCAATGTGGTTTTCGTCCTAGCCGATCGACCACTAACCAATGTTTTACCATGAGGATGATCTTGGAAAAATGTTGGGAGTACAACATAACCATACACCAACTGTATATAGACTTCAGACAGGCAAATGACAGTATAACGTGAACACTTATGGGCAGCGCTCATATGCCTAGGAATTCCAGAGAAACTCGTTTCTCTGTGCAAATTAACAACCTCTGGGTCTGTATAAAGAATTGTAATTAAAGGAGCTGTGTCAGACCTCTTTGAAATAACATCTGGGGTTCGACAGGGAGATGTACTCGCGCCTATGCTGTTCAACTTGGCGTTTGAGTACGTAGTGAGAAAAAGCAACTGAAACTTCGTGCTGTATATTTAATAAATCAGGGCAAATTCTTGGATATGCAGATGATATCGTGCTTCATGGCCTAAGATCTAGCGATATCAATGACAGATTTATACAGCTCGACCGCTACGCAAAAAGAATTGGTTTGGAGGTGAACAGCAGCAAACTAAAGATGTTATCAACATCCAGAACATCTCCATGGTAAATCTCGGAATTGGCGACCATAACTTCGATAGCGTCGAAAACTTTAAATAACTCAGGTCAGTTATAACATTGTCGAATGATATGCAGGGAGAGATAAAAGCCCGAATCGCTGCTGAACAATGAGTTTTCTACGCCCAATCGAAATTATTGCGATCTAAACATATGTCGCAGTCGTGCAAGCTCGCATTTTATAAAGCACTCATAAGACCTGCGTGCTGGCTTTCAGAAGCAAGAGCTGGACCTTGACCTCTAACGATTGTAGATTGTTATCTTCCTTCGAAACGAAGGTCATTCGGTCAATCTATGGTTCAATCAAAGTCGCGGACAACGAATATCGGATTCGTTTGAACCACGAGATAAGGCAACTTCATGGAGGCTGCGATATTATTGGATTCATCAAATTCAATCGAGCTAGATGGCTCGGCCTCGTTACACGATCTCCACAACAACGAATGACCAGTAAAGTGTTCCATCAACAACCAGCCGGTGTTCGTCGCAGAGGAAGACCCCGAATGCGCTGCCGTGACGACGTCGAACAAGATCTACATGCATTAGGATGTCGAAACTGGAGAACGAGAGCGATGGACCGAGATAGATGGAGAGCCTTAGTAAGGGCGGCAAAAACCCTTCATGGGATGTGAAAGACAGAGAGAGCGAGAGGGTAGTCCGTGCAACAATTCAAAATTTGTTGAAACAAAATGTTGAATCCACCTATTTCTTTTCACACCATTGTATATAATTGAAAATTTCTTTCATATAATAGAAAATTAATAACAATTTTCTGTATGATGAAGATCGTGTGGCAGGAGAGTTTGTCTGTACTTATTCATATACAAATTTAATTAGAACAGCTCTAATTAAAAAATTATATACGAGAAGTAATCATATTTTGAAAAGCTTCACCTTGTGGTTCTATAATTATTCTTATTTTGCATAATATATTGTATGCAATCGGGAAAACGTGTGTGTGTTTGTGAGTGCTCAAAATAGCATAATACTAAAGAGTTTTTTATTATGTTCATTTTCTATAATTAAATTCCAAGGAACAGCAACAACAAGTCGTATAAGACGATGAAATATAATGAAAATTCAAATGAAAACAAGTACACGGTACATAGCATATATATATGTTGCACATATACTACGATTATATACTAAATAGATACCATATACGCTATACATACATTGTCTGCGATCATTTTTCAAACCTTTTCCATGTATAGTTTCCACTTTAAATTCATGAATAGTAAATTGAATTGAAAATTATGTCTCGAATAAAAGATTTTTAATTTTTTTCGAAACATTAAAATTATTTTTCATTTTGCGGTTATTTTTGAGCTGTAGTTGTCATTTTTATCATTTTTAGGTTATAAATTTTAATTTACGAAAAAAAAAATACAATGAAAAATCTAATTTGCATTTTCATCAAAAATTTTATATGAAAGTAGAGTACAAAAGTGAAAAATTATTGTCTAAAAAAAAAAAAAAAATTTAAATAAAAACAAAAAACGGAAAACTCTAAATTTTCATGTGGTCTAGAATAAATACATGTATACGTTTATATATATATATATATATATATATATATATATATATATATATATATATATATATATATATATATATATATATATATATATATATATAAATTCATTAGATGGACATTTTTAATTTTTCTACTCTAAACCATTTTCCGTTGAGGTTGAAATTTTTTTTTGCTACTGTAGCCACTCCATATACAATTTTATGAAATATGTAGTAATAATTTATATTTGGCTGGTAATAGCGTAAAATGAATGGTGGTTGAAAATGTTTAAACTTAATAAGGATTTTAAGGGATTTATGTTACCAAAAGATTAAAAAATATAAAATCATATATACCTACGAATGTTAAATGGCTGTAAGCTGAGATTTTATAAATGTATATATACATATGTATAGCATGATAGATTTGGTCATTGAAAATTTATGTTCATTGGTTATAAAAGCAGATATTTTGCACATTAACAAAAAGCTATGACCTACACAAATTTTTAATTTTTAAAAACTATTAGATATATTTGATCCGGTCATATACAGTGATGGTTAAATAGTTTGCTTGACACGACGCCGCCCTGAATTTGATTCCAGTCGCAGACCACATTTTTGTGATTAATTGTGTGTAAAATCGTTCGTTGGTCTAAAAGGTATTGTAAAAGATCTCAGTAAATGGTTGTTTGGTGCTTTAAAAAAATATATCCCTGTTTTTCCCGTAAATTCTGGTTGCCAAGGATTTTCAAGCAATTTGAGTAAATAATGCCATTAAACACTTACCACCAAAATCGAAGAGCACATTTGCCAAATCAGGAATGGCTTCAAAAGTTCAGCGGTGGTTCTACATGTTAGAGACCTGACCGGGATGCTAACAATGTGACGTCACTATTATTAAGTAACATACAAATGTAAAAGCGGGTAGAGTGGAAGGTTACCAACCAACCCTCACAAATTTCTTTATACTATTACACCCCACATGAAGCCTGGAGTAAATATACTAGATTCACAACAACATCGAAAATTTAACATGGACCACGATAAAAATGAAACAATAAAACAGAATAGCTCACAAGACGTGTTAATTCTGCAAAAGCTCAGAAGGTCAGGATTACAGTTATTGTATGATAAATATCATCTAGTCCAACTGAAAATAGAACTTCAGGAAGATATAGCTTCAATTGACCAGATCGCGTTTGAAGACGATTCTGAAACGGTCGAAAGTACATTATTAGATAAACTTAATGAAATTAAAAGAAAAGATAGTCATCCAAAAAAATTTGTTAATTTTCAATAATTGGCAACAGTACCCATGGAGAATAAAGCGTTCCCTCTATGCATAATATAAATACACATAGTACTACCATCATACGTTCCAGATGAGGTCGATAGAATATCATCAAAATATAGTATACATATATGACATTTAGGTTATCATACATATAAAAATATTTTTATAATTTTAAAACCATACCAGTAGCGACATCTAGCTCGACAATGGGCTAACATACCATGGTAGTACTATGTGTATTTATATTATGCTTTATGTCAATAAAGCTATCTGAACTAAAATTGCCATATTTTAACGGAGCTAAAACTGAACGGTTAACATTCAGAGATTTTTATTTCGACCTTATACATAGAAAGAACAACATAGATACCACATTCGGTCCGGAAAAGCATTTCATTTGATTGAACATCTTTCTGTTAATGCTGACAATTTCAAGATGGCTTGAAAAACTTTATGTGATCGATATGATAATGCAGTTCTGATTTAAGGGGTTCACATGAAAAAAATGTATAATATAAAACCACCAGTCTCGAAATATTCAAACTCTCTTCAATCTGTCATTGGCCATTCGGTAAAAAATTATAGTGTATTAAAGGCATTGCAAGTTCCAGATTAAGTATCTGTCTTCATTTCGTGATTAAGAAAAATAGTACCACCACTCAGTTACAAGTGGTTTTTAATGGGTCCGGTAAATCGTCGTCGAAATTATCCTTAAATGATTGTATATTTAAAGGTCATACCGTACAACAGGATCTATGGTCTATTATTTTGAGATTCAAAAAACACATTGTAGCCTTTACAGCCGATATTGCTAAAATGTAAAGGCAAATTTTAATCGACGAAACTCAACAAGACTTTCAACGAATCTGGTGGAGAGCTCATAAGTCAGATCCTATTCGCTGTTTTAAACTATGCATTATCACATATGGAACTCTTCTCAATAAAACAACTGACTGGGTTAGCTTCAGACCTGAAGTAGAAAGCAATATTAACCTACAAACAGAATTAAAATTTTCATTATGGAAAGCACCCCAAAAAATGAAAACACCAATCGTGCAGATCCCAGGGATAACAAATTAAAAGCTGAAGTGTTTGCTGATCACTTGGCTGGTATTTTCCAACCGAATGAGGTCGAATCGAATATTATAATCAAAAATAGAAGCAACGACTATGGGACAGAATCCCTCTAATAACCCAGAAAGAAGTTAATAGGGAAATAAAATACAATCTGAAGACCGGAAAGGCTCCTGGATATGATCTTTTAAAAGGAGAAATTCTAAAGCAACTACCAAAGAAAGCTATTGCGCAATTAACCCATTTGTTTAATGCTGTTATTAGATTACGGCATGTTCCTTCTGCTTGGAAAGTTGCAGAAGTTATTATGCTACCGAAACCATATAAACCGCCAAATGAAGCTCAATCATATCGTCCGATATCCCTGCTTCCTATCATCTCAAAGCTAATGGACAGACTTCTTCTGAGACGAATGACACCAATAATAGAAAGTAGAAACCTAATACCAGATCACCAATTTGGATTCAGATGTAAACATTTAACAATTGACCAGGTTCACTGAATTACAAACATTATAGAAAAGGCGTTAGAAGATAAACAAATTTGTTCTACGATATTTCTGGACGAGGCCGCAGCTTTCGATAAGGTATGGCATGAGGGATTAATACATAAACTAAAAGTTATGCTTCCGGGACCATATGTTGACCTTCTGGAGTCGTACTTATCTGAAAGGCTTTTCAGACTATGACAAGAAGATGAGTCTTCTGAACTGAGAGAGGTAAGGGCAAGGATCCCACAAGGCAATGTTCTGGACCCACTCCTATATCTACTTTATACAAGTGATATACCACAGTCCGATCATGTAAGCATAGCAACGTTTGCTGACGACACCGCTATACTACCAACAGTGTAAACTATCAAAGAGGCGACGAATAAACTTCAATATGCAAGTGAAGAAGTTCACCAGTGGACCAAGCGATGGAAAATCAAATTTAATGAATTAAAATCTGCGCATGTCAACTTTACGAACAAACTATTGGTTAATCCGCTGCCAATCAGTATAAACGATGTCATGGTGCCATACGAGAACTCCACCAAATACTTAGGTATGACACTGGACGTTAAGCTTAAATAAAAAGAGCATCTGAAGAAGAAACTAAATGAGCTTAATCTTAAATATAGACAATTGTACTGGCTAATTGGACGAAGGTCAAAATTAAGCACAGACAACAAAATATTGATTTACAATAAAATCCTAAAACCGGTCTGGCTATATGGTATTCAGCTCTATTCAGCTGTACTAAAAATGCTAACATCAAACATATACAAAACTTCCAGAATAAGGTACTTCGGAGTATAGTCAATGCACCCTGGTACATTCGTAATAAGGATTTGCATCAAGATTTGGGGATACCGGATGTAAAACACGCAATAGAAACATTTGCAACGAAGCATGAATCGAGGCTATTGCAACATGTTAATGCGGAAGCCTCTCGGCTCCTGGATAATGAACACTTAGATAGAAGACTAAAGAGAACCAAACACTCTGAACTCGTCAGTATGTGAGCAGCTCCCTATTAACGAACAGGCATTGGAGCATCGCTGGATCAACAGTGACCTCATTATAGTTTAATTTTTAAAAATTCAGATGTAAATTGATGGTTAGTCTGGAAAGACTAGTTTCAATAAATAAAAATAAAAATAAAAATATGGAACTAGAAGTGCCTCATATTTGGCGACACGTACATTGCACTCATAATAGATGAAATCAGTTCATTTCCATTGGCTTCACAAATTTCAGAACTAACCAATTTATTAGATCAAGGTGGATTTTATCTTAGAAAATGTTCTTCAAACGTTCAAGATCTTTCTTCACATGAGTCCTCATCGAATGTTTCGCTAGTTCTAGAACTTTCTTGAGACACATTTCAAGATACATTCCAAATTAATTTTTCCAAATGTTCGTTTGAAACTCCATGTACTAAACGAAATGTTCTGACAGAAATATGTCAGTTGTTTGATCCTTTGGGGTTGTGGGCGCCTATAGTTTTTGTTGCTAATATCATTATGCAAACGATCTGGACACTTTACAACGTTGAATGGGATGGTTTTATTCCAGCACAAATTCGTTCCCAATGGTTCGAGTTCAAGTCCCAATTGATTGAATTAAAGCTAATATTAGTACCCCGAGGTATTCTAGTACCACAAAATAAAATTTTACAGATCCATGGTGTTTCAGATGCCTCTCAGAAAGGTTTCAGGTGTATTATTTATTTGAGAGTCACAGATAATAACGATGGAAATTATGTGAGGCTGATATGTAAAAAGTCAATAGTAGCTCCACTTAAAAAGTAGATCATTCGTCGCCTCGAGATTTGCGGAGCGTTGTTACTGGCACAAACTTTAAATAAGTCATTTGAAAGCCTTAACATGCAGTATTGAAAGCCTTAATATGCAGTGTTATACCTATCTTTGATCTGACTCTGAAATTACGCGGTTGCGTATCAAATCCGAACCATCAATATGCATCATTTGTGGCCAGTCGAATTTCTGAAATAAAAGAACTTTCCTCAATGGCAAGTTGGTGTCATGTACCAACAACACAAAATCCCGCAGACTACGTTTCACAATGTAGTATGCCAAGTGAATTTTTAAAGCTAGAGTTACGGGCCCTTGCTTTCTTCAAGCAAGTCAATCAAATTGGCTTAAAAATCCAAAATTAAGAATAAGTTCAGAAATTTAGATCTTCGGCGACACATTTTAATGTTCAATGAGCCATTTAGGACTATGCAACCACGACTAATTGTCTATTAAATCTGCTGCTTGGCGCCAGTGGTTTTACCCTGTGACTTTCAAGAAATTTGTAACTCAGTTTGCCACATATGTAATCCATCTGTGAGGATATGATAATTACTATGCCAATATTGTCCCCAGCGAGTGACTCTTTGACGATGCTGTATAGTTTAGTTAAAAGTTGTGCTTTAAATAGTTCTAGCCGTGGTAAACATACCTGTCGGTATGTTTACCACGGTTCAAAGATCCGGATTTCGGAACACGAAACGGAACTCGAACAAGACTCGTGAATGATCCAAATTTAGTTTCAAATCCGGAACTCAAAACGAAACTCGAACAAGATCCGTCAATGATCCGGATTTAGTTTCAAACCTGGAACTCAAAACGGAACTCGAACAAGATCCGTCAATGACCCGGATTTAGTTCGAAATCCGGAGCTCGAAACGGAACTCGAACAAGATCTGTCAATGATCCGTATTTAGTTCCGAATCCGGTACTTAAAACGGAGCTCGAACAAGATCCGTCAATTATCCGGATTTAGTTTCAGTTTCGGAACTCAAAATGGAGCTCGAACAAGATCCGTCAATGATCCGGATTTATTTCTGCTCGAAACGGAACTCGAACAAGATCCGTCAATGATCCGGAATTAGTTTCAGATCCGGAACACAAAACGGAGCTCGAACAAGATCCGTCAATGATCTTGATTTAGTTTTAAATCCGGAACTTAAAACGAAAATCGAACAAGATTCGTCAATGATCCGGATTTAGTTCCAAATTCGGAACTCAAATCTGAACTCGAACAAGATCCGTCAATGATCCGGATTTAGTTTCAAATCTGAAACTCAAAATGGAACTCGAACAAGATCCTTCAATGATCCGGAATTAAGTTCCAAATCCGGAGCTCAAAACGGAACTCGAACCAGATCCGTCAATGATCCGGATTTAGTTCCGAATCCAGTACTTAAAATGGAGCTCGAATAAGATCCGTGAATTATCCGGATTTAGTTTCAGATCCGGAACTCAAAACGGAACTCGAACAAAAACTATGCTCCTCAAATAAAATTCCAATTATATTTTCAGGTAAACATAGTTTGAGATTATAATATTGGATAATAGGAGGTCGAAATGTATGTCGAAATATTGCAAATAAATGTATGATCTGTATTTTAAGAATAAACCAACATTAACCCATGATATAATAGGAGACTTTTCAATAGTTGGCATAGATTTTTTTGGACGATTTTTTGCAAAATCTATAACATTGAATTTATCATGGATTTGACTTCAGAATAATTTCTAGCGTGTCTTCATCAATATATTGCCAGACGCTCACGACACTTCGGTGGATTGTGGGGTCAGCTTTAAGAAATACCAAGTGGCATATGAGTAATCGGTACGCGCTTGTGGATTTTGGAGGATTAATACACGTTAATTTGTCAAATTGAAGGCATACTAAATTCCAAGCTATTGACTGAAATTTCAAATGATCCCATAGAATTTACTGCACTTTTTTCAGGTCATTTTTTCATTGGTAGTCTTATTTTAGCTCTACCTGAACAATGTATATGCTTGATTTAAATGTAAATAGACTATCTCGATACCAATTAATTTACGCGTTGGCATGTTGAATATTTAAACGAATTCCAAAAAAGTGATAAATGGCAAAAACCTTCCAATAATAATTATAACATAGGTTATTTGGTGCTCTTACATGAAGACAACATTCCACAGAATAATTGAAAAGTAATCCTTCTTGGTTTTCTCTGCGACCAGTTTGCCGACTAAAAGCACAACTAAGTTCTTATACTCTTAAATTTTTAGTGACTTCATTTCCCACAAACCAATTTCAATCAACAAACATACTGCCACTGGTTTTGTACAAGTTTTTAATTTATTTCATCCTCAGATGTTTGAAAAACTTTTAAGGTTTGGAAATGAAACAAAAGCTCTAAACAAACCCGACACCCGACTAAAATTCAAAATCCTTTCAACATAAATCACAAAATTAATTCGCTTGTCTTTTACAAAATATTTTTTTAATTTTCATTTTTGCTGTCATTTTGACGTCCAACTTTTAACAGCAATAATGCTGTTTGCATTAAAGCACGTATTTCAAACAGAACAAATCACAAGCTTTATGGTTTAGAAAAAAAAAATTATTAACAATTTTTGAAAGAATATAATATTTACGATACAAAATCCACCCATAATTACATTTCCCAAAAGCAAAAATTTGTAAAAAATTCGTTAACAAACTTTTGTATATATTTAATAATAATTTGTAATGAAAGCTTTTGGGAATATAATAAAATTGAATAAAACTTTTATATGTCTGTCCTCTTTTTTGGTATAATATTATATATATATATATATATATATATATATATATATATATATATATATATATATATATATATATATATATATATATATATATATATATATATATATATATATATATATATATATATATATATATATATATATATATATATATATATATATATATATATATATATATACATACTAACAAAAAAACTCAGTGAGAATATTTCAATAGCACATCAAAAGATAAAGTTTCGAATGATAAAAATCGCAACCAATACTTCTAATAATAAAATGATTTCAAGACTAAAGCACAATAAATATTGCGTAACCTATTAAAATTCTCAATCAGAACAGTTGCAGCTGCAGGAAGTAAAAACAGTCCA
Organism: Tipula confusa; assembly: GCA_963556175.1. Taxonomy (NCBI): domain Eukaryota; kingdom Metazoa; phylum Arthropoda; class Insecta; order Diptera; family Tipulidae; genus Tipula; species Tipula confusa. The sequence continues at coordinate 63,805,751 of OY744475.1, read as the reverse complement.
AAGCGTACACCAGCACTTTAAGATCAACTATGGCAATTCAGGCTATACGAACAGCAATAAAAACCCAAAGCTATTCTTATTGATACGGTTTCGGTCAACGGTTCAGCCGCTGCGCAGTTTGTACTGCAAGCAAGTCAAAAATTCAGTTTTGCAACCAATACAGTGCAGTCAATCGGATAAAAATTCAGCAAATTAAACCAAAATCCACATTGTTTGCAACCATTCAAAAAAGGTTGCAACAGCTGCAAATGTCATTTTTTGTGTTTTATAACCTCATTTTATTTCAAGATGGATGATTTATAGAGTAAACATTTTATATTAATTATTTTATTCTAATTTCACTTTATTTTATGTTAATTTAACAAATGCTTTTTTGAATCAGATGTCGAGGAACTTGCTGAAACTGATAACAAGTGGAAAGTAGAAATGTTAGCATAAGGTAAGTACATTTATAGTTAAATTATTTTTTTGATAATATTTTTTCCTGTACATCGGGTGAGAGACGTGTGGAGTACTGCAGTTACCAAATTTCTATTGAATTATAGATTTTGGTAAAAATAAAAAAAAAAACACATTGTGGAGAAAGTGTGTGGAGAAAATAAAAACAAGTTCTCCAGATTTAAATCTTTTAGTTACGTACAATAGAATAAAAAACCAGAAAGAAAAAAGTGACCAGTATTTTGGCCACATTATAAAGAATTTGATTCAGTCTACGGTATATGGCATACCATTATACCTGGAAAAGGTTTAATTTTCGATTCAAGTAACGATAATAGTTGCAAACAAGAACATGCATGATGTCGCCGCTAGTAATAGTAGTCAGCCCGTTTATAAAAGTAAAACCAAATCCCGTCAACCAAGAGAAAACAGGATTGGTAAACGATTAGATTATTTAAAACAAGCAGATGAAAAGGAACGGATGCGGTACAATGAAATAATGAGGGTCGAAAAAGAAAAAAATGATTTAGTCAGTTAGTTAGTTTGAGGTGGTCGCCCAACAAAAGGACGAGGCATAGACAAACATGGTCCGTAGCCTAACCATAGAAATTGCTTCTCCACACTAGTCTACTGTAACCAAGTTAAGCTTCTCACGAAGCAGTAGATATCACTAACGTTCAATTTACTGAGATCCATTAGATCGCACAGGAGGTGAGCTCCCAAAAACTTGAGACTCTTTTGAGACAGACTAGCTACAGCTGCATAACAAATGAATAATTGTTTCCTCCTCTTTTTCTTTGTTACAGCTTCGACAGTAATCATGAAAGAAAACTCCAAGTCTGCTGGCATGCTTTCCAATAAGACAGTGTCCAGTAATGAAACCCAGAATCGTGCAAATATTATGCCGTATTAATATTAGCACAATTGTGGGTGTCATTACTGACCTTTTTAAGTTCAGATTAGGTAATATTGAAATAACCTGGTACCCATATAAGATGGATATTGAACATATCGTTAAGAGATGAAAGACAACTCTAGGCTAGATTCTACGTGATAAAGCCTGATTGTAAAACTTTAATAACAGCCTGACTGTCCGTAAAAATGCCAATATCTCTTACAGATATCACATGATACTTCACCAAGTCTAGGGCTTCCTTGCCTGCTATAAGCTCTTCCTGAAAAATACTGCAATGATCAGGAAAGCGAAAAGAGAGATTTACATTTAGTTTTTCGCAGAAAACCCCTCCACCGACCTTTCCATCAATAATTTTCGAGCCATCTGAAAAAACGTTAATAAAGCCTGACTTTAAAACTGTTCCATTCACCCAGTCCTCTCTGGAAGGAATATCAGTAATAAATTTAACTTCGAGGTATGATGTCGAGATGGTGTAGTCGATAGATTTGGGGATTTCTTTGTTCGTTAGAATAGATGAGTTTCTCATAATGTTACAGGACCACATATAAATTTACTTAAGCCTTATGGCTGTACTAGTCTTTGAGAATTTGATCAATCCAGCTTCTAAATGACACATCCACCCCAAAATTTAAAGGTGCTTGCGTGATCGCCTTTGGTTTAACATTATTAAAGGCACCCTCAATATCACAAAAGGGCACCAAAGACAATTCTTTATATTCGAGGGACTTTTCTATAGAACATAAGAGAAAATGGAGAGCAATTTCCAGAGATTTTCCCTTACTATATGCATGCTGAGACGCTAACAGCTTAGCAGGTTCGATTGAGCCTTTGAAATAAGCCTCTATCTATCGTTCTAGAATTTTCAAGAAATAAGAATATCAGCTAATAGCTACGATAGATGAGCTCATTGCAATGAGCATATTTTCCGGCCTTGGGTATGAAAATTACATTTACTTCAGTTCATTTATTTGGAATGTGACATAGTTCGAAGCTACTTTTGAAAATTGCCTCAAGCCAGGGAACAGTTAAGTCAGTGGTTTCTGAATATCGGCAGGAATAATGCCATCTAGACCTGCAGACTTGTTTAAACTGTTAACTGCCTTATTAGCCTTTGGCAAAATAGAGAGAGAATCAGAACAACCCGGAAAGTAAGTTTTCAAAAGAAGCTCCAAGGATTTCTTACCCGTTGTGGTCCATTGGCCATCTGATCATTGAAGGTGACTTGGAATGGCAGGATAATTTGATAAAATCTTATTTAGTCTAGCTGCTCAAGAAGACTTCTGTATTTTATCACAAAAAAATCTTAAATAGAGAAATAAATAAAAATTAAAGTAAATCAGTTTATTAATTTAAATAGTTCAGTATAAAGGCAGTAATCACCATTAATTCAGTATATTATAAAGGGTGCTCAAATTTGAAGTATATTTTTTAAATTAAAAAAAGAACATAAATTGAGTGAAATTTTAATTTATTTTTATTGGAAATTAAAGTACATTAGTTCCAGTTAATAATTTAAAAAAATTTCGTATAATTGACCATCTCTGCTAGCTCGGCAGGTTGTCAATATTTTACGAAAGTTTTGAAAGTTTTTCGCATAATGATGGTTTAATTAGTGATATTTGCTCAAAGACAACATCATATTTGAGGTGGTGAACAGTTTAAGGATTAACATTAACATTTTGTAATATTTTGCAACTCGTGCCAAATACTGCAATACGTGACATTATTTTTATTATAATGCCCAGTTAGATCGTAAACACTAAATTTCCGTTAAAAAAACTAGCTGTGTTATCTTCTTGCGCTACCGTGCTCTGATTTAGCTAGGTATGTGAAAGACAATGTGAATCGAACTTCTTCTCGGCATCGGTAGGACTATTTATAAGTTGGAATTGTACACTTTGATCACGTTGATCTTTTTAAGGCTTGAAAAATGAGTAATTAACTTCTGCAATTTTACAGGACTTTCGGTCGAATAAAATTAAAACATACATTTTTTCAAATGTAGCCCGGTTTCGAGGTACTGTTTAAACGACCATTTTAAAAAAATACAGAAAATTTGTTTATATGCTCGGGAAGTTAGAGTTTAGTTGATCTTATAAAATTGGCGAAACATCAAAGGTGTTTAAACAAATTATTTGCAAACTCTAAGCAACCCACCATTTGCCTCGTTACAATATTCATACGCATTATTTCGTCGAGACAACTCACTTTTGGTCCAACTTCTTGCGATAGAAGTTAGCTTTGTAAATTTCCCTTACAAACTTAATTTGGCATTTCAATCTAGAGACCAAAATTCTGTAATACGAATGTTATTGCAGCGAAATAAAATGACTTCCTTTATATAGTATTTTACCACGTGACTAAAATTCTTTAAATATATTGGTCAAAATGTGGAGATACACCAAAAACACCTTATTAAAAATGTAAAAGTTTAGGAGATAAACTAAAAAAACGGTTAAGGTTATTTGTTGAACAAATAGACACCCTAATTGTTGAACAAAATTTTGTTAATACAGTAGTAGTGGCAGTTATACTAACATATATATATATATATATATATATATATATATATATATATATATATATATATATATATATATATATATATATATATATATATATATATATATATATATATATATATATATATATATATATATATATATATATATATATATATATATATATATATATATATATATGTTAGTATAACTGCCACTACTACTGTATTAACAAAATTTTGTTCAACAATTAGGGTGTCTATTTGTTCAACAAATAACCTTAACCGTTTTTTTAGTTTATCTCCTAAACTTTTACATTTTTAATAAGGTGTTTTTGGTGTATCTCCACATTTTGACCAATATATTTAAAGAATTTTAGTCACGTGGTAAAATACTATATAAAGGAAGTCATTTTATTTCGCTGCAATAACATTCGTATTACAGAATTTTGGTCTCTAGATTGAAATGCCAAATTAAGTTTGTAAGGGAAATTTACAAAGCTAACTTCTATCGCAAGAAGTTGGACCAAAAGTGAGTTGTCTCGACGAAATAATGCGTATGAATATTGTAACGAGGCAAATGGTGGGTTGCTTAGAGTTTGCAAATAATTTGTTTAAACACCTTTGATGTTTCGCCAATTTTATAAGATCAACTAAACTCTAACTTCCCGAGCATATAAACAAATTTTCTGTATTTTTTTAAAATGGTCGTTTAAACAGTACCTCGAAACCGGGCTACATTTGAAAAAATGTATGTTTTAATTTTATTCGACCGAAAGTCCTGTAAAATTGCAGAAGTTAATTACTCATTTTTCAAGCCTTAAAAAGATCAACGTGATCAAAGTGTACAATTCCAACTTATAAATAGTCCTACCGATGCCGAGAAGAAGTTCGATTCACATTGTCTTTCACATACCTAGCTAAATCAGAGCACGGTAGCGCAAGAAGATAACACAGCTAGTTTTTTTAACGGAAATTTAGTGTTTACGATCTAACTGGGCATTATAATAAAAATAATGTCACGTATTGCAGTATTTGGCACGAGTTGCAAAATATTACAAAATGTTAATGTTAATCCTTAAACTGTTCACCACCTCAAATATGATGTTGTCTTTGAGCAAATATCACTAATTAAACCATCATTATGCGAAAAACTTTCAAAACTTTCGTAAAATATTGACAACCTGCCGAGCTAGCAGAGATGGTCAATTATACGAAATTTTTTTAAATTATTAACTGGAACTAATGTACTTTAATTTCCAATAAAAATAAATTAAAATTTCACTCAATTTATGTTCTTTTTTTAATTTAAAAAATATACTTCAAATTTGAGCACCCTTTATAATATACTGAATTAATGGTGATTACTGCCTTTATACTGAACTATTTAAATTAATAAACTGATTTACTTTAATTTTTATTTATTTCTCTATTTAAGATTTTTTTGTGATAAAATACAGAAGTCTTCTTGAGCAGCTAGACTAAATAAGATTTTATCAAATTATCCTGCCATTCCAAGTCACCTTCAATGATCAGATGGCCAATGGACCACAACGGGTAAGAAATCCTTGGAGCTTCTTTTGAAAACTTACTTTCCGGGTTGTTCTGATTCTCTCTCTATTTTGCCAAAGGCTAATAAGGCAGTTAACAGTTTAAACAAGTCTGCAGGTCTAGATGGCATTATTCCTGCCGATATTCAGAAACCACTGACTTAACTGTTCCCTGGCTTGAGGCAATTTTCAAAAGTAGCTTCGAACTATGTCACATTCCAAATAAATGAACTGAAGTAAATGTAATTTTCATACCCAAGGCCGGAAAATATGCTCATTGCAATGAGCTCATCTATCGTAGCTATTAGCTGATATTCTTATTTCTTGAAAATTCTAGAACGATAGATAGAGGCTTATTTCAAAGGCTCAATCGAACCTGCTAAGCTGTTAGCGTCTCAGCATGCATATAGTAAGGGAAAATCTCTGGAAATTGCTCTCCATTTTCTCTTATGTTCTATAGAAAAGTCCCTCGAATATAAAGAATTGTCTTTGGTGCCCTTTTGTGATATTGAGGGTGCCTTTAATAATGTTAAACCAAAGGCGATCACGCAAGCACCTTTAAATTTTGGGGTGGATGTGTCATTTAGAAGCTGGATTGATCAAATTCTCAAAGACTAGTACAGCCATAAGGCTTAAGTAAATTTATATGTGGTCCTGTAACATTATGAGAAACTCATCTATTCTAACGAACAAAGAAATCCCCAAATCTATCGACTACACCATCTCGACATCATACCTCGAAGTTAAATTTATTACTGATATTCCTTCCAGAGAGGACTGGGTGAATGGAACAGTTTTAAAGTCAGGCTTTATTAACGTTTTTTCAGATGGCTCGAAAATTATTGATGGAAAGGTCGGTGGAGGGGTTTTCTGCGAAAAACTAAATGTAAATCTCTCTTTTCGCTTTCCTGATCATTGCAGTATTTTTCAGGAAGAGCTTATAGCAGGCAAGGAAGCCCTAGACTTGGTGAAGTATCATGTGATATCTGTAAGAGATATTGGCATTTTTACGGACAGTCAGGCTGTTATTAAAGTTTTACAATCAGGCTTTATCACGTAGAATCTAGCCTAGAGTTGTCTTTCATCTCTTAACGATATGTTCAATATCCATCTTATATGGGTACCAGGTTATTTCAATATTACCTAATCTGAACTTAAAAAGGTCAGTAATGACACCCACAATTGTGCTAATATTAATACGGCATAATATTTGCACGATTCTGGGTTTCATTACTGGACACTGTCTTATTGGAAAGCATGCCAGCAGACTTGGAGTTTTCTTTCATGATTACTGTCGAAGCTGTAACAAAGAAAAAGAGGAGGAAACAATTATTCATTTGTTATGCAGCTGTAGCTAGTCTGTCTCAAAAGAGTCTCAAGTTTTTGGGAGCTCACCTCCTGTGCGATCTAATGGATCTCAGTAAATTGAACGTTAGTGATATCTACTGCTTCGTGAGAAGCTTAACTTGGTTACAGTAGACTAGTGTGGAGAAGCAATTTCTATGGTTAGGCTACGGACCATGTTTGTCTATGCCTCGTCCTTTTGTTGGGCGACCACCTCAAACTAACTAACTGACTAAATCATTTTTTTCTTTTTCGACCCTCATTATTTCATTGTACCGCATCCGTTCCTTTTCATCTGCTTGTTTTAAATAATCTAATCGTTTACCAATCCTGTTTTCTCTTGGTTGACGGGATTTGGTTTTACTTTTATAAACGGGCTGACTACTATTACTAGCGGCGACATCATGCATGTTCTTGTTTGCAACTATTATCGTTACTTGAATCGAAAATTAAACCTTTTCCAGGTATAATGGTATGCCATATACCGTAGACTGAATCAAATTCTTTATAATGTGGCCAAAATACTGGTCACTTTTTTCTTTCTGGTTTTTTATTCTATTGTACGTAACTAAAAGATTTAAATCTGGAGAACTTGTTTTTATTTTCTCCACACACTTTCTCCACAATGTGTTTTTTTTTTTATTTTTACCAAAATCTATAATTCAATAGAAATTTGGTAACTGCAGTACTCCACACGTCTCTCACCCGATGTACAGGAAAAAATATTATCAAAAAAATAATTTAACTATAAATGTACTTACCTTATGCTAACATTTCTACTTTCCACTTGTTATCAGTTTCAGCAAGTTCCTCGACATCTGATTCAAAAAAGCATTTGTTAAATTAACATAAAATAAAGTGAAATTAGAATAAAATAATTAATATAAAATGTTTACTCTATAAATCATCCATCTTGAAATAAAATGAGGTTATAAAACACAAAAAATGACATTTGCAGCTGTTGCAACCTTTTTTGAATGGTTGCAAACAATGTGGATTTTGGTTTAATTTGCTGAATTTTTATCCGATTGACTGCACTGTATTGGTTGCAAAACTGAATTTTTGACTTGCTTGCAGTACAAACTGCGCAGCGGCTGAACCGTTGACCGAAACCGTATCAATAAGAATAGCTTTGGGTTTTTTATTGCTGTTCGTATAGCCTGAATTGCCATAGTTGATCTTAAAGTGCTGGTGTACGCTTTGGACTGTTTTTACTTCCTGCAGCTGCAACTGTTCTGATTGAGAATTTTAATAGGTTACGCAATATTTATTGTGCTTTAGTCTTGAAATCATTTTATTATTAGAAGTATTGGTTGCGATTTTTATCATTCGAAACTTTATCTTTTGATGTGCTATTGAAATATTCTCACTGAGTTTTTTTGTTAGTATGTATATATATATATATATATATATATATATATATATATATATATATATATATATATATATATATATATATATATATATATATATATATATATATATATATATATATATATATATATATATATATATATATATATATATATATATATATATATATATATATAATATTATACCAAAAAAGAGGACAGACATATAAAAGTTTTATTCAATTTTATTATATTCCCAAAAGCTTTCATTACAAATTATTATTAAATATATACAAAAGTTTGTTAACGAATTTTTTACAAATTTTTGCTTTTGGGAAATGTAATTATGGGTGGATTTTGTATCGTAAATATTATATTCTTTCAAAAATTGTTAATAATTTTTTTTTTCTAAACCATAAAGCCTTGTGATTTGTTCTGTTTGAAATACGTGCTTTAATGCAAACAGCATTATTGCTGTTAAAAGTTGGACGTCAAAATGACAGCAAAAATGAAAATTAAAAAAATATTTTGTAAAAGACAAGCGAATTAATTTTGTGATTTATGTTGAAAGGATTTTGAATTTTAGTCGGGTGTCGGGTTTGTTTAGAGCTTTTGTTTCATTTCCAAACCTTAAAAGTTTTTCAAACATCTGAGGATGAAATAAATTAAAAACTTGTACAAAACCAGTGGCAGTATGTTTGTTGATTGAAATT